>CM057822.1:9890840-10245840 GCA_030067965.1 Latrodectus elegans | reverse complement strand
ATATTTATTTGTTTTTCTTAATTTCACTTTTTTTAATGCTTTTATTGTTATATTTTAATTTTAGATTATTTCTTATGTCGATTATTGTAGTTATAGATCATTTCTTATTCATTATGAAAAAAAAATTGAGTGGTTTTATCCTTTTATTTCTTAGAATTGAATGCAATTTTACACAATTATATTACAGCAGTCATTGCTAATTATTAAATTGTTTTATATTCACTTGTTCTAATTATAAGGATTATTTCTTAATTCTAAGGATATAAATCTATACCTTTTATATCATATTACAAATATATTCATTTTCACTGTTCATAGTCAATAAGGACGTATTGTTTAAAGTGAAGTCAATTTTTGTATCGTATTCAAGATAAAAAAAATTAAGTGATTATTCATGGAGAAAATTGCATCAGAATATGTAAACCTGGAAGTTATGTAGATGTGGTTATTCCTACAATTCACAGTTTATTTTTCATCTTTTATATTTCAACAATCCAATGGTCTCCTTCTTTGAATTCTTTCTTTATTCAATAGAAAATTGCTACACCATAGAATCGTTGATCTTAGTGAAATGTTATTCTTTTACCCCTTGATCTAAATACATTTGCTGGTTCAATTATCTTTCAACTTGAATAAGCTATGATATAATTCAATTAATCTGCAATTTATTCATTCGTATCTATTTTCCCTGAAAGATAAATACATTTTTTTTTTAATTTTAAACTTGTCATATAAGCGTAAATTATATGAATACAGAAAATATTTATGAATTGGAATCATCACTTCTGTCTACATTTCTACCATGTAATGTTTTGATAAATGTTACTTATTTATTTTTTTATGGTATTTAAAAAAAATTGCTTTTTCTATTTGCAGCAAATGAGGTTTCGTCTTTTGTAGTACGTAGCCAATTAGAAATGCCTTGTAACATAGATTAAAGGCTTCTCATAACCACAAAATTCAATATTTCGTTAATTGCTGAGTTTGTTACCTTTTTTATAATTATATTTGATTGGTTTTAATCAATATACTTGAGACTTACTTTATCAAATATTTATTGAGATCATGTTAATTAAAATATTTTTTACTGTGTGAACTTTTATGAATGAAACTGAAGAATGATATCTTTCACGTTTATACTAAATCTTCATTAAGTCGATTCTTTTGTGTTTTTTGCCTCCGGTATACCGTATAGAAAAAAGAGTTAATGTAGATTCTGCTACTGTTTTCATTCTATTAATTGAATTCTGTCTTTTCAGTTTCCTTATCATGATAAGAGCTTAAAAATAAGTTTTGTCATATGTGCACTTTTGTGTATTAACTCTTATAACAGTTCATTTTTTTCCCATTTGAGATGGAATTTCAGAGATGGGTGATTTTTTAACTCTTCAGATGTTTGAGTTTATTTTGATATGCAGAATAAAAGAAAGAGCTAATTACAAATAATATCTAAGAAATCTTTGAACACGATTTTTCCACCTAAATTTTAAGTAAGAAAGCATGTTTGTAATATGTTGCCAAATTTTAAAAATCCAGTAAACAAGATGTAAAAAAAAATTAAAGGGAATATAAAAATAATTAAAGGGTTATGTTGATAAAAATTAATTTGCTAAAGGTAGATTCACTATTAATCCAAAAATAAAGTGATCTTTACTACATGATTGTAAATCACTGAATTTAAGGATATCTTATATTGGTAACTTAGTAGATTTTATCAATCAAATGTAGCTACAGACACTTAATGTTAATAAAAATGTGATTATAGAGGATTTAAATTATTACAGTTATTATATTTTAAGTAGTTATAGGTTGTTGTTTCCATTCAAATTTAGAACTGAAAATTCCCAGAATTATTTTCCTTACCAGCTTTAAGAAAGTATTTCAATATTTTAGTAACATCAATTTTTACTCTGATAATGTAAAAAAGCAAAAATTAAAATTTATTTAATAAAATTATATTTTTAAAATAAAACTTTTCTTAATTTGAATACTAACTAAATATAGAAGAAATATATTTATTTGGAGTAATTTACATTCAATACTTAATAATCAATTGAATTATAAATTTTATTATATATTAAATTTCAAAATGAATCTATTTAAATATGCGATAAAAATTTATTCATTAATTTATTTTTAGAACTGAAAAATCGTCCTTTATTTAATTTAAATTACATAGTTAGTGCATTATACAAATATCTATTTCATTTTTAATATTTTATAGGAAAAATAAATTTTTTGAAAAGTAATTTTTATTTAAAAATTTTGTGATTTAAATATTATCAAAATATTTTGCATTATTTGTTAGCTATTCAGCCAATTTAAAAAAAAAAATATTAAAATAGTAATTTTCTTTTACTTTTTGTTCCGAAAGAATCCATATAATATTAAAAGTTATAGAAAAGTATACATATTTTAACAAAAATGTATTCAATTAAAATTAAAACTGAAAAATCAATTTCGTGGAATAATTTACTATCTTTTAACAAGAATTAGTTACTATTTAATCAAATTAATCTTTATTTTGAAGATTCATGAATACTTTGAAATTCCACTCAATGTATAAAAACTAAATTTCTAAAGTAAAAATGTGGCAACATTAATGCTAACCCAAAAAATGAAGTAAACTTCATCGCTTGGTAGTAACGCAATAAATATAAGAGTCTCAGAAATTAAATATAAAATATTAGTCGTTTTCTCTCTCTGCAACTCAGTATAATTGTATTCTTAATTTTTAACAAAGCCGTTTGCGTCAACTGCTCAGAAATAAAGCATCCTTTTCATATGAATGCCAATTTAAAAATTTTTTGGTCAAATATAAGATAATTTAAAAATTCCATCTAGCTATCAAGCTTAAAGCGTTGATTGGTGCACCAGCTTGCTTGTTTTAGGAGCTACTAGTGTGCAATTTCAGTAATTGCCCAGCAAAAATATAAAGACGTCATTTTGAAATTTAATGGATTAGCTATACACTTTCCGAAAGTTTCTTTTCATAAATCGATATTACGCCTCCAACCGTAATCATAAGAATGTATTGATTTTTCTTCAAGAAAAAGTATTTCTTAGATATAATTTCTCTTATGTGTGTTAAAATCGATAGTTTCCTTATTTTTGAACTTAGGCCTCTTTTAGTAAAAGTTACAAATTTTACCGAACCAATAATGAATATTAAAATAAAAAATAAAGTGCATTAGGCGTACAGAAACTTAAGAATTCTTAAGAAGTTCTACTGTATAATTAAATTTTAAATATCATGTATTATATTGAAATGAATACATCAGAATAAAAGGTATTGAAAGCTTTGTAAATTAGATTTAAATTGAGAAAATAGGAGGCGTTTCTTACTGAGTAAATTAAATTATCCAGAAAAGTTACTTTACATTCAGCAACTTTTAAGATGTGTGTATACTTTATTTAATAATTTACCCTTACCTTATTTCGATTATTTTGCTTTAGATTTCTTCTTTTGTTGAGCTTTATATATTATAAATTCAAAGTAGGAAAGGTAACATTTTATTAAAAAAAAGTTACTATTCAAAATTTCATGAAGTAATTTTTTCAATTATGCAAATAAAGCGCTCGTGATACATCCGTTTGAATTCAAATTCAATTAAATAACCAGGTATTAGGCATTTTTATGTTGTTTTATGGGGTAAAGGTTTCCTTAAATTTATATATTTTATAAAAATAATTCTTAATAAACACAATCATTTTAATCTTTTAACAATTTCAAAGAGTATAGATTGTCTGAAATCATTCAAAATCATCTATATTCAAGAAAACATTGAAGAATTCAATTAATATGAAGAACTTAATTTTGTATTTTATTCTTCAAGAGGCAATCTTTATGTTGTCATTTTGAAAAGACTTCTTTACATTTATAAATTTATAAAAATACTTTTTAATAAACAATATTTATAATTTTTTAATAATTTCAAAATAATGTCTTTTGTCTCAGAGCATTCAAAAAATTCTGAAATCACGAAAACATGGATGAGTTCAAGCAATTTTGTATAGAAATTTTGAACTCACTTAGATGCATTTTCTATCATAAAACCAATGATAGTATAAAAAGTATACAAATTATGGGCCAGATTATCTACAATACATATCAGAGATATATAAATCCTCATCTCATTCTTCTCCTCAAAGAAGAAACGCTATTCAAAGGCTATTTATATTCTATGAAATAAAGAAGTGAAAAAGGTATTCCTAAAATGCACACAATTTACGTAACGTTACATCATATAGTTTTTATTTCCTTAAATAATATTCAAATAAAGAGACAAAAAATTTATAGCAATTATATATAATTTATGCATACATGTTGTTATGTCAAATATTGTTAGGTATTTATTAAAAAACAGAAAAGAATATGTTAAAATAATATATTTTTCAAATTTCCTAAATTTAATCTTCAGTCAGTAAAATTTTTTTCATATTGTGTTAAAGATTAATAATCATGAAATTTTTCTCATAATGTTTGTAGTGAGAGATTGAATACACTGTGGGATATAAATTTATCTTTCAATAAATCTAGTTTAAAATTTGGAATATAAATATGAAAGCGTCTAGAAAAGTATAAATAATTACGAAAAATATTTTTTGCTAAAAGTAGATCTCAGAAATGCCTAACAATAAGAATTTCATTGTCGGTAAAAATTATTAATAAAGTTTAAAGCAAAATAAATTTCGTATACTTTTAAAATGTTACATTTAATGTAAATAATTTAAAGTGCAATCATTAAAGAATGGAGGAATTTTACAATTGAGCGTAAGCTCCATCTACATCTTTTACTTCTAAGATATATTTATGATTTAAAAAGTAATTCTTGTTGAAATAATGAAAATTATTATGTTTCTTGAGTAAATTTGGTGTTTAGAAGTTATTTCGAAAAATAACTGTGTTCAAATTAAGAAATTAAAACATTTATTTTAAATAAATATTTATCCTAATTTTACACTTGAATCTGTAAAAATATTTTTCTATATAATTCTAAAAATGGGGAAAAAAGTTTTTCTTGTAGGTAGAAGGCATGCCGATTCCTTTTCTAAGTTTACTTAGAATTAGTTTTTAAGGATAATTACTGTTAATGTAAACTATTTGTTGCCAAATAAATGCCCTAATGTAAATACTATTCATTGTTTAGCTGTAAAATTAATTTAATAATGTTTTTAGAATGTTATTTAAAATCTATTGTATTTTTAGTTATTTATCAAATTTAAATTATTAGATTAGTTATATGAAATTGTAAAAACATATACTAATATTTTTACATGTGCCAATTTATTTTTATTTTAGAACTTTTTAAATAAAAATATATGCAACTGTCCAACTTTATTTTACAGTAATCATTACATCATTAATTAGAGATGTCCATTAATAACATACTGATTAAGGCATCGTATAATAATGTGTAAAATAACATATTATTTTAACAATTATTACATAATTTTACCTGTAGTTGTCATTATTTCATTGATATCCAAACCTTTTTAGTTCCATAATTTTGTATATTATTTACTTAGCATTGAAATATCATCCATTAATACATTTATTTCTGAAGCTAAATAAAGCTAAATAATTGGCTATACCTGCGAGAAAGAAAATAAATACAGGTTGAAAATTAACAAGTATATTCATGAGTATTAGGATGTTATTTTATAAATGACAAAAATGTTCAAAAAGTATAAAATATTTATGCTAAATATCCTAAGTATTTATACTAATTAAGTAGCATATAAAGTAGTTATAATAAATAAATTATGCTATGTAAGCTATACATAGTAAATAACGTACTAATAACATAATAACTACTTTGTAAGAAAGTTGCTTACGAAGTGGTTATATTAAGAAAGTAATACACTAATAGTTATACCAAGCGAGGAGCATACTAAGTAAATTATCCTAAGTAATTATGCTAAAGTAAGTTATACTATGCAAGTCATACGTGTCAAGTAGAATACTCGGTAAGTTGAAGTGAGTAAGTAGCACACGAAGTAGTTATACTAAATATATAGCGTACTAAGCAACTATACTAAGTAAATTATGCTAAGTAAGTAACTCAGCAAAGTAGTTATATTAAGAAAGTGCATATATTTAAATCTTTTCATATACCAACAATGTTTTCTTAAATAAAAGCAGTTAAATAAAAAGACTCAACGATAAAGTCAAGTTTAAGTGATCTTTTAATGGAATGATTGAATGATTATAACAAGTTCAATAACAGAAATATCGAAGTTAGGAATACAAAAATAAAAGGAAGTGTACCCTTTTTTTTCAATAAATTTATTTCCCATCATCAAAAATAAGTCCTTGACCTACGGGATATCTTAGCCCGTTTCTTCGTTTATTTTCCTTCATATAAAATTTCAGTATATTTCAGCCATGGCGATTTTGAGTTCCTCTCATTATCAGAAGTTAACTTGAGTCAACCTGCCGCAAGGCATGTCTAAAACCAACATGGAAACTCAAAATGTTCTGTTTCTTTATGCCAACATTTTGACCTATCCATCCTCCTAGCTAAAAAATTTAAATGCTACGTTGGAATTTAAGAAAAGAAAATACGAAGCACTGAGAGCAATGGAAGGAAGCTTCAGGCTACAGAATGGAAAATAAGAGGGTGCGGGTTTCCTATCATTCCCAACCTATTGACAGATGCATTACATTGCTCCACTTTCCTATTGTTAAACTGAGAATCTGTTTTTATACAATTTTCCGAAAACTTTGATGTTCACGGAGTAAAAAGAAGATATAAAAAACCAAGCTCTCCACCACATCAGAGATAAGCAAAAAATAAGCAACACAGGCACCAGCTCAAATAAATAACAAAGTAAATAAAAAATAAAAATAATAATAATATAGCCAATTTCTACGGGCGAATACGAAGGAATTGTACACAGGGTGGATTTTATACACGAAAAAAAGGTTAAATCAAGTAAAAAGGGAATTCTTGCAGAGTGGAGGCTGAAATTCTATTTGCCCACGCTACAAGAATTAGATTTGTTCCTTAAGGAAATTCTGCTCACACCTGCGTTTTATATTATGCCAGAGTTTCTCTTTAGCGAAAAAAAATATATTTAAAAGGGATGAACTGGAAGGGATTTAGATGGAAAAAAGAGAATATCCGAGGGAAAGAGGGGACGGATTTTTCTATAATGCGAAATAAAAGGATTTTCTTCTCTAATGTTCAAGATTATTTTTTCTCATTTTGTGTTTTCACTCTATTTTGAATTTCTGATTTACTGAAGAGCTTTGCTTTCTGTTTGCCATTTACAAAAAATCTTTCGAAAAATGAGTTAATTCGCAGGTTAATGCACAAAATTTTGAATTCTAACAACATATTCCTTAACTAAATATGAAAATTGATTAAAAATATATTTCAGTAGGAATTGGTATAATAGAATTTACTTTTTGAAAGCTCTTATTATATAGATTCTATATTAAAATAATCAAAATTAAGCTTAAGATAATGTATGAAAAATAGATTTAAAAAAATAAAAAGTTTGTAAAATTTGCAAAAATAATATTAAATACGATTTCCTTTTTATTTAAACATATTTATATATTGTTATGTTCATGACAAATAGATTAATGCAAAAATTTGCACTTTTTATCGATATAAGATTATTTTAATTAGACAAATAAAATATAAACTAATATTATTTGTTAATGAAATTTTTATAATTTATGAAAAGTTTTTTCTTTATATACAAATACTGAATAATTGATTCGATTAAAGCTTTTTATATTATTTTATTTATTTAGAAAAATGCACTTTATTTACTATGGTGAAATGACATTTTTATTAATTACAGCTAGTATTGAATATAAAAAATAATAAATTTTTTAAATATGAATTAAATATAGTAGGATATTTACACATTTTGCAAAATGCAAATAGTTAAAAACTTTAAAAAAATCAATATTTGTTTGCAATTTTTTTTTGAAATTTGATGTGTAATACAAAAATAGACGAATCTATTTCATAAATGAACCAAACACAAATATTTTGACATAAATTTCTGTGAATAAAATACATTAATATGAAAAAAGTCTCAGCACTTCTGCATTATTTTTATTTCTTTTCAAATGATTATTAAATAAAAATTAAATGGCCATTAATATAAAAATATATGTTTAGTTAAAATTTAAAGGATTTTACAAATTGATGAATAAATATTAAATATTTTTGATCTGTAAATGTATTTTATAAGATTTTTTAAGATATTTACAAGATATTTGTGTGGGATTGCTTACAGTTCTCAAACAGAATACAGTTAATATAACCGTTTATCAGATTTTATTAAAATAGATTTTAAAGTTCTCCAAATTTGATTTATAATTTAATAAATGTGATGAAAAATTCCTTTTTAATTTTATTTAACTATTTACATAAATAAATATTTCCTTTAAGCATTTCAACTAAATTTTATGTCATATTTCTTCACTCAATGCCTTTAATTTATGAGAAATTTTTATGTTACGCATATTTACTAAAATATTCTTGAAAACTGTGATTTTAATATATTTTTTAAATTACTGAATAAAAGAATTGATTTTTTTAATAATATTTTTTTTAAGAATTTTGACAAAATCCCAAAAACGTTTAATATTTTCAGCCCAATTTAAAATATATTTTTTTAAAATGCATATAACTATATAAATTAAAATTAAGTTTCACTAATACATTCAATAATTTACAAAAATAAAATTCTTCAAAATCTTGAGCCTATTAATTGAAATAATCACAAAATGTAACATAATTCATATAAATAATATGTAAGTACATTTATATAAAAACTATTCCCAATATTTCATGAAATAAATAAAAAAAGTTGTGTTATTAATAATGAATTTTTTCATAATGTAAAGTATAATCAAGCAAGGATTATCTTCAATATTGTTTTAAATTTATTTATTAAATAAATATTTAAAAAAATGCTAGAAAATGCTATATCGTTATCCTAGAAATCATTTCATTCAATAATTTTTTCCATTTATTTATGTGATACAATTCAAAAACTGGTAAATTTAGTGTGTGCAATTTAAATTTCATTACAAACTATTACAAACAATGCTTTTCAATAGTATTCTATATTATATTTGACTTAGAGTAATTGCTGATCAATAATAGGAATATTGAAGTTTGTCAAATATATGTTTCGTTAATCTCTCCTTATAATCTGTAAATAATATACTGACTAATAAATAAGCAAGTGTGAAATCTATATGGAATTGCCCTAAAAATAAAAATATTTTTGTTCATAAATTATAAACAATGTGAATTTTAAAAAAATATGATGCATTCTGCATATGTACAGAAGGAAATAAATTTAATTAATGAATTGTTTATTTCATATAATTTAATAGTTTTATATTTTAATTCAGAGGTAAATTAATGAATTAAAGAATAATGTGTGTTGATAAATTTGGTGATAGTAAAAAAATTAATGTGGTAAATATCATATACACATTCATTTAAATGAAAAGCATCCTTTTTTTAAAAAAAGAATAATGGGCAAATGATGTTTTTAAATTTAAACTTAAAATTGAATAGGAAAACTGTAAATAAATAAAATTTTTATCATATCACCTAAAAAATCAATTCAATTATTTTATATTCTTTGTATTTATTATGGTAATATAAGCATGTATTTTATAATAAATATATTTTTATTCTTGCATTTAATATAGATGATAATGAAAAATCAATTTATATTCTACTCATAATTTTTTTCCATGTTTAAACTATTTAAAAATATATCTTTTTTATGAAACGTACATATTAAAATGTAACTTTTGGTACAAAAATTTATTAAGATTATATAGTTAAAATTTTTCATTACAAAACACTATACTTTTAAGCGTTTTTTTGATGCAATTAATTTTATTGTTCATTGTGTAACTTAAAATCAATATTCAATTGCATAAGTAATAGTTTAACGAAAACCTTATAAATTATGCAATCAAGACAAATTGAGAATGATTTATTTCATGTAAATTAATCAAATTAAATTTATAATCATTAATAATTTATGCTTCTAATACCGATAAGAAACTAATTTATTAAGATGAAATGAGGATTATTGAAGATTTGATTCGTGTTGGATGGGTGGGAAGTCTTTTAATGAATTCGTATGACAAATCAAGAACCTTTAACATATTGCTCTCCTTTCCATATCCCTAATTATTCAGTCTTATTATTTATTCAAAATCCTTGTAAAACTTAGAATTAATAATTAAAAATCTATTTAATAATTAAACTAGTCATTTAATAAATGTTTAATTTATAGAATATTAAATAAATTAATTATCTGGAATTATGATCTCTTTACAAGAAAATTAGAAATTTTAGTTCAGCATTCAAATAAATTTATTAACATAAATAAGTATTGTGAAGCATTTATTTAGAATGCATTGGGAGAATTTTTAACTGTATTCATATCATAAAATGACTATTCTTGATAGGCTGCAATATATTTAACTTATTAAAAATAATATTCTTTCATAATCCTTAATGAATTTACATTAATAAATTGTTAAATTACATTACTCAATACACACATTAAAGTTAATATACCTCTTTAAAATCAAATGATTAAGAGAGAAAGGATTTTGCGGGATTTATTTACATTATATTTTAAGGAATTTCAGTTATATCTGTATATAATGAATAGCATTTATATATATGAATGAAATATTTAGAGATTTATTTATCAAGCTTCAAAATAAAAATTTATAAATATTTAAAACATGTTTATAATTTACAAAATTTCCTTCCATGTCTTAGGCTATATTATTTGTTATTGTATTTTTGTATAAATTACAGATAAATATTTGTGAATTTATTAAAATTCACTTTTATCCGTGATTTACTCATGATAACAATATATTTTCATTTGATAAAAATCAAATCACGCTCTGTTTCTAGAACAAAATTGAACATATCATTTTGATTCTTCTCTATTTAGAGTAAAATTAAGAAACTTGAATGTATCAAAAATTGAAAATAATGCAAAAACTGAATGATTCACACATTTTTGAGGCATGATGTGAAAATTTTTTTCTATGTTTATGAGATCATTTACAGAGGGGAATGTATGTTGTTCCGAAAACTTCACTGCAGAAATTCAGTTCTCCTAATTATTCTATTATTCCTCGGTTACACAGTCCAAATATAGAATTTCGCAAGCACCGATGATTTGCCTGTGATCAAACGTGCTTAATTCATAGGTTTAACCAATGATAACATTGTTTGGCGTGGCCGACAAGGCTTTGAATTTATACACCATGGCACTGATGTCCATGTACTGGGGAATGGTAAGTCACTCATTCCTACTGTATTCCTCCACACATTTAATATATATATATATATATATATATATATATATATATATATATATATATATAAATATATATATATATATATATATATATATGTGTGTGTGTGTGTGTGTGTGTGTGTATTTCTGTACTAATTAAGTATTTAAGTATAATTTAATTTTAAGAGATTATTTCCAAGTACTTATTAAATATCCTAGGAGATAAATAACCGCAAATGACTTTAGTTTTCATAAATTATTTGTGTAGCAAAATATTACTAATTAAAAAATGTTTGATTTTTGGAGTACAATGAAACGTCTGTAAATTTTATAATATGAGTTCTTATATTTTCTTATTGTTATTTTAAAAATTGGTGAGTCACAATAAGTACACAAAATCATGTACTTTCCAAAATTACGCGAGTTTATTTTTCAATGTATGTGAAAAATTTGAGAAGGACTTTTTGCAATTAAAAGTGAATATTCAGACCAATGTACTTTTATATTATTGATCTATTTTATTGCAAAAATATAAAAATGTTTAGTAAAACACATACTTAGTAAATGTTCATTGCTGCAAATATCTTTTTTTTTAAATACATTTGTATTGATAACTTCTGTTACTGCCTAAGAGTTGGCTTCTGCGACCTTCTTAGGGAAGGTGTCATTCTCATTACTGGGTTACTATTTGCTATTTCGACTTAATCGAAGAATCGTGATCTTCACTAATGGTGAATAATAGACGTAAAACAAATAGTAATCGAAATATTTTAAAGTTAATACTTAGGGGTTCCTAACCATTGGTGCTAGTCCTACTGAGCACACTACTACTGTAATGTTCCAACAATTCTTATCCTTCTTGTGAGATGGTCCTAGAAACTGGCCATTAGATAAAAAAATAATTTGTATTTATAAGGATTTTAAATATCAGATTGTAGAAGACATAAAAGTCATCAACCTGCATTCGTCATTTCAAATATTTATAATTTTTAATGATTTTTGATTTGATACCTAACTTAAAATACTCTAGAGCTGTTTTGCTGAATAAGTCGTTCTTTGTATTATACTGTTCATGTTGATCCAGTTAAAATCTATTGTTTTCATAGTTGTTTCCACTCAATCGTTTGATATATACTATCCACTGAGTTAAGGAATTCAAGAAAAGGATTATAAGTACAGATACAATTTTAATTACTTCTGCATTTAATTTCCTTTAATGTAAACTTAATAAAATCACTAAAACATTTAATTTCATTTACTCGAATAATACACAAAATTACGAATAAATTATTTTAAATGTTTTAAAGTATTCTTTTGATAACTCCATTTTCCATTTTTGGTGTAAAACAAATTTGTGTATAGGTACAAGAATTATATGAAAATTGAATTTTATTTGTTTGCTTTCTTCTAAACAAGGATTTTTTTCTACCGTTATATGACCTTAAAGGAATTGTATATGAGCAGCAAATGGACTAGGACCAAATGTGTGTTAAACGTACTTATATGGGGCAAGTTTAGTCATATTTCAATGCATTTTAATCTTGCAAATTTAATCACAAACCTGATAAGATGCTTTTATTCGTCACATCTTAATATTTTTAAGCATTCCTGACAAATAAGAGATGTAAGTATGCATAACTGGTTGTCGTATTCTAAAATGTTTCACTATTTTTTGTAAATAAATTATTTTACTGCTATTTTAATTTCCTTAAATATTATAGGAAATAATTTACCACATTATTTTCTGAGAGATTTTTATTATTTTTAAATAAAATATAATTCGAGCGAAGCAAATGGGTTACGTATATTAAAAATTTAAAATAAATATCATTTTTCGTTGAAGTTAATTTTAATAACTCTTGTTATAAATATTCGTTAAAATTAAAGAATAAAAATGTGATAATTGAGTTTTAATATTGTTTTGTACTTGAAGTATTGTGCTACATAACAATGATCAAAAGTAAATGTGGAATTTATTTTTTATGCTGAAATGCCTACATTGAAAAGCTGAAATGCCTACATTGAAAAGCTGAAATGCCCACATTGAAATATGCCATATTTTATAGGTTTCCTGAACAAAATTTTTGTCACTTTATTGACACTAGCACATGTTTTCAATGTTAACGATTGTGAAATATACTAAATATAAAACTTCATGTGACATGTTATTTAATAACATGCATGCCTAATGCCATTAAATGATGTTATTTAATAATACACATGTCACATATAGTTTTTAACTCTTATAATCATATTTATTAGTAATTTAATCATTGAATTAGTTAATTTTTAATACGTCTTAGAAACCAAAGAAAACAATGAGAATTGAGAATCCTCCCTCAGAGTGACATTGGGATATCTCAGCTAAAAGATTGTCTACACTATTCCACTATAATAATGGGTAATACGAGAAATATTCCACGAGTTCATTAGATGATTCCCTTAAACTACGATGTGAAATAACAGCGTGTCTCATCCACGTAAATTATACCGGGAATAAATTAAATATTTAAGCAAATAAATACTCATAGGTAAGTTTTAGTATAATTATCTTTAATTTAAGAAATATAAATGACTATTGATGAAAATTTTTACAGAGAAGTCAGAAAACTCTTATATATATTAAAAACAAAGTATATGCTATTTATTCTCCCTCAAAGGCATAAATTAAAATTAAAATTTTAATTAGATAAAAATTTGAATTTAAACCAGTAATAATAATGGTGTAGTGATTAAATTTCGCTCTCCCAAGGCAAAGGTCAGAGGTTTGATCATTGGCAATATGGACTCAGCCTTTCATCCTTTCAGTGGATTGATAAATTGAGTAATAAGTATGTTTGGTCCCCAAATCCTGGGGGTTTTCGTTGGGCTGATTTTTATACGGGGCTTTTCACCCCAACGCCCTCTGTCTGCAAAATAGATATGGGAGCTGTTGGCCTTGGTCCATATATGCTTTTGAGCCACTGGTTTAGTTAAGTTTTAAAATTTGAATTTAAATACACTTTAAATTTAACATAGTTTAAAATAAATACATCTTTATTCTTATTCAATTAGAATATAAAAAATACTATTTACACACATGCAAACGTTGTTGA
Organism: Latrodectus elegans; assembly: GCA_030067965.1. NCBI lineage: Eukaryota > Metazoa > Arthropoda > Arachnida > Araneae > Theridiidae > Latrodectus > Latrodectus elegans. The sequence continues at coordinate 10,231,420 of CM057822.1, read as the reverse complement.
ATTTTATTTAAAAAAGAATGCGCCTGGGGAATTTTTTTATGATTAATATGATTTCTTAATTTATTTTGATTCTTTATTCATATATAAGATTTTTAAAAAGCAATAGCTTTGATAGCAAATACTTAAACAATTGTTAAAAGCAAAAATTGTCTGAAAGTATTTTTTCCATTAATTTACAATTTTCTTTTAATTTATTTATGTTTTATTATTTTCGATTTTAAATACTTACTATAATGCAAATGAAACATCAACAATTCCTTATTGTTAAGATTATTGCGACTTTCTAGTATTTTCCTCTTTTCATATTCAGAAAATTATAATCTCTTTTCCAATTTTCTAACTATAAATATGATGTGTTGTTTAAAAATCATTTACCAGTTCCTTTTACATACATATATTATATATGCCTGTAAAAGGAATGTATGTATGCATGTGTTTATATATAGTCTATATATAATTATAAACTATGATATAGAATATTCATATAAATATATGCACATTTTAAATGCTGTTTTCTTTGCAATTTTGAACTTATTTTTCAATTAAATATATATATATATATTCACTTTATTAACTAACAAGCAAGTATAAACCCTGCCAACATGTTTCCTTTCATTTCCCAGATAGTTTAAATATGATGTAAAATATTTGTTTGTAGTATATAATATACTTTAGATATTAAAATTGTTAAAAGTACTTGTCTATTTCGGGCTTAAGATTATCTTTAAAGATGATTATTATATCTTGGGAAGATATTTTCTTTGAGAGATCAAGTATATAAATCTTATTATAGCAAGTGAAATTAACTTTTCTTTGAAATAATGAAAAGCTCCTAACTGATTTCGTTATGAATATTTGGAATTTATTTAAAAACAAAGCAGAGTTTGCGTTATTCACTATGCAGAAATGTATCATTTAATGAAGCTGAATAATCGTAATTAAAATAAAAGAAGGTACAACAACTCGAGCATATTATAAAATCCCATTAATAACACATCCAAATTATGTTTATCTCAAATTTAATGTACTGTGAATTCTAACGACACATAATATCTCAAATATCAATATATTTTCCTTCAACAGTAATCATACTTTATTTCATGAGTATAGTTATTTACAGGCGCATGAATTTTGAATAAGCTTTGAATTGATTCCTTTCCCTTGAGGCAAGCAGGAATGTACGATCTGATCTTCGGAGTAATTGATTGGTTTGCATACTTAGTTTACAGACTGCATTCTTCAGTGTCTCATTCATTGGCATTTAAAACTGTACATTAAGCTAATTTTACTCGAGTCATAGGAATTTTTTAGGACTGAGATCCTTTATTTGTTATATTCATTTAGTAACATATAAGTCTTAATCTGAAATCTAATAACCGAGACTTACTGTTAACTTTAAGAACAAATGCAGCATTAGAATAATAAATATTTTTGGAAACAAGACGCATAAATTTAGTTATAAGAATCATTGTTTACCTATTTCTAAATAACATGCATTTGAAATGCTAGATATGATAGTAATTTTTACAACAAATATTTGTGTTCAATATCCTGATACAATTAAAGAATATTTTTCTCTTGTTGTTAAATATATTAAATTATTTATTTTCCTTTTAAATCAGAAACTCTAATTATTTTTACAATCTTGTTATTGTTGTTGTTCTCGTGTGCCAGCTAGCCTAGAAAATTGGGGTGCGCTGAACAACTTCTCCAACTGAACCGTATTTGATGTGGAATCCAATTTCTTCTGTACACACACATGCCACAGGGACCCGTTTATAGGGTAGGTAACTATTCACACCTCATTTACACACAAGGAAAGTACAAAGACAGGATAGAAAGAGAGAGAAAGTACACCATGCCTGAAGCGGGATTCGAACCCTAGACCTTCGTTACCGTAGTCAGGCACACTGACCACTAGACAAGTTGGCCAGCTGCTACAATCTTAAAAAATAATATTAAATATTTCTTATTTTTTCATTTATTGCAGTTTTGGTTTTAAGCTCTCTTAAAATTTCTTTATGAGCAATAAATTAAAATATGGTGCAATTATTTATTTCAATTTAAACACAGAACACTTCACTTCACAATCAACAGAAATTAACGTTTATCGCCACATATATATAAAAACCACAAATGTTACCTGATTCTACACCAAACCTGAATACTTAATAAAGTAACGCAATAAAAAATTAAAATTTTTTCGTTAAGTAAAGTAAATATTTCACAAAGAAAAAAAACATGCATTCGATATGCATATTGAGCCTTTTTTTGAGTAAAATTCTACTAAAAATTTCGATTTATTGTAGTTTACTAAATGAAATATGGTAATAAAATCCCAAAAACTGGCAATTTTTCTGTGGTATTAGTACGAAAATTATATGATATTATATCTAAATTAAAATTTTTTAGTAAATACTACCCTATATATAATTTTATATAGTCTTCGACTGCAAAAATGCAAATATTTATTAACAAGTTATACTTCACTGATTTAATTTAATTAAAAGAGTTGAAATTTCTAAAACTAAAACTAAAATTTACAATTCTTCTGCTCAAAAATACATCCTTGAAATTCTTATAAAATTAAAGGAAAATACAGGAACTTTCTTATGAATTACATAAGAATACTTTAAGACAAGTAAAGTAAAAATGTTAGAAAATTCAGTTTTCAGATTTTCTTTATATAAATTCTAAAAATATTTGGATATTTAGAATATTTTTTGTCTAGATTTTTTCTATGAAATTATTTCTTTATTACTTTGTTTCAAAGTAAAGTTTACTTTTTATTATAAATTAATTTTTTGAACTGATTCATTCATGTTCTATTCAAATTAAGCTATCTAAATTCTTCTAGTTAAATATTTATTTGTAAAAGTCATAAAGGTCATAGATCAGGGTACTATCTTACTTGCTTAAATTACTTTCCTTAATTTGTTTTTGAGAACTGTATCATAGGTAAGCCAAAGATCAAAAAAATATAAGTTGATGTATTAAGAAAAAATTAAGAAAATCTTTTTATATATGGGGCACCAAACATGATATATTGCTTAGAATAGTTCACAGCATGTATCATAAAATAACAAAATGCGGAAGATGGCTTTAAAATGCCATAAAAACCTTTTGCAATGACATAAGATAAAAGAAAGTCATGGGAAAATCCGAAAGTGATTTTGAACATAAGGTTAAAAAAGAAGGGGGAAAAAGGACTTTTTTCACAACACGAAGATAATAAAAGAAACTAACACTCGAAACACGCACAACAGAAACAAATAATAACAATAATAACATTCCAGAAAAATCCACCTGGGCACCTAAAAGAACTTAAGGGAAAATACATTTGGATGTGGGCCAGCATTTTCTTTCAGATCATGTGATCATGCAGCAATACGATTGGGACGTCTTGAATAGTTGTTCCACCCGCTAATAGAGGGCGCAATACCTGAGTTGCTCCTCTATGTTTTCTATCTTTCCATTCCGAGAGCGTTTGGCACTTTATCGCTTTCATCTTGTTTGTCTTACGATGATCAGCTTACTGCATTCCTTAAGAAAATTAGGGTTCTGTCTAGAATGTAAATCCATGATTATTTTAAACAGGGTTGGCGCTTTTCTTTGAAATAAAATACATACATATTTTTCGGTTTTATCATCAAAAGATAGTTGATGAACCGTGTTTTAATTAAATAAATATTATTATTAAAAACATAAAAAAAATCTTTTATGTTTTTAATATCTTATTATTGTAAATTTAATATCTTATTATCTTAAAAATTTAGTTGTTATAGTTTATAAAACAAAGAAACATATTTTTCAACAGATAATTAAGAATTATTTATTTATGTTATATAGTTAGCAGCATATACCTTATAGACAAACTTTTGTGACAATATGTGTGTGTGTGTGTGTGAACTAAAATAAGTCTCAAACAATTAATTTACCAAAAAATATCTTTGTTTTTATTCAAGTACTGCGATGTGTGCATCTCAAAAACATTTTTCTTAAGCTTTTATGTTATAAATTTTTATTATATAATTTATTATTTATTATTATATAAATTAAATATTTATTGATTTAATTTTATTTTCTTCACTTTTTCATACTATAAAAGTTTTTAAAAATAAATATCTTGAGTTACAAACTTTTATATTACGATAAAAATATTTTTTCATGAAACCGTATATTTATGAAATGTTTCATTTCAACAAAATGCAAAGTTTAGAAGAAAATATCGTGAATTGTTTTGCTATATTCATCTTCCAAATAAAAATAATTGCTTGATTTTTATTTAAAAGATGTGTTGACTTGAAAAATGTCAGATAAATGCACAAAAACTCTAACATAAAAACATTTAAATATCATGCATAAATACATGCTAACATAAATCTGCACATAAATAATATTTCATGAAATCGGGATGAAAAATATGTTATATATATATATATATATATATATATATATATATATATATATATATATATATATATATATATATATATATATATATATATATATATATATATATATATATATATATATATATATATATATATATATATATAATATATAATATATATATTCGACATTTATAACATGGCGATAAGAGTTTACTTAAGGGTACTCCTAGACATATTAGGGATTATTTTGTCACCAAAATAAGCGCCAAAATTCGAATAACAAAATGGCAAACCTATAATTATGTTACTCGAAGCGCTTAAAATACCAGGGTTAACAGAAATTAATTTATATCGCTAAATGTTTTGCCAAACCAAAGTTTACCCTCTTATACATCGAACCTGACATTCCATATGAAAGAAGTAAATTTTAGTTTTTCCTGAAAATTAAAATGAAGTTTATTTTTTATAAAGATAATAATAAAATATGGTACATATAAAAAATACAAAAGTTTTAATAAATAATATTATTTAGTTGCCCTGATGCATTTGCCTGTAGATTAAATTTTGTGGTTGTGTGTAGAAAATCTCAAAAATTCGGCATATATATTACCAAAATATATCACAGCTACATTTTAAATACCTAGGGGAAGGATTTTGCACTTCTGGGGATCATCTTCAATTATTGAAAGTGAGGAAACATCAAAACACCCTGCTATCTCCAGAGACATTTCCCTCCTGGAAGCAGAATTGCAATATCCTTTTCTCTTGTTTTAATAATAAAGGAATTGAAATTTCTAACTTTTAACTCCCGGATATGAAATTTTAACCACGTGATTACAATGTTACTTTATTTGAAGAGGATCCTCTAAAGGTACCTATATTTGACCATTATGAAGTTTGATAATCAGAAAATTCCAAAATAACCAATTTAGGCAAACCGTGAATTAGAAGTGGTGATAATATCCTCTGCAGCAGAATTTTGCTTCTGAGATTATTAGATAAATAGAGATGGATGTTTTTTAATTTCACTTTGACTTTGCAATCTTTGGAAATGAATAGTTTTGTTTATCTTCAAATTTGTGACAAGAAAATGTGACTTATGCTTATCGAAGCCCAGATCTCCTAAATGAAATGAAATATATTGTAAATGCATAATTTTTTTTATGAATATGCGAAATTTTTAAATTTTTAAATTGTCTACTTTAGGAGGTTAAAAAATTTATTTCAATTTTAATAAAATTAGAATAGTGCATGTTTTCTTTTTTAAAAAGGTGGTGTTTTCTAGTATTTTAAAATGTTTATTTAAAATGTAAAATGCAAATCTTTAATAGAAATTTCTGTATATCATTTAACTTAAATAAGCATTTTATGTTTTTTTTTTATTTTTCATGAAATAACCTTTAATAATCTGTCATCAAGTAAACAAATATTACGTATATTTTTATTGATTTGTCAAACAATTAAAGAGCCACATTTCTTATAGGTAAATGAGTAGAAGAATGGGATTAAGATATTATTAATTTTCAAAGATATAGTATATAATTTTCATATTTAAAGCGTTAAAATACGTGCTAAGTAATTTATGCATTTGATTTACTCGTTGATACATACAGTGATATGTGATTCATTGGAAACATATAGTGATTCTGTGAAAGTGTTATTCTGATGTTTTGTAATAAATTATATGAATTTCTTGGTCATTTTAACAAAATATAATAATAAAATATAAAAAAAAATGTCTTATTTAATATAAATTTATAATAATGTAGGGATTACTTGAATTGGATTTAATTTTGGATTCAGTATTACACAGTCTAAGGTCTAATAATAAATAAACAGTCAATATTACATTTATCAAATAAATAATAATTTAATAATAAAACAAAATAAATTTTGTTTGTATTATTTATATTTTAAAGAGTTTGAATTATTTCAATTTAACTAATTTTTATTTCAATTTAAATTTAAATGAGGCTATTCCTTACTTTAATTACTAACACTGTTTTATTTGATTTGTTTTAAGTATTGAATTTAGTTCTTCATCACACAATCTCAACAAAGCCTGATATTTACTTAATTTTCATGGAGTTCATTGACTTGTTTTAAGTAAAATAATACTTGCTTAAAAATAATTAGTTATTACATTAATTATATATACTTGCTATACAGCAATGAATTACTTATACTGTATTTAAATTTGGGTTCACAACAGTTCATTGTCTATAATCTCAACTGTATTAATATTTGTTTTTAATGTTTAGAGAACTTCATTTTATTTTAAATAAAGCATGACACTTAAATAATAAAATATTCTGCTTACAAAAATATCTACTTTTCATTTTAATATATATTAGTTTACAGATTTTTTCCAGCCCATTTACTTAACAATTCAATAATTCATTTGTCATTCCCAACGTGCTAATGTTTATTTTAATATTTGATATTTTTCTATTATTCATTTTAAATGGAAACATATTTATTGCTTTAAATTGTTATACTCAACATTTTATTATAACTTTATAGAGTAAATCTAATGCATTTAATTTAGAATCTGTATTTTATTGCATTGTTTGAACAGCAATAATTCTTATTTTCAAATTGCATTTGATTTTTTCATTAACTTCAAAAAATGACAAACAAAGGAAGAAAAGTATTGTTTGTTTGTCATTTTTTGAAGTAAGTAAGAAATCAACTGAAATTTAAAATTAAGAATTACGATTGTTGAGACAGTAAAAATGTATTGTGTTTAAAATTTATTATTCTTTATTTTAAAATAACATTTGGTTCATTTTTATTATATTTAATATTGTATTAATTAATGTTGTACAATAAAATAATGAAAATTATAATCTATCTTTGTTTTCATGAATTTTTTTTTTAATAAAATATAATGTAATTTTAGCGTACATTTTTGCTCAAAAGATATAAGACGTTCTTCTAAGATAATATATGTTGTAATAATTTTAAGCCAATATTTCATGCTTAGTGTCAACTAAAAAAATGTTTGCTATATATTACTGAGTGGAAAAAAGTCAAAAAAATATTCAACCTCTTACTTTAATATATGTTCTATATAGGAAACATTTACATATACGCATTCAACTTTAAAAACTCCCTTTAACTCAAAAGTGGCATTGATAAAAAAGCTATAGTTGTACTGAGACATTAAATATGTAAATATGTAGATTCAGGTTTACTAGTTTTTACTAACTCAAATTCAACCAAGTGGCATAATTTAATGTTTAGAAGATGTAGTTCATTATTTCATACAAGATATATAGTTCATTATTTCAATTTATATAGTCTTACTTTTCCAATTATAGTTAATAAATTTATAGTATTCATAGTATTATGTTGATTCTACATCTAAATTATTTCTATTGTACTTACATTTAGATTTATGAATTCTTTGTAGAGTGTAAAATTTTCTATTCCTTATTTGGAATGCTTAACGATTTTTCACTTACTCTCATTGAAAATAAAATTATTATATGACGTAAAATTTCTTTCTCTTCTCATCAATTCAAGTATTACTTTCAATGTAATTAACTTTGAATTCAATGCATCATTGCTCTCTCTGAACAGTGGTAACATTTTCTTTCAATGTTCAATTAGATATTAATAATTAAGCTTTGTAATACAGTATCAATTATAAACTTCCCTCATACGAAAAATAAATTAAATTCCTAGATGCTTCCAAAACTAATGTAATTGCTTTGAATATTGCTTTAACACACTGTTGTTTACACTCATTTCCTGCATACAGTTGAAAGTAGGAAGAATGTAAACTTTAATTTACTTGATTGCCTGGTGGAAATGGCACAGATTTTTCAGGCGCCTCGCATGCCTAAAACTGCCGCAACACGTTTCCACAATGAATGCAGCTTGTAATAGAAATGCGACCACTCAAATCTTATTTATTGCAAAAGCTAGGAAACTTAACCCAAACTATTCCTTCATTACACGTAAGACTCCACTCAGACATTCTGTTTCCCACATTTCTCACGACGTAACTTAAGGACTTAACTTCGGACTTTGCGTTAATTGCGCCTTTAAACCTTGTTTTGTAACAATGGATGTGAAAATGTGCCCGAAACAGCTTAAAGAGTAGTGGGAATTCTCCATCCTGCCGCCGCTGAGATCTCTGGAGACACACTTTACGCAAAAGGCTTAAGTATTCAGCTGGGGAAGATATTGTAACTTGAGACGTTGATTTAACAATTCTTTTAATAAAAAGAAATTTACTTTAAGTTAGGAAACATATGTTTTGATTGCATATTACTATATAGCTATATACATCATATCAGAAATTTAAATAGTATGATTATTTGTGGTAATTTATTATGAAATTTAAATATTTAAATATTTGAGGAAACAGTTTACAACATTCTACATTATGTGACATTTGTTATGTTATTTTTAAGTAGAGTCATATAAACTGTTCTGCGTAGTTATGTACTGGTAACAATATAGATTTATTCCAAAAATAATTTGGGTTTTGCATAAAAGTATTTCATATCGAAGGATATATTATTCTGCTTACAATAATTCTCAAAAGTATACAGTCATACATATTTTCCAGTAGTCCGGTGGATAAGCAGTTTGCATTCCTGACTCCTAAACTTTGGGTCCTGGGTTCTAATCCCGGTTTAGTCATGGATGTAATTTTCTCTCTGTGTTTTTATGTCTTTCCTTCTGAGATGATGTATGAATGTGGCCCACTTTACAAACGGATTTCGTGGCGGTATGGTGAGATTAATGCTAATCACCGCAATGACTTGGTTCACAGGTGCTTGTTGAGTTACGACAAATGAGTAGCAGTTTCTTGACTTATTATGGCGAAGGGTTTATCACATAAGCACCAGCTGTGGATTAAAAAAGACACTTATTTTTCACAACATAAATTACTTATCATTATATCATATAGATTCTAACATATGATTAGTACAATAAATTAACTAGTTTTTTTAAAAAAAATGATTTGTTAAAAATTATAGAATATTTATGTATACATATGTAGTGAAAGAGAAAACAGAAATAATGATTCAACATATGGGTAAAGCCTAATATGGTACTTTTCCATTATACCTCTTCTTTTGATCTTAAAGAAATAGTATATTTTTACTGAGAAGCAAGAATAATATAAAGTAGATACGATGATTTTGTCTGTTTAAAATTTTATTTTAAATTTAGTACAAACTAAATCAATTTTTTTATGTGTAAAACCTGAACAAAAATGAAAACAATCTAAATGCCAAACAAAATCAAAACTAGTTTATGGAAATGCTTGGTGATAATTTTGTCGGTTAAAAGAAGCATTACAATCACAAATCACCCACTGCAAAAGAACAACTAAATTCAGTAAAATTTAATTTTATCGCATTGTCACAATATATTACTACATTGTACTTAAGAAATCGATTACCGATGTGATTGCTAAACAGGTTTCGCCTGAAATAAACATTGACGTTTAAATAAGTTTTATCAATAAGTGATAAAAATTTAGTTAAAAAAAATGTAAATAAAATGTTTAACTATTGATTGGAAGTTTCTAAAAATGTAAGCATTTTTAATCGATACCTGATCCAAATGGAATGTTTGTGACAATAATTTGTGAATTTTTTCTTTACCGTTATCGCAATTATCAAAAGCAGGGATATAAAGAAATGTACCCATAATATTGCATGAGAAATTATTAATTTTTACACTAAAAAAAAGGTTTTGATAGTTGAAACAAATAATAATAAAATTATAATAATTATTGAGAATGTTAAATTAAACTTAGTTCAATAGACCAAAAAAGATGGAATGAATTTTAATTGGAGCGAGATTTTTTTTTAGCATTTATTTCTTAAGAATGTTTTATACTGATTAATCGCAGTTTCCTAAAATATATTGTTACTATGTAATGCGTTACTGCAAAAATAATATAATCACGAAAAATGCTCCAAAAAGATTGTATTTCAATGAATTAAAATTATGAAATAATTACTAGATAAAAATAAAAACCCTGCGTATCTTATAACATGAATCAAATATTGCATCAATTTATTTTCAATATCAAGCGTATTTCTCTCATGGATCTTGTTATAATCTATGTATTACACAAGAAGAAAGGGATTCCCTTAATGAAGCAAACTTAAAATTCATCACCAAATCTCCGAATGTAAATTTATCACAAAATGCAGATTTAGATTGCTGGATATGTCGGAAGCTTTGTCACCGAAATCTAATTAAAATAATTAGGAGAAGTGAAATTCCATTGAAATTGAATTTCTATTCATTCCACTTGACGAAACCAGTCTGCAATGATTTCAAATAAAGATAGAGTTAACTGTTAGAAAAATACAAAGAAAATATATAGATTTAATTAGTAATGAATTATAATATTTGGTTAAGTAAATATGTTGGTAATATTTGTAACAACTCACAAATATCATATTTCTTATATAAATATATTTACTACCGAGTTAAAATAATCCATAATGTACTACTTTTCAAGAAAAAATGATCTAAATTGCTATCCAGGATGCCAAATTCTGAATTTTTTTGGCGATGAAGTAGTATTGTTAAGGAGACGATGCGCCATGACGTAAAAACTAAGGTTACCAAAATAGAGTTTTGTGCATAATTCTTTTAAGTCTCCATATATAAACGTAATGCAAACTAGGTTGCAAGACACCAAAGAAATTGTGCCAAAAAATCACCAAACTCAGAATTTGGCATCCTGGATGGTAGGACACCATTGCCATAATTAAATTTAAATGCAAATAGTTTATGAAATTAAGTTTAAAAAATGATGATAAGGCTCTGTTAAAAATATTTTTTATTTCGATGATTCTATTCAAGTATTCACACTACATTAACACTTCATATAACGATATGAATTTGCTTACATTGACATAGATTACTCAATATTGTGTGTTTCATTATTATCTTCTGTGAAAAGTGATCTAAGTTTCTTAACACAAAAAACCACATAAAATATGTTGTTTACAAATGTGAGTTAAAAAATTTATATTTAGAAGAAATGTTTCTACAATAATTTAAATATCAAGCTTTGTAAAAATAAGTACAAATGAAAGTCAATTAATGTCATGAAATGTCATTTTTTTCTGTCCACATTTATTGGAAGTCTGAACATGTATAATTTTACTTAAAAGCTAATTTTGCTAAATATCAGCTCAGAATACCATGAAAAATCAAAACATATTATTCTACAGTGAAATAAGAAGAATGGTTATTATTTATATAATATAAGTATATACATATATATATATAATACACATATTATAATATATATATATATACATGTATATATATATATATATATATATATATATATATATATATATATATATATATATATATATATATATATATATATATATATATAATTGTTTTTAATATTTAATATAATGAATGTTTACGAGAATTTATATAGCGAGGAAATATATATATATATTTCTGTTTAAACCAATTATACAAAATTCTAAAATGGAAAATATAAGAGAGACTTTTAAAATATTGGCAATAACTAAATACGAAAATTTTGCATTTACAATTAATAAAATAATAATAAAACATATATATTAAATAAATTTTGCAATCTTCATCAATAAAAATTAGTTAAAAAAGCAAGAAAAAGTTATTTTAAAATTAATTATATATTCTTTATAACTATTTTAGATATTATATAAATATTTTTATTAATAAACTATGATCAAATTTCTGAATAAAAGGTAGTTTTTTATGCATATTAATTCAGATATTTAGTTTAATAATAGGAAAATAAATTCCTTTAAATATAAAAACGAAATGCAAAATTTTGTTTTTCGAATAAATTTGTTGTTAATTGAATTAAATGAATTTTATAAGCAGCATTTAATTGAAGTATATTTAATATTCGCTTAAGTATTGTTATTTTACGCCTGTACATTAGCATTGTTCAAAATAAAAAATGTTATAACAATTCCACCAAAGTATTTAATAACCGTACAAAACTCATTATTTCTGTTATTTCATTTTCACAATCTACTTATAACCATAAGATATAATTCTAACAACACAATTGTTTTAGTTTTCTTAAAAAGATTTGAATAAATTATTTATCATAAATTACATTTTCATATATATATATATATATAAAGCTCGTTTAGTTATAAATTCAATGGAGTGTCAATTTAAGAAAAAATAAGACTGATTTTTTCTTAAATTGACACTCCATTGAATTTAGCGCAATATAAAGACATAATAAACTTTACAATATGCATTCATTTGAATATAAAGGATAACCTTTTATCTATTCATAAGGCATCCATGTTTTATCGCAATCTATTCTATTCTAAGTAAAATTAGATTTATTTTTAAGCTACTCTTAAATTAAGTTTACACAAAAGAATACTTACCACATATTATATTACTCAAATATATATTTTTTAAATACTATTCACTTTATTTTTTATTGATAATTATTACAATCATTCCTTTGTTTCTGTGTGTGTGTGATAATAACTTTCTTATAAATGCAGTAATTCTTATATAAAAGAATTATTTTCATTGTTTTCATTCATTTGAATTTTGTAATCAGGAATTACTTTTGCACAAAAACAAAAATTCAGATATTTCAACAAATTTGTGAACATAATTATAAACATTTTCATTTTAAAAAAGATAATAAGTGTGATTAATTACACATCTAAAATCATGTTTATATAAATATATAGGTACATATATGATTAAAGTGATACAAGAATTATTAAAACCCTTAACTAAGTTGGTTAATTATATTTAATTAATTGTAATGTAAGCCGACCACCCTGTCTTGTGGTCAAAGTGCCTCACAGCGGATAGGGTGTTCCTTGGGTCTAATCCTGGGTCGGGCATAGATGTACTTTCTCTCCCTATCTATCCTGTATTTGTTCTTTCTGAGTATAAATGAGGTGTGAATGGTCGCCTACGCTATAAACGGGTCCCTATGGCATGCGCGTACTGAAGCAGTCGGGCTCCACACCAAATATGGTTCAGCATAAAAAGTGGAGCAATGCACCCCCTTCTGTCAGCCTAGCTGACACAAGACAAAAAAAAATTCATATTATACTTTATATCATTACAAAATAATATACAAACAAACACACACACACACACATATATATATATACATATATATATATATATATATATATATATATATATATATATATATATACATATATATATATATATATATATATATATATCAGAATGGAAATACGAATTTCAGTCGAGTTAATTGTTAATAATTTCTTGTAATTATCTAAGTTATGTATATTTTACACTCATAATATTTTATGAAATCATTATTCGCAATTATATACACCAATTTAATCAACATGACATCTCATAATTTCGTGTTTTTGCTTATATATATATTTTCAAAATATTTTAAGTAAAAATAAAGAATTTTAAAATATTATCCAGCTGAAAAGATGTACGAGATTTAATTATCTTATAAAATGTATTCTATTAGTTCATTTATTATTGAATAAAAATATATTTGGTTATCAAAAAATTTTAAGCAAAATTAATAAGAAAATATTCTTCAATTTTACAAGTCAGAGTTATTTAACTGGATACGTTTTCAGTGATAAGAGCAAACTTGTTTACACATGTGAATAAAAGTGAAAATATATTTAAAAATTATGAAATAATTTCCAAAGTAATTATAATTGAAAATTTAAGGGAATTAAATAATTATACTTGTACACACTTCAATACAACAAGTAAAAAAATAACTAATTGAAACTAAAATTATGCTAAATAATTTTACACACACACACACACACACATATATATATATATATATATATATATATATATATATATATATATATATATATATATATATATCTGTGTGTGTGCGTGCGTGTGTGTGAGTGAGTGCGGTGTTAAAGAATCATTTGCCAGTAAAGGAAATGTTGTGGAAAAGAAAATAATTTCATTGCTAGTAAAACATCCTTTTTTAGAATGCAGGCAGTGCTCAAGCATCACTCCGTGTTTATATGAGACTGAAAAACTCATGTACTTAAACGCAGCTAAATGCAAGTTGGAAAAATTGGTTCTCTGCAAGTTTCACCAGAAAAAAGACAGCATAAAAGTGACCCAACGACACTGATGAAATTTCAATTGCATTGTCTAGGTATAGTATCTGCAAATTCGTTATTGAATGTCGTGGATCAATATCACGAATAGAGGATAATAGGATAATTCACTGGCTAATATAAGCTTGATTTTTTTGTAATTTTTAATTTGTACCTTTATCAGATTCAACAACTAAAAACCCGATATTTCTACTATTGTCTTGATTTCACCCCTTGCTTTTGTTGACAATCAAAAACTAAACAATGAATCAACAACATCATCGATGAATTCAAGATGAGTGATATTCATGAGAAAAACAATCATTGATCAGATAAAATGTATAATTATTCGTAATAACAGAGATTAATGAAATTTTGTTATCATCTTTCGGATATAATTCTGCATCTATTCAAGCATTAGCTCTTGTTGCGTACGGTATTGGACATTTCAAATTCGATTTATTCCTCAAAGACTTTCAACTTAAAAAAAGAGAAAAAATAACAAATAAAACTTAGCAATCTTCGAAATGAAGGCGGTGTTAACAATATTTATCAGTTGGTAATACCATTTAGGGAAAAAGATATAATTATTTACATATACATAATATTTTTAATATTGTTAATACGAAATACATAAGATTTGTAATAGCTATGATATTATCAAGTGTTTAAAATAAATAGAATGGAATTTGCTGGGCATATGGTAAAAATGTTCGCAGAGCGAACAACATTAAGTGTTTTTAATTCAATCTCATTCATTAAAAATCAACAGGAATTTGCCATCTTAAATTTAAAGAATTAAAAATATATTAATGAGCAAAATGCAAAATGGGAAAACCTTTTTAAGGGAAGTCCTGACCTTCAAAGACAGTCTTGTCAATTCAGATAATGATTTACGTATTAAGTAAATAAATTTATGTTCAAGTTCTCCCCTTCTTATTAAGCAAATGTGTAATAATTAAGAAATTGTGTAAGGATCAGTGAAATTTTAATAGAACTATCTCAATAGTATTTGTTCTTGAATAATGCTTTGGGAAAACACTTTGTTTTAAATTTTTTTTCAAATTTTATAGTATTCATAATTTCCATATTTTAATAGCATCATCAAAAATTATCTTGATACAAATATAATATAAATATTATAAAACAGTTAAAGAGTGATTCAATTTTAATTTGATTCGTTGTACCCAATTCAACATCAAAAATTATACTAGACAATCTGAATGCAATTTAATGTGCATGCGTGTACTTGTATTAATTTAAATATAAAAACTATTTAGTACAAGTTGTTAAAAATTAAACTGAATGACATTAATATTTGTTGTCTTTATTGATAAAATATTATTTATTTAACTTTCAGATTTATTTTGAGATGCTTAAAATTATTTTTATCTTTTTAAATATGAGTTTGCTTAAATTAAGTTATTTAATATTCATAGTTCTTACAGCTGAAAGAAAATTATGCAAATTACAGAATAAACGCATCTTTTCGAGTTATGCTAATAGGGGGCAATATACAGCTCTCCAGCGCGAGTAGGATAAGATAATAATGTGAGAAACCGGCAGCCATATTCGCATCATTATTGCTGCATGGAAAATAATCGTTGAAACCTAATTCTTGCTGCAAAACACGCTTGTCATTGAAAAAAAAAGACAGGCAGTTATAAGCAACTCGTAGTCAGTTCCAGCAGACAGATTAGTTTACGAAGCGTATGGTGATCGGATTGAGAAATGCAGGTTTGTCCTTTAATTGCAGGCAATTCGCTGCTGTCAGAAAACTGGACTCGTCCATAATGCACCAGTTGTTAAAAGATGGTAGGGACATTAAACTGTGAATGTTTATGGAATGCCGGTGCTACCAGAGGGATAGCCCATGGCAGTGCAGCCCACGGAAGGTGATGGCAGCCCCACAAAGTACATTTACAGAAATTTTGAAGCATGTGCAAGGCACCATGGATGTTCCCGTATCGAGGAAAACTACTTGCCGCCGATTGGTTGCTAGTGCTCGGCACTCATAGCATCCGTTAAGAAAACTACCATTAACTCCACAGCTTAGACGCGAATGTCTGGAATAATGTCGGATTAAAACGATGTTGATGACGAAGTGTCACAGAATCCTTTTCTCAGATGGGTCACGCTTCTGTTTCATGAGTGATAGTCATCACGTACAAATGTGGCCACCACGTGGAGAAAGGTCAAGTCCTACAGCAATTGTGGTATGTCCCACGATACGACAACAGTATTATGGTTTGGAGCGCTATTACGTAAAATTCCAAGTCACATGTAGTTCGCTTTCACAGCACTATGACAGCTCAGCCTTGCGTAGATACTGCAGTAATACGGCCGATGACACTCCCCTACCCTCAGGTGGTGCCCTATTTCCATTATTCGCAGGTAACATCCGACTGCACAGTGCTCGAGTCCACCAACTGCCATACAAGTTGCAGAGATGTTTCGCTGGCTACTATGCTCACCAGATCTCTCACCAATCAAACAAGCTTGGGATATTTCTAGATGCCATTTTCAGAGCCTGCTACTGCCTCTTTCAAAAAACGCACTTCTGCAAATAGTTGGTAAGATAAAGAGATTTATTCCTCAGAACGCCAACCGTACTCTTATTGACTCTGTGCATAAACTACGGTATCGCCATCTACGTAGGTCCTATAAGCTTTTGATTCGACACAGTTCTCGCTCTGTATTAAGGATATCATTTCAAAATACAGATCAATTATTGTTCGTTGGTGTGTTTCTCTGTACACACACACACACAAGCACATACACATACATACATATATATATATATATATATATATATATATATATATATATATATATATATATATATCTATATATATATATATCAGAAAATTACAATTTTAAGTTTTAAATTTATAATTTCATTTTAAATTTAAAAAACTAAATGTTTAGAATTTTGTGTTCATTAATAATTTGCTTTAATATTATAGTGTTCTAATAAAATATCTAATACCAACATCAAAATTCAACAGTATATTCTCTGATACTTATACGCAAAATATATACTTTTATATATTTATTTTACGTTACTCTTATTAATTGTTAAAAATATGTGCAAATATTAATGTATATAAATCTTTTAAAAAGTAGGCATACTTTTGTAGTTTTTCTTATACCAGGATCTGGTATCATTAATAATTTTTACTCTTTGGTAACTAGTTATAGTAAAATATTTATAGACGCATACAAAGAATTATTGCCTATTTATTATTTATTTATTTTTACCATGTTTAGAAATTTCATTTCATCTTTCTACAAATCCTTGATATAAAACATCACGTGTTTGAAAGCCTCAATTTTAAGAGCAGCACAAAAAATATATATATATATAATAAATAAATAAAATATGGAAATTGATTTTGATTCCACGCTTTTTTCTTTTCTTTGGCTGTCGTGAGCACACGAAATAAGGCAATAAACAAAGCTCAATGTAAACAGTAATCGTGAGACACTTGCATATCGGGCTAGAGGCTCTTCAAATATACATTTACATGAAAATAATACAGCGATTTGCCGCATACCGGCTACTCGCGCCAAAACGGCTGCGGACTACATTTGCTGCCGAACTTATCGCCACTTTTGGCGAGCAGTCGTTGGCGCAGTGTGATAACCCTACCTTTGTGGAAGAAACCATCGACCGGCCAGTACCGTGCGAGTCTTGGCAGGAACGTAACAGGACTTATCTGCAGTGCATGCGCCGATCCGCATCCAGGGAACTTATCCGTTCGGCGAGGAAAAAAATAAAGGGGGTGTGATTGTGCCCTCTCGAATCCCTTATTAAGAACTTGTGGTTCGGTGGATATAATTTATTTCCACGTTACGGATATATACATCTCGGTGGATTCACACAGGAATGATAAAAACAGTTTGTTTTGCTATTTAGTGGTTTTATTTTTCAATAAAAGTTTTTATTTTTGTGGTTTTATTGAAGCCATGAACAGTTTCTGCCAATATTAAATTGAATGGGTTTAGAAGAAGTAGATATAGACATTTTAAAATATGAATATTTTAATCAACATTTCGGATATACCCTTTTTGATACCAAAAGGGTAATTTCTACTATTGATATTTAAATCTTCAGATAAAAACATTATTACTTAAATTGTGTTATATAAATCCTAATTTAAATTAGTTTCCTTTACATAGTGACAGAGTTCATCAGTTACGCTTACTATATAAACAATACAAGTTTATGAATATTGACTAATACAATTGTATTTACATTTCTAAGCACTCGGAATCTACATATACAAAGATTATTTGCATGCTAAGTGTAAACATTTGAATATTGTGTTAAAATTTACTGAATTATTTGGAATAACTTAACAACTGAACGGATATTTAGATATGGTCCATAACTGAATAAGTGAACTTTTATTGAAAAATCTTAATTTTAGTGTATTATTATGGCTGTCCCATGCCAGAATTTGAAAAACTCTGTGAACATTATCTCGATGGCACGGATAACTTTGCTCTGCATTTTTCTCGCGATGGAACTTTGTTTCACCTTAGGAAGTGCAGAAGGTAATGTGGTTAACATCGTTTCGTAGAATAGATTTAATTTGCAAATTTATTTAATTTTTTAATAAATATTTCATTATTTTATTTATAAATATAATTTTTAATTTTCAATTTTGATTGCATCGTTTACGTATTGCATACATATTAAGTTGATTTATAGATATTTGCATGAATTTAGCTGTATTCATGGGAAATATTTGAAAAATCTTCTAAGTAAAATAGTGAGTTGCTATATAAATGAAAGTCTATTGTGTTTCCTATATAATTAAATTCTAATAACAGTTAATGTTATAGAATTCATGAAATATAATTCAATTTTCCTTCACTGATCTGAACAACTTTGCTCTGCAGTTTTGTCATAATGTGCATACTCTTCCCAGAAAATATGCAAGAAAATGAAGTTAACATATATTTGTAGCTTCCATTTGCAAATTAATTTTATTTTTGTATTCAAAGTTTTTATTTTAATTCATTTACAAATGTAATTACACAATTAGAAAATTTTCACACTTTTTACCTTTTTACGAACAAAATTTATTTAAAGATTTTTGTATTATTTTAATAATAAATGCGAGAAATATTTTAATCTGATACAAATAATGCTAAATTTAATATGATTGATTTCCCTCTGACTTAACTCATATTTAATTAAATTTAACAGAATTATTGGTGTTCCTTTTTGTACATGATTCATACAGTTCCAAAAATTTTTTTCTAGCGTAGGGATAAATTGTTAAATATAATAAATTTCTTCATGTATCAAGATTTGTAATTTTGTTCCTTGTTTGGAAGTATGGAACATAATGTGGCTAACTTTGTTTTGTAACTTTAACATAAACATTATGTTTACATTTATTTTCATATTTTAATCTAACTCTATTTTCAGCTATACTTACCTAAATGATAATTTCGCTGGAATTTTTTCTTATTATGTGAATTAATTTATTTACGGATGCCTGCAGTAATTAAATTGCAAATGCCTACAATATTTGTTGAAATTTAAAATCAGACAAAACATTTTTATATTGAATAAGTAGTTCTAATATGTATTGCATTTACTTAAATTCCGATAATAAATATTGTTAATATATTTATAATTCATACACATATTTCCTAATGTAAATATGTTGAGACAATTTTAATAAACGTAAAATAAAAAAGAAACAAAAGAACTTGTGTAATAATTTATAAATAAAACAAATTTGATAATGAATTTTTAACAAGTCCGTAAGAAATATTTATCATCGAAAGATAAAAAAATATAATTAATTATGTGTGTAATAAAGAATTAAATAATTTTCTGCGTTCTTCACAATATACTCTACCTTGCTTCTAGTACCTCCACATATTCATAAACAATTATTTTTGTTGTTGTAAATTTTCTTTTTTATTACTTTTTTTTCTGAAAATTAACGGGATGATTACACTTTATTAAATGAATTAAAGTTTCTCTAAATATTAATTCATATGCTTATTAGTATTTATAAATTATTACATTACTTTTTTAAGTCATCTTTAATTCAACAAGCAATATATATTTTTGAATAACATATTTAAGTAAATTTTGAAAATATTATTATTAATGACATTTATAAGTGTATTTCAATAGTACATTTAGTGCTAAAAATATATTAATTTTCGAAGGGAAAAAAACTAAGCATAAAAGTAATCATAATAAGTTTTAAAATAAGAAAAATAAGATTATCTAAAGTGAAATAAATGCATACTTGTTATTAGAAAAATAGAACAGCATTCTTATGTTAAAAAGCAATTTGAGTTAACAAAGAATTCCTTCCACACTTATATGTTTTATAATAAAATAGATAATCACATTTATTTACGTAGTTTAATTATGTAAAATAACCACATTTTACAGCAAAGATTAAAAGTTAATTGTTTATTTTCAAGTAAGCAAAGTTTTTCTATGTTGTTCATCTATACTATCAATGAAAGAAATATAATTATCGAATCTAATTTATTCACAGTTTCATTTGTTATAAGAAATGTTATGCAAATCTCAGTTTTAAGCAAAAATACATCGTATATTTGATATTCATCGCTAGATTTAAAAACCAAATATTCAGCTCGAAGCATAAACTGAGATATTTAATATGCATTATGTATATTTTAATAAAATAATTTATAAGTTTCATTTAAAAAGTTTGAATGTTTGTGTGTGTTCAATAATATATGGCGTGAAAATCAGTTAAAAATATATTTATATCTCTTCCAATTAAATTATTAACAAACTAAATTCTTTTTAATTCTTAAGGAACAAACGCGTTATTTCCAAGATTAACGAATTGAAGAATTAAGAATTTTCTTAATTCCTTATAAGTTTAAAAATAAAGAAATCTTATTAACTTTTATGGAATACTTGGCATATATTTAATGTAAACAGCGAAAATGATGTGGCAAATACTTAATATATTAGATACAAAATATTCTTTTGAGATCGAATTAATTTAAACTAAATTATTAATTTAATTTGGTTTGATATGAAATTGAAAAATTTATTAAAACTCATGTTTAAGGCTCTTAATAGTTTCACTATAATAAAACGTGTGTATTACTAAGGAGAGAAAATAACAATACCCATACAAAGTACTTTATCACTTTTCCAAAATTAAACTTAATAAATACATAATTGAACTCTACAAATCAAAAATATTAATTATTGTAAGCTATCCAATTACTATAGATTAAAACGCTCATAGCAATTATCGCAATTATTATTTTCAAAAAAATATATAAATTACCCAAGCTTTCCTTAGTTGTGAACATAGAACGCTGTTTACTTCCACTTGTACTGCATTCATTTTCAACTCCAAAAACAATACCTGGAAAAATATCCGACAAAAGGAGAAAGATAACGGATTTTCAGACAAAAAGTGATTTTGTGTGTAACTCATGAATCTCTCGAGAATAAGAAAATTATACTAATATCTTAATAAAGGGTCTTAATTCTTTCAAAAGCAGAATAATTACTGAAATTATCTTATTATTTAACACTGAACTATGTTCCAGAAATAGAACAGACGTTAACAGTCAAATATTATGCAGTTCAATAAATTTTTAATTAAAGTTAAATTTCTTTAAATTTCTGAATTTCTAAGAGAAAAATGAAAAATTGAAAATGCAACTAAATTTTCATTCAAATTTTATAATACATTCACTTCTTAAATATAATTACGCAAAAACTTAATACACTGCATTAATTATTAATGTAATGCATTAATATCCCTCGTATTAATCACGTACAACAATAAGCTAATAAAAAATTGCATATTTTTTTAAGTCAGTTTTGTAAATCAGTATATCAGAATAAAGCAAAATTTTAATTATTAGCAATGAAACAGTTTGAAATGAAATATAATGAAATTCAATCTATAATGTTTATTCTTAACATAGTTGGCGTCTATGAGAGAATTTGAAATTACTCTTTATTTTTAAAAATTTTTAATGTCATAAATTTACAAAAAATTACGGGGATAATGACTATGAATACATACTAAATATTTTTTGAAGTCTTTCTTTTTTAATATAAATCGTCATATAAAAAATAATAATTTTGAATTGTTTGTTCAATTAAAAAATTCAGTAATTTACTCGAATAAATTAAAAAATTGTGGATAAAATATATTTCAAATGAAACAAATTCTGAACATATAATATACAACTATATATAGATGTTTTTTCTGAAATATTAATAAATTACTAAATCAAATATAATAATTATTGTATGTTATACCAGCTTTAGTCTCTCTGAAGCAGAAAAATTTATTTCATTAACATTTAAGAAAAAAGATTAGAAATAGAAATATTCTGAAACATTTTGAAAGATTAACAGAATCTTTACTAGGTTGCCTACTTTAAACAAAATTGTTGTAAATGTTTTAAAACTTACATAACGTTACCAAATTTTCAAATTTTAGAATATCTAAGATTATTTAGTACTCATCACGTACACTATAATCTCATAGAAAGATGTACTGATGTTTAAAGGTTTCTTTTAAACAGCATCGATAATTATTAGCGATAAAAATATTAATTATATTAAATGTTAGTAATGTTAAATGTTTTATAAAAATGTGATCCATACTGACTATAAAATTTAAACATTAACTTCTTTTTAAAACTATTTTCCTCCCTCCTAATAGAAATTATGTTCTAAATATATATAAAAATTTAAAAAATTTATTGTAATTTCATAAGTGTTGTTGAAAGATATATCTATTTAAAAAAATAGTTTATACCATGTTATAATTAAAAAGCATATTTTTTTAGGAAATAATTAAAAACAGAAATAAAGAAAATATAAGTTATAGAGTTATTAATACGGTTATCGAAATAGCCCGTACAATGTATTCCCTTTAAATTATATTCCTAATAAACAATATGAAAGTTATCTTAACTGTTTGTAAAATAATTTATTTATCTTTTGACAACATCAATTAAAAATGTCCTTCGTATGAATTTCCAAAATATATTATCTAATTTTTAACTTAACTACTTAATTAAGCCAATTATACTAATCAGATTTATAAGCAATAAAAAAAGTAAATTTTAAAATTACAGATCTTTAAATTCTTTGTAGTCATTAATTAAAAAAAATCTTAAAATATCCTTTCCTCTTTATTTTTTATTTAACATCTTTTCCGTTTCTTCAATTATAAAAAAAATTATCATTAAATCTAAAGGAATAGGAAATTATAATTAATTGAAAATTCATTTTAGAATTACTTATTTCTTCCTTTTTATAGATTACTGAAAGATTGGTTTTTGAATAAAATCTCTCTCTAAATTTCTTAAAAACTTATTATAAAAACATCAATAACATTCATCAAAATTCAGAAATTTTTTTTTATTTTTAGAAATGTAAATAAGGAAATTCAAACGAAGAAAAAATATCAATAACTTGAAAAATGATAAAATTCATGAATATTGATGATAAATTAAAATAAATAATGCTGTAATTCGCAAAAATATTCTTATTATTTTAAAAACAATGATGACAAATATAAAATAATCACTAGCTGTATGTAATTTTCCATTAAAACAGGAAGAAAAAATTATGTTGTGTAAACTTTAAAACAAGTAATTCAGATATTGTTTACATATAAGCAAAGTTGTTATTGTTACATATGGCTGCATTGGATAAATCAATACAGTACAGCTGATGTTTCACAGAAGAACAAATATATAGCAAAAAGAACAAACATTTAAAATAATAATCAGAACAAAGGAATATGAGAACAAAAGTAAAAAATTTAAAAAATTAAAAAAAATATCAACATGGAAAAGAACAAAAGAGGCGCAAATTTTAAAAATAGCTTATAAAAATTTTGTCGTTCCCGTACAATTTGTTTATCTTATTCCATTTTTTGAGAAACTTTATTAATATTTAGGCATACAAGAAGATGTATTGCGTTCATTGTGGCAGACTTATAAACTTAGCATAACCCAGATGAAAGATGCTTATTTTACTTACATGTTGTGCTAAGCAATCATATCCTATTTACAATTTGAAATTTGCTCTTGTCTTTTTTCGGATATTGGCAAGACATTTTTTGCAAATGTTTTGAATGCTAGCCCAGTATTTGCCTGTTGGTTTTGTCTGCTGGTGAGATTTGAATGCTGCCATTAAATGTGCTTTTAAACAACTCTGGAATAAGTGGCTTAATATGTCCTGTGGCTCAAATTTCCTCTCTTAGCTTCTTAGCTGGTGAATCTACCTGTTATATATATACACATCTATCTATCTATCTATCTATATATATATATATATATAGATATAGATATAGATAGATAGATATATAATCAGAATCAACTAAAATAATTTTTTTGTCTTGAGTATAAGAAATATTGCCTGATATTCTATGTTATTCCATCTTTTTCCATTTATTAATTTACTCAGATTTTATACCATTTAAAATGAGGTAAATTCATAAGAAAATTAGTAGATATTAAATGAGAAAAAATATCAAAATAAATTCATTGTACTTTTTCGAAGGAAATTGAAAAAAAAAATGCTAATAAATAACGTGAATGCTATTACAAGATCTTCATCAAAATTACAAAATCTTCTTCATTAAGAAAGGAAAAGACATTAGGATTTGGCCCTTAAGGCAAATAGTTTGTTTCAGGCAACAGCTGCTAAAAATTCATTTCCAAATCTTTAAAACAGAGCAACATAGCCGTTGTCTTTTTAATACAAAAAGCGTATTAGCTTTGTCTACAACATCAATGATGATCTATTCGTTGAGATTTTTCATAATATGTACAGATATCAGATGCAACAGTTATTTAATATTTCTCCAAATAAAGAACAAAGGATAAGGTCTGGAAAAAATAGAGGGCAAGCAAAATACCTGATGCAATCACTCCACTTCTTCAAATATTACACACTCTAGTAGTCAGACATGTTGCTTATGGAACATATTACATCATGTGCTAAATTTTAATTGTTTCTTCTACCATCTTGTTGATTTTATGTTCGCAAAACAAATGAAAAACTTCCTTTGGAAAATTATTTTATGTCGACTGATTCGATTCCATATCATTTTGGTATGATATTATATTATATTTAAATGCTTGTATATATAGTACTGGATGCTATATATTTCAATGTAATTTAAAGATTTTATCCATTAAAGCACCTTATACATAATTTCACGAATAATATTAATTTTTATTAACATTTTTTACACTCACTATCATTTTAAAAATCATAGGTTATTTTTAAAATTAATATAATTTTTATTTCACTTAATAATAAATTTGCGTATGGAATTATATAAATTTGATATATTTGACTATTATTGTTTAATATATACTTTGATATAAACTTATTAAAATAGCTTTGAATTCACCATAAAGATTATTTTTTATCAACATGGTTACATTTATGATGCGCAGTTTATATTCTGCACTTTTATATGGTTAATCTGATTTTAAAATAATGTCAAAATTTAGAAAACGGGATCAGAGTTGCTTTGTTTACAATATTTTTCTTAAAATTATCCATGAATTTACGAGCATGTGTATCTAGTGATTCACTTTTCACTCTGTTTAAGCATTATAGTATAACACACACACACATAAAACATTAAATGCATTTACTGAAATAGCTGTGAAGTTTTGCATATCAGAGAAATAAAAAAAAATAAAGTAATTTAAAGTTTTAAGAAAAAATAATTTTATTCTAAAACTTTTTTTTATAAAAAATAGCATTATTTAAAATAATTTGTGTTTATTAAAGCAAATTACGAGAGTTTTTAAAATAATTCACTTAAAACTCACACTAATAGTTTTCTTTCAGAAAATTAATATAGTTTTTCCATTTAAAATAAATTTTTAGAAGTAAAATATACTTAAAAATACAAAATTTTGGAATACGATTTAAATGCAAAATATTATTTAACTTTCATTTAATTAAATTCTTTTCAAACTTTATAGTTTAGTTTATGATGTATAATTTTAATGCATATATTCCAAAATATTTTTTTTTTTTTTTTTATTTTGGAATGCATGCATTAAAACATATTGATTCAGCATCGCTATCCTAAAATAAAACTTATTGTAGAATTAACAATACCATATTATATAGAAGTCTTGTAACATCAGCAAAAATCAAAAAAAATTACTTGACGTAAGAACTGCATGTAGAACAATTTAATTGAAATTAATAAAATGTGAAAGAATCATCCTCAATGATAAAAAATAAAGCATTTTCTCTTATTTATTATTTCCTATTTGTTTGTTGAGCATAATTATGTCAATGTATTCTATCTTTTCTAATTTATGTTTCAACTTTTGCTTTGGAAATAAAACTCCAACTTGTATTTAGTTTCAAAATTTTAGAAATGATTGTTTTTAAATTTCATTGAAAACAAATAGCTTTGTCTTGGTAATTTTTTCACTTTATTAATATTCTTTTAAGCAATGTGATCCTTAATTCAAGTTTAAGTTATGTACAGATATTTGTTCTAAAATTATGGATAATATTCTAGATTACTCAAGTGAATCTTAAATCTATTGTTTTGAATTTATAGTTATAAAATATTGTTGTTCATATAATTTTTCTCAATAGTTTTGGCAGAACAAAAAGAATATCTCTGAAAAGATAGTTTAGTTTTAAATTTTCGTATCTGTAAGAAAAAAGGTACAAAGCATTCATTAAAATCAATAAAAATTATTAATCAAAAATTTTAATATGTATGAGAATATACATTTTCTTCTAATTACTCATTTCATTACTCTTTGTAAAACTTAGAAATATATTAATACATTAATAATTTAAAAATGAAAAATTTATTTCTATTTATTTTCTATTCCAATTTTGATAATATTACATAATTAATAAAATAGTTTTGTTTTTACCTTTAAATATTTCTCCAAAATCTTAAAAATAAAATCATATTTAAAATGTATTTCCTCTTTACATTAAGCACCTTCATTCTATTCCTACATGTGTTGGAAAATTTCTGTTTGGCATATAAAAAATGCTCATTTAATATTATTAAACAAATTTTCTACTATTGTAAAGACTCAGTTAAAAAAGAACTTATAGATGAATGTATTATTCTAACAAAAGCATTATTTACTTCCTTTTATGTTTGAAAAATTGTTTTACATAAACTCAAATATACATTAAAATTTATATTTTATGCTTAAGAAGAATTCCTATTTTAAAGTGTAAAAATTATGACTTAAAATACATATTACTTCTTTTGTCTAAGGATTTGCATATTATTCATTCAATTTCCTTATAAAAATATATTTTAAACTTTTGGTCTGCTACACTTTTATTTGGAATAATTTAAATTGGATTTAATATTTCTCTGAAGAATATATATATATATATATATATATATATATATATATATATATATATATATATATATATATATATATATATATATATATATATATATATATATACATCAGAAATTGTAAAAAAATGTATTTTTACATATATTCAATTGTATAAAAACAGTCTTCTTTCAATTTATTTAAATAAATTATTTGACAAGATTATTCAACAAAGAGCAGTATAAAATAAATTTTTCTTCTTAACTTATTTTACATTGCTTATTAGCTTCCAAAATTTAGATGAATTGTATTTATTAATGTTTTTAAAAAATATAAATGTAATTTTCAATATAAGTTGCTTCCTTATTATAAAGTGAAACGTCATATTTATGAATGAATTTAATTCTTTTTTTTGCTTTGTAAAATATTCAAAAATAGAACAATTTAAGTATTTTTCACATATATTGCATGTTAAAACGCTTTATTCAATTATTAGACGAAACATAATAAATAAAAACTTCATACATAAATAAAAATTATGTATGAAGTTGAAGACAGTATTTATTTTAGAAAATACTTTTTCTTAGCTTTTTTAAATATAAGACAATAGACGAAACATAATAAATAAAAACTTCATACATAAATAAAAATTATGTATGAAATTGAAGACAGTATTTATTTTAGAAAATACTTTTTCTTATCTTTTTTAAATATAGGACAAACTTTTAATTGATGATTATAGATTAATAGCATGAAATAAAGTTAATTCTCATAAAATTAAAATTAAATAAAAGTACAAGTTAATTTCAAACTTTCCATCAAATTGTTTACTAATCTTTCTCAAAGTTGATTTCTTAAAGATTTAAATTTGTGTGACACTCTATTTTCCAAATGAATATAGATAAATGATTCAATTCTGAAAACAGATAACTTTTAAATTATTTAGTTTAAGAATGAATCATTCGGCGAAATTCTTTCAGCCTTATAAACGCTTTAAGATTTATTTCGATGGTGTACGTTTTACTTCTTTTATAGTGGGAAATAGTTCAAGAAATAAATTATTGTTTCTCTGAATTGAATGCGTAGTATTACTCTGGCATATGTTAGCTGTTGAGAAAATTTACTAGTATTTGATTATGTCATTCCAAAAAAAAACAGATATTTTACATTTGATTAGCACTACAAGAGTTTAAATAAAAAAAGAGCATTTATAATAAAACAGTGAGTAGTTTTTATGAAGCAGTAAATTTTAATCTTTATTCATGTCAACAACAATTTAAACATCATAATATTAATCAAATATTATATTATAGAGTATTAGTATATTTTATAGCATTTTATATTATATTTTATATGCATAATAGAGTATTTATAATTGTTGAGTGCTATATTATTTTGATGGTTTCCCACTTAAAAATTGTCAGTTCATAGTGTGATAAATACGGGAATAATTAATCTCTTTCAACAACGGTATATACTAAAATAAAATAATGCGATTACAAATTGTTTATCAGGTCTTGACGTCTTGTCGGTTTAAGTATTTAATTATCGTATTGAATTTCATGTTTAATGATGAATTACTGTATGTCATTTTCAAAATTTAAAATATTAACTTTTGAAAATGCCATACATTAATGTAAAGTTTTGATTTAATCTGGGTGGTAAGATCATGTAAAATGATAAAAGTTTAACAGGAAATAATTTTATCATTATTCCCTTTTAGTGGAAACAATAATAATTTTACTTTATAATTAGTGTCTTTTGCTCTTTTATTTATGAAATAATGTTAAAAAAACTCTGTAATTTGTAAAATGATTAATAGTTGTAAATTAATCCATGAGAGTTCACATATTATTTTTGAGGCATTTTTTGTTTTCGTTTCTGAAAATCATAATTGTTATATTATTGACTAAAAGGGGAAGTATATTTATTTTAAATTATTAGTAAAGTGAATGTGTCAGTAAATCTAAATTCTTGAAGTTGAAATTTATGAATCTCAATGATGTGTACATGTTATAAATAATTGGAGAATCAAAATTATTTTATATTTTATAAATGTGAATAAAAGTAAGCTGATATATGTTAATTTTAAAATTTCGTTTTGAGATTTGCATATTATCAATCATTTTTATCATCGCATTTATTTTTGAAAAAGTAAAGATTATTAAATAATTTTATCTAGGGCACACATTATACATATATCTTGTTTTGTTCCTAAATAAAAAAAAATTATGTATGTTTGAATTTATAATTATCACCACTTAACGAATATATTCATTCAGACCACGCGCATTTTAAGAGTTATCAATACCTTCTCCATCCAGGGCATCGCATTCAGATTGCATCCCCGTTAACGAACCGTTAAGCAATGTTTTAAAACTCTTCTTCTCTTACTGCACTTTACGATGGTAAAATCTTCGTTTACAAATGGTTGTCACGTCCAGTGGTCGAGGCCGTGCTGCAGCAAATGCAAATGATTTGAGCCAGTGGAGGACACTCATTCGACAGAAAGAGTATTCCTTCCTCAAGCCCACTTACGAAGTTGACAGGCGGTTAATCCACTTTTAATTTATCGTCCGCTTTGTCTCAGAAAAGGGTTGGTCTTGGGGGAGACCGGGACGCAGGGAGGGCGATCGAATGCTGAGTATGTAACCTAATGAACGCTCAGTTAGTCTGCTGAAGAAACCGTCAAGTCTGAAATCTAATTAATGGATAAAGACGTAAAGTAATTATAATAATATTGCTAGGAGGAGCCTCTATTATTTACCAAAAGGATGAGCAAAATCCACATTCAGTAGACCCGTGGGAATTCTCGGAGAGTGTGCGGGTATCGTTTACACTTCGAAATCAAAAGCTGGGATTTTATGAATTAATGGATACTGTTTTCTCGCTCATTGTTAATTAAATATTAACTTTCTATTCTCGAACGTTATTCCTCGGTAATTACTCTAAGGTCTCAAAAACTTAAGAAGAATGTAGAAATTGTTATAATTTCATTTAATGATGCCTATAAGTAGTTAAATTTTTACAGTTGATCATATAGTGATGTAGTTATTCAAACATATTTTACGTAAATAAGAACTTTTGTTTCTAGATGAAATGACAGTTACCTAAACAATATACAAATTAATTTTAAGGAAATATCATACAAATCCATATATAAAATTAAATTAAAATTTTTCTATCTAAAAGTTCCATACAATATGCTAATAAATGCTAAGAATATTTATTAATAAACTCTATAAATATTTAATAATAAAAACTACATAGATCTGAAGTCTCATTAGATATATCTTATACGTTGAGATTACTTAAAATGTCTAGTATTATTACTATCAATTATGCAGGTTATAACAAGTTAATTGCTTACATATGTTTCGTTTAATAAATAATTAATTTCCTTTTTAAATTAAAATCCTATGTAAGTAACTATTAAGATCAAAATTAATTTATAAAGATTGTCATTTGTTAATTACAATTTAAAACCATGATTAAAATTTTTATTTTAAATAAGTCATAAAATACATTATTAAATCGTAAATATATTTATTGTTAAATTCATATCTTAGTAGTCTTATTTCAATTTGTTGGAAATAAAATTTACTTTAACATGTAAATTTAAATGTAGAATTACAGTTTAATACATTCCTTCTCTCTTTTTTAGTTAGAAAAATAAAATATAACATATATATATATATATATATATATATATATATATATATATATATATATATATATATATATATATATATATATACCGGGTGAGCCAAAAGTTCGTTACAATTTTAAAAATTCATAAAAAAAGAAGTAAGTAAAAAAAAGAAGTGCGGTTTGCAAAGAAAGTGCTCACAGAATAGTCGGATTTTTTTTTTTTTGTAGCAAAAAAAGTTTTAGTTAAAAAGGTTGCCTATAGATGGCGAAACAAAATGAACACATGTCTGAAACACAATGAAAAGGAGAACAATAGGCTCCATTCATTTATTCTGATAATAACAGTTGTTCAATATGACCTCCAGTACATTGTACGACACAACTAAGGCGACTCCCAACGCCCGATACAGCTGAATGCAATATGTCGGAATGAATTGCAGAAACCTCACGACAGATGGAATCTTTGAGTTCGACCAATGTTGAAGGAGATGAAGGGTGCACACGGGATTTCAAATAGCCCCACAACCAGAAGTCGACCGGAGCGAGGTCGGGTGATCGTGGAAGCCATTCGATCTTGCAACCTCGACTGATCAGCCTCTCTTCACCAAAGGTACTCAAAAGGAATCATTTTACTGGATTGGCATAATGTGGTGGTGCGCCATCCTGCATAAAGTTTTTTACAGATAACACACCTCTTTGATTTAATGCGGGCACGACTTTGTCACGCAAAAGAGTGAGGTAACGCTTAGCGGTTACTGTGCACGTTTTCCAGCCCAATCTGGGACACGGTTCTTCAAAGAAGAAAGGTCGGACAATGAAAGATGAGGTGAAGCAAAACCAGACTGGATCGTTTTCGATTCTTGCCATAGCGCACTCGGTAAATGATTCCCGCATAGCTGTGTCTCCCGGTTGTAACTCCTGCAGTGACTGCAGTTTGTAGGGATAGAGATGCAATATCCCGTGGAGGATACGTCGAATCGATGATTGAGGCAAATCCAATATTCTTCCAGCTTCGCGAACACTGCTACTCCCAATGGATGATTCCGCCGCTAAATAATCATTCATTGTGGTTTCCACCGCAGTAATTCGGCTCTACGCCAACGAGAGTCTTCCACTGCGTGGCCGATCCTCCAAAGAGCCAGATTCCTCGAACCTCTTGACAAGCTTGACTGTTCCAGGACACGATATGGGGCCTTTCTTCGTCTTCAGTCCTTTCGTCGTTCGAAATTTTCGCAACGCAATAGTTGCTGACTCTCCGTTTAAATAGAAGAACTTTACCAACAACGCTCGATCGGGTAATGATAACATCCTGAAAGCGAATGAGAAATTCTCGAGTATCACGGCCTTTTATCGCAAGATTAATTTGCATAATTCTGCTGAATCTCTCGATGTCCGCGCCATCTAGAGTTGACTTTTTTAACTAAAACTTTTTTTGCTGCTAAAAAAAATCAGACTACCTTGTGAGCTTTTTCTTGCCAACCGTACTTCTTTATCTCACTTTCTTCTTTTTTTTATGAATTTTTAAAATTGTATCGAACTTTTTTTGCTCACCCGGTATATATATATATATATATATATATATATATATATATATATATATATATATATATATATATATATATATATATATATATATATATATATATATATATATATATAGGTCAAGGCCTACAGTGGCTGTATCAGTTTTCCTGGCTGAGGGTGCCTAATACGTAAGGAGTACAAACGGTTTAGGTGGTCAGTCTAACTTTAAACTCCTATGTTCAGATCCCAAATATACTTGGTGTTCAGTTTATCGACCCTCTAAAAGGATTAAAGTCACAAGAGATCTTGCTCAATCTCAAGATCGAGACTTGGATCTTGGAGTAGGAAGCTCTAATAGTAGACCACTATATATATATATATAATATTCATTTTTAATATTTTTTATTCAATAAAAGCTAATTCTTTTTACACATATAAATAATTTGAGCAAGAAAGTAATTCAAATTTCATTTTAACAGGAAACGTGTATTTGTAATGTTAAAACCTTTAAACTATTAAGAATATAATTTCAGTAAAAGCAAAACTATGAGAAATAAATGGTTTGTGTAAATTCAATTTAAAAAAAATGTCTTTCTTAAAAAAGTATGTTGAACTCTAAGCACATTCATAGCTAATTGTATGCAAAAGATAATTTTTCAAAAAAAAAAAAAAAAAAAAAAAAAAATCATTTATTTATCCTTATACAACTCTGTATTGGTCTTAAATTTTAGAATTTCTTAAGATAAAAAAAATTGTTTCTTTATTCATCAGGAAAATGTAATGTTGAGATAATTAACACAAATCACAAATATTGTTCTTGGTAAAAGGAACATTAAATGAGACAATATCTAATGTCTTTTATAAATTAGCACACAAAAGAAAGTACCTCATCTTAACTATAATCCTACTGAAATCTAAGTTCATACATGAAATTAATTTTCGCACGAAATAAATTCAAGCCCCATTCGAGTCCCTTATACCTATTATATTAACTATGTTTTTTCAATTGCTTGACCTTCTCAAGATAAAACAGCAGTTTCATTATTCATCGAGGAAATTTCAATTAACCTGAGCGAAAATGGTTTCCGTAATTAGTATGCAATTAAGACACGCATTCGGCTGCAAAATTCGAACACCATTACTTCGGATACTGCCTTTTCCACTCACACCTCCTACTTTTCTGCGCTCCAAGCAGCGGGGGTGAGGTACAGCTGAAGACGCTTTTCAAACGTTTTGGACATTAAAAATGATCCCAGTGGCCCATGAAGCCACCTCTAAAACCATGAGTTTTCAATTAGAATTAATGGAGAATAACTCGATGACGACATGTTCGAATTAAGGCAGGAAGAACGTGATTTGAATTAAATGTAAGGTATTAAGAAATCCTTGAAAATTACTGGTGTATTATTGCAGTGATTTGCATGAATGGGACATAAAGCTTAATGTTATGCTTAGTTTTAATTATTCATATTTTACAAATAGTATTGTATAATTATTTCAAATGGAATCATATTACCAAAGGAAATGACTACAAAAGTTAAATATGTTTAACAACGATCCCCTTAAATTATAATCGAATTGTGGAATATAAATGAATCAAGAAAAGTGGTATAAATGATTGAAAATAAAAAATATTTATTTACTCATATTTCATCATTTGTTATTTAGAATACTTATTTAAATAATTTATTATCGCTTTGTAAATTTGCACTACAATTATTTATTTGAATAACTTGTACAGTGAGCCTTTATTTGGAAAAGGGAGCATTTTTATTCACGTAAATGTAAGTTGATCAAAGTAAAAATGTATTTAAGTTAATAATATAACTTTTAATAAATTATAATTTACTAGTATTGCAATTATTTGAAAAAGAGCAAACATTATTACTTATGAATGCTATAATAAGGCTTAATGAAAACACCCTGATGAATTAATAATTAGATTGTGGAAGTGAAGTATATACATGTAAATAAATTGAATTTCACGAAATAAAACATTCAGTTATTGAGTAAAAATATATTGTATTTACAGTATTTGTTTGAATATAGTTTATGATTCTAATACCAGTATTTATTTGATAAAAAGTATGTGACAAATTTTTATCGTAAATTAATTTTGAAATCCAAACATACAAATTAAATTATCTTAAAAAATTATCTTTAAATCTAAGCAACTAATAATGCTCTTTCCAATTTTGTAGACAAGTGTATATTTAGCAGAAATTTTTTTCCCGCAGATGAAGTGGGAATTTTTGTAAACTACTTTAAGAAAATGAATTGTGTGTTTAAATATGTAATTTTGATTTCAATCATTATGATACCAGAAAAATATTGTTTTAAACAATTAATGTCAGTAAAATTTTGTATATCATTACACAGATTTAATATATCATTTATCACGATATATAAATATATAAAAATCTCTTTTATTTCTTAATTATAACAAGAATACTCTTTAAACAGCTCATGTTCATTCTGGAAAATGAAAGAAATTAATTAAGAAAAAGTTAGAAATGTTGTTGTAAAGTTTTTTTTTTTTTGGCAAATACGAAGGATCAATTTGTAAAAATTACTGATACTTTATTCAAATAAATAATACATAATAAAATAAATAGATATTTTGTAAATTTTTTTATAATGAATTACGTATTTCTATTTAAAATTGAAATATATCTATGAGAAATATTAAATAAATTAAAGAATTTTTTTTTTCTAATTGAATTTGCACGTTGATGATTATTTCCGATTGTGTTCATGTTGAGGGAATTATCGGATACCACGGAACTAGTATGACTTGTTTATTAACGTTTTATAATTTAAAAAAAGCGTATTACAATTATAGTATGTAGTCCTTATAATAGTTATTAGAATCTCAATGAGAAATTAAGAGCTGTTCTTAAAATTATGAAATATAATCTTTTTCAATATTAAAACTTATAATACATTGAAAGTAAAATGAAAAAATAAGATGGATTAACAGAATTGCTTCAATTTTAAAATTGTTGTTTTCTTACTTAAATATCGCCAAGCATTTCATTAAGTGTAAAAACTTAATATGAAAGTACAATGTAAGTAAATTTTTTCCAAATATCTATAAACTTATGACAGGAAATTTAAAGAAAAAAATGTTGAAGGGAATGAACAAACTTTTCTCCTGTCAGTGAAAATATTTAAAAAAAATCCAGCTCAAACACTCGATTTAAATGTTGCAGGACCCACCATAAAATTGATGCATATCCACTCTCTGCTCATTGGATCGAAACGGGCGAAAATTTATAGAGCGAATAAAGAACAAACATTAAGGCAAGCATCTGGAGGCACGCTGGGCATTAACCGCAAGAGGCTTCGAAAGCGCTGAATGTTGCTTCTGAAACCATTTATCCACTGAGCACCTTTCCCACGAGCCAACATTTACGACTTTGAACCAGCCTGATACCCTCACTTGATGACGGAAGATTCTGCCATTCTGACAATTTGAGGAAAAGAGAATACTAGTTGATTCGCACCTGCAAAGGCGTAGGATATGAAATGGATTTCTATAAATCTTAAACGTCAAATAGGAAGTTGAGACTTTGGTTAAGCTCGGATGTTATCTGTGAATTGCTCTCGTTTGATTGAATTTAAAACATTGTCGTTGATGTTAAGCTCAATATTTATTCTTAAGATTCTAATGTTCAAGATAAAATGTAATTTATATATATATATATATATATATATATATATATATATATATATATATATATATATATATATATATATATATATATATATATATATATATATATATATATATATATATATATATATAAATACTGCAAATTGAGCAAAAGGTGTAATAAAAAATGGATATCTATAAATCTTTAACTCTTAACGAGAGTTCGAAGCTTCTTTTAACATTTATATTATTTATGAACTGCTTTCATTTGTTTAAATTCCAATGATTTTATGTACAACATTCATACTTAAGCACTCGATATCCAGGATCCAGAAAAGTAGGTTATATATCTTAATATATTTAGAATTATATTTTGTATTAATCACAAATCTCTCATATTTACGGTTATTCATTTTTTGTTATGTTAGTTCTAATAATTCATTCAAGCACTTCTAAATATGTATGGAAAAAGAAATATAATTGATTCATACTTATAAGCAGTATAATGTAATTTGGATTTCTATTAATTGCTTACGCCAAATTAATATTTCTTTCTTGGGTTAAATGATAACGCTATTTAAGAAATGATCTTGACTGAATGTAAAAAGTGGTGACAGATGTTAAAGTATATATTTAAATAAAACCTTGAAACTGGAAAAATGGTCTACAAATTTTGATATCTTTTCACTCAAGTTTTACATGCATAACATATTGATTATAAATTTATTCATAATTCATTGATATACTAGTATATAGGGGCTTTGGGGATATTCTAATGTCACTTAAAAACATTTGTCCTACCGACTTAATAGCTTCAGGTCATTTCCAATAAGATCAAGAAAGTGAAGAATCACATATCGTGAAAGCGGATGGGAGTATGTTCACATTCAATCTTACTGAATTGCTGTAGATTCTTAGGTTGGGGACGCGTTTACATAAATCTCTGACATACAAATTCCTTCCTCTTGTATTATGGGGATGTGGAGATGAGTGTATTAGTTCTGGTGTGACATCATCATCTGACCATGATTTAAATTTCGAGGCACTTGGAAACTGACTAATGTTTCAGGCTCTTCATATATATATATATATATATATATATATATATATATATATATATATATATATATATATATATATATATATATATATATATATATATATATATATATATATATATATATATATATATATATATATATATATATATTATATTTTAAGATTTTTACGAAAACATTTTGCATGAATTACATAAAAGAATTTCAAATTGTTAATTACATAAAAGAATGGAAAATTGTGGTGATAACATTTAAACCATAAAAATGATATTTGCAATATTTCTTTCCTAAATTAGGATATGCATCATTTGTCTAAGAAAGTAGAGCAAGGTAATAGAATTTTATTTTTTATATTGTTTTGTTGTCAAACATAAAGTAGAGATTTTGACTAAACAATAAATTTATATTTAATTACTTTCATTTTAGGATAGTCAATGTTAATCTCAATATTTTCAACATAAATACTTGATGTCTGAAAATAAGTTAGAATTGTTAATAAATCTTAGATCTTTACATAAATATATTTTAGTCTAATATAATGTACAGAATATATCAAACCATGCCTTTTTATATCATCGAAACTGAAACAGAAAAAATGCTAAAAGTTAATATTAAATACTTTTATTTAGTCGCACACAAAGTAATTATTCAAATAATCATAATAATGGTGTATAATATCAACAAACACTCCAGTATTACTTTTGATAAAACAAATATAAAATGCAAAAGATGTGTTGTTTAAATTAATAAGTTAAGAACATTTCTCATAAAAAACATAACATACATTTTAACATTATAAAGAAAATTTACTTGAAAAATATTTCATGGTATTAATGCATTGTGACATTATAAATATAATTTTTATTTTTTAAAAGTTAAACTTTTACAAAAAATTGTCATAATAATCATAATTATTCCATAATAATTACAATTACATTTTAATAGAATATAAATAAAAGTTTTAGTGAGTTTACTTATTGGATTCAAGTAAATATATAAAAGAATGTTTCTTTATTAACAAAATTAATACACTAAATTTGGAAAGGAAAAGTGCCTTGACAAAAACAGTTTAATTTTCGCATCATATAATTGTTTTATATTAATTTGATTTTTTAAAAAAAATATGTAATGATTCTGATAATAGTCATAATAATTCAATAAAAATTTATTAATGACTTTTTTTAACATAAAAAAACTTTATAAATTTCCTTTGTAAATTTATAATACTTTTTACTCATCACAAAATTAGAATATTTCATTCTAAAATTAAAAATAAAGTGATTTTTAAAGTCACTTTTCTTTTTAAATTTTTTTCTTTTATATTTATATTGTTCATAAATTTAAAAAAATAGTTTTCTGTAAAATGATTCAGATAATAATCCTTGTATCATATAAAATGGTGATGTTTTATTTGTAAAATGTATCACATTTCATTTTATATGAAAAGAATGCATTTATAACATTGATTACTTCATTTTTGAATTACGATTTTGTTGCATATTTTGACTGTCCCTTATTTTTAAAATATTAAATTTGTATGTAAACTGTATACTAAAGCTTGCCTGTAGAATATGTTTGAAACCTTGTACTGATTAAAAAACGAATTTAGAAATCTGATACATTCTGTGTATAATGTAAAACATTCTTCTAAGGCGATGATTCAGTAAAAGATTTATGAAATTATACTGTTGCAATAGCCGAGAAAAATGATCGATATTCACTCAAGAGGATTTTACTTGTATAATTTGAAAAATATCTTTAAAATAACTTTCTGCTACATACCTGTCCTGGAAAACTCAATGAGCCATCATAAGTTGAAAAGGAAAAGGATTTAATAACAAAAATCTCTTGGAGGAAGTTAGGGAATTCTTTTGTCAACAATAATGAGATGAATGCAGATTAAATATCTCGTAAGAATTGATTCACATTTCTGTGAAACATAACAGCAGAAAGATTGCTTACTAAGCTCAAGTTTAAAGGCACCTAGTTGAAAGATCGTTGTGAAATCGAAACAATTATGGGGTGAATAAAATTCACTTACTTTTATAATTTTTAGGAATGATTTCCTTAAGATTTGCGATATAG
This sequence comes from Latrodectus elegans, assembly GCA_030067965.1. Lineage (NCBI taxonomy): Eukaryota > Metazoa > Arthropoda > Arachnida > Araneae > Theridiidae > Latrodectus > Latrodectus elegans. Next base: position 10,191,564 of record CM057822.1, on the reverse strand, counting down.
TTGAAATTAATTGCTGAATCCATGGAGTTAAAGTTTGCAGAAAATTTTATATATCTAAGATATAGATTATTATAAATGATTGATTTTGCAATTCATCTTTTCTTCCAATAATTTAAAGTTTTAAAAATTAGAATATCATAAAATGAATATTCAAGAAATGATATTTTAAAACAACAGTATAATTTATTTTAGTGATAATAAATAAAATTTAACTGATAAATACAGTTTATTTGAATTTATGTCATTAAATGTTTTAATATTAAAGTTTTTTAATAATGCATCAACAATATTATTATGCGCATCACCATTTATAAAACTTAACAAATAAGTACAGTTATATTTTAAAAACCATAAATACTTCTCATAACCATAAAATATATACATGATACATCACATTCAATATAAATGATTGTTTCTTGCAGCATCTAATTTACAAAATATAAGCTCCTCTAAGTATTGCATTAAGTATGATGGAATTATCATACTATTGAGAAAAAAATTATATCATTATGCCATCATATAATATTTTATTTTTAAATAAATTTTGTATTTAAATTTTGATTACTATAAACCAACATTTTTTAGTTATATTTCATCTATTTAGTTCATTTTTATCTCGTATAATTTAGGTTACTCATAGAATTTTGGTATAAATGTGAGTCACCAATTTAGAATACTTCCCATAACTAATAAATTAAATACATCTTCTGATTTTTATGAAAGTTACTAGTGATTATCAGTAATTTTTAGTCTTCTTTTTTAATGCGTAAATTACTGTTTATATTTAAATAAAAGATAAAAAAAATGAATGGTCATTCAAATGAATGATGAAAAACTTATTGGTTACTTACTAGACAAAGAAGTTTATTGGTCATTATTAAACCCCAGATATAAAAATTTAATTAAAAATGGTATAAACAAATGAGTAGTATAAACAAATGAGTGTTTTTCATTATATATCTTAAAATAAAATATTTGATTGAACTAGATATATTTGACTATTACTTGTGAAAGTATAACCAAGTCAACTGGTAATCCAGTATCTAAATATGAAAATGCCTATTGTAAGTAAATTTTAATCAACTGGAAATTTGTATTTTTATAGAAATAATATGATGATAAATTTGAATTATTTTTGTTGTTGAATACCTAAAATAAAGTATATAGCAAATGTTTGTTCAAAGTGGATATATATTCAATCAGCCAGTTTCTGCTCGGGAATAATATCACCAAATGTAATATCCATTAGCTATATTAGTTAAGTAAGATATTTTCGTATCGTCGTTCCATCGCAGCACGAGATGAAGTCTCATTGGGGTACATTAAGTTACTAATGGAGCTTCACATTTGATGTGGAAATGGATTTTAGCCCCTTTCAATACCGCGAGTCAACTCCTGGTCAGAATCAAATGTATTCATTTGCGGACTTCACAGTACGAGTGCGTCAAAGGCATCGCTGATTAAATGTCACTCATCTCATACAGCTTGGAGCACCAGGTAAAATTCGGTGATTAAAACCCTTTTGACAAAGTTTTAATCAGATTGATTCGGGGATATCCGAATCTAATTGAATTGTCATACTGGCAGAGATTTCAGTAATTTATCTGGTTATTAATGTATAACAGTATACAAATATATCGATTCAATCAATATAATGAGCATAAAATAAATACAATTAATTTCATAAGATTTTTATTATTATATAATATTCATTAACTATATGTTTGCAATTTGTTCATTATAAATTATATATATATATATATATATATATATATATATATATATATATATATATATATATATATATATATATATAGATATAGATATGTTGATTAAAAAAATTAAACTATACAACATAAATTTTACTAGGGAAGTTTCAATCGATATGTCTTTATATATTTAGTTAAAATTAAATAATCGATAGTAGAATATACTTATTAATTGCTTTAGACAATAGTCTAAAGCAATTAATAAGTATATTTGTATTATATAAATAGTCATTAAAGTAAAGGGGATGATTACTAGAATAAAAATATATTAATTGATATTGCAGTAATTTACCTTCCAAAATAAATATGTAAAGGTGTTCAGATTCATTTAATTTATTTTCAAATATTTGAATTAAAAGCAAAAGTAATATAGTTCGATGTGCAATTAAATGTATGATTGTTATATATTTAAAATTGTTACATTTTTTCATTAGAAATTTTAAATGAAGAAAGTTTTAGTTAAATAAATTTAGTAATTTATGAAGTTGAATATTTTTTTTTGTATAACTTAATCATCATTATCATCATAAAATCATTTTCAATGGTAAACGTTAAGGGTAAACCTTATAAAAATTAATTATAAATTATACTAATTGTAAAATACATACTGTTTAAAGGAAAAACTGTGATAAATGGATAAATCTATCAAAGACTGAAATAAAATTAATTTTACTCTAAATATACATTACTGTACATAAATGCAAAAATTTATTTATAATATTTTCCATGCGAAACAGTTATAAGTAAAAGTAATATATTAGAAAAAATTTAATATACATGCATTATCATTTAGTTTTCAATAAATGTATATTTTCTATAATTACTACCTATTATATTTTCATATAGAATATTTACGATTCATCAAATAATCAAGTGACCCTTATAATAAACTAATGCATTAGTATTTTGGGGATATTCAATAGTTATTAGTATTACATCTTTAATTGGTGTATCTTACAGTTAAGAATTCATATATATAAAGTATTTTTACAAAGAATAAATATTTATTAAATAAATGTATATCTTTATATATAAATATAAATTTAATATATAAAGAATTTGGATAATAATGTTGAGGCGTAAGCAATTGATTTAAACTTTCTATATTGAAATCTAATTTAGAGCAGAAAGATGCTGTTTGCTGATAAATATTTTTAAACTGAGCTAATATTTGGTATTTGGAAGAAACTTTATTCATCAAAAGAAATTGTAAATATGCATATTAAGTTATTCTAAACTTTTGAACTTATAAGTTTGATATATTTAACTATTTAAGAATATAGGAGAATGTCTACTTCATGGTTCATGTTTAAAACTTTTGTTTTTGGATAAAAATCTCCGGTTTCAGTATTAAAATTTAAAGCAATATATTTTTAGCTCAACGGTTTTATTAACTTAAACTATTCAGATTTATATAGCTTCAAAAATTATATCATTTTTATAAAGAAGATTCAAACAGAAACATTTCATTGTCTTATTAACCTTTTTTTTATGTTCAATAGTTCATATTGCATTTGCTAAATGTTTATACCCGATATTTTGCCATTATTAGATTTAATCTTTAATTAAAAAGCAAAATGTTCCTCTTGCATGCTTTTAAAACTCTATACACTATAATCACACTACTTTATTAATATTTTTTATAAAAACTCTGAACAAACTAATTATAAATACTTGAGTAATGCAAATAAGTTCTGTTAGATTTATTCGTCTGGATTTATTTTCCAAATAAATTTAATCATTTTATTAGATCAAAAACATGAAACATAGTTTTATTTCGTAATATCCAAATGCGGTATAAATTTGCAGGAAGAAAAAAATCTATATCTAGAAAGAATTTTGATGTAGGAATTTTAGAGTCCAGTGGGATAAAAGTATGCCATGAATTCGATTTTTTATGTTCTTTCTGCTGGTTTCAATTTCTTTTGGTTTTGGAAACTAACAGATATTTCGAAACGTCACTGCACACTTTCAACACTTTCAGTCCAGCTTCAGTGTTATTCTTAGTTGAATTTCTTTATAAAAAAAATTTATTCCTGACGCAATTCTGCTGCCAAGCAATATATATTCATTTTTACTGCTAGGGAGCTTGGCAATATATTAGTAAATAGAGTACAAAAGCAAAATCTAAAATAAAAATATATCAATTGGCATTTTCTTTTGATGTCATTAAGAGAAATAAAGTAAATCATGTAAGCGAAATGTAAGCAGAACAGTACTTGGTAATAAATTTATGCTGCAGAATTCTTTCTACAGACAAAAGAATATCTTAAGAATTGTGAACAATTAATTAATAGATTAAATCGAAAGATAAGTAAACTTAAAATATAATTTTTAGTGTTTGTGGCAGTGAAGTAGAATTTCGTATTGTATTATTTAATAAAGAAGTTGATAAGTAAGTAAGCGAAGAAATCAATGAAAATATTAAATGATATGGTGTTATGAGAAAAATTTGAATCTATCAAAAAATTAGCTCGATAATTATCACAAATTTACGTGTAAGAGTGTCACCGACTTGACTGAGTTATAGCTATTCACCAGCTTTCTTCCCTGTATCTTGCCCTGAGTTTTGCTCTATCAGTTAGATAGAAGCAGCCAGGTAAAGTCTTCGTCATTTTGAAACAGAGACAATGGCGAAGACCCCAATACTTGACCATACACATGGGTATTATTTTACTTGGAGGATATTGCCACCATGCCTAGTTTTAACGTGCCGCAGCTGCCATTAGTGAACACGATGGGTTTTCTATCAAGTCGGGAATCAAACTCACTATCTTCCGATAATGAGAACAACGCCGTAACCAACTAGGTCATGACGACCAGATTGACTGAGATGTAAAATTTTTGGTAAAATCTTTTCAGCCCACTAACTATTCTAGTTTTTAAATAAAACATTTAACATAAATTTGCAATATGAAAAATTTAAATGGTATTTCGAAATGCTGTAAGCATGTCGATTGCCCTTTGGGAAATATCTCACTTAATTTAAAATTCAAATATTATAAGAAAGGATAAAATAGGGAATTTCATTTCAACGGAATCATTAAAATAATTTTTTGTATTATCGATTTTCAGTTATTATCAGATTATCCTCACGACGTGAAAATGTGAAATGGCGTGTTGAATGGCTGAATCATTGCTTAGCTTAAACAGACCACGTGATATCTCCCGTTGTATTTTCGTTTATTTTTCGATTTCAAAATAATATCAGCCTGGGAATTCCTAAACTCTTTATGATTTTAAATTTTCAATTAAATATAAGCAACTCTGGAAATAAAAATCAGTTTGCAGGCTTAAAGCAATATAAACTTGAGTTTCTTTAAGTTATTTCGCTGTAATCGCAATCAATGAAATTAGAGCTTTACACATATTCTGCATCAATTACAAAAAATAAATATTTATTTATTTTTTGTAAATAAATAAATATTTATTTTATTTTTGTAAATAAATAAATATTTATTTATAAAAATAAAATAAATATTTATTTATTTATATTTATTTATTTATTTTTGTAAATAAATAAATATTAATTTATTATTAATGGAAATAAATATTAATAAAAATAAATAAATATTTATTTATTAATAATAGATAAATATAAATGTAATAATAAATAAATATTTATTTATTTACAAAAAATAAATAAATATTTATTTATTTTTTGTAAATAAATAAATATTTATTTATTATTACATTTATATTTATCTATTATTAATAAATAAATATTTATTTATTTTTATTAATATTTATTTCCATTAATAATAAATTTTTATCCAGTAATAATAAATATAATAAATATTTATTTCCAGTTTTTAAGCAAGTATTTTAAAATAATGTCATTAGCTTATTATAAGTATCATAAACAATATTTTAAATTGATTGTGTTACCTCTTAGAGAAATTTCTTAAAAGATATTTTTACATTTAAAATTATCATCAGATGTATGGCAAAATCAATATAAAAAAAGTGATTTGTATATTCTTATAGATTATATGCTATATCATGTTAATTAAATACTATATAGAAACTTGTAAATCCAAAAATACCAAAGATATTACCTCATTTTAGAGGACAGATAAAATTTAAAATTTGCATTGAAATTCAGAATACGTTTTATGCACAATGTTTATATTTCATCAATCACTGAGTCATACTTTAAAAATTGACAACATTATGCTGCAAATCTACACTTTTGATGACTTTATATATATATATATATATATATATATATATATATATATATATATATATATATATATAATATATATATATATATATATATATATATATATATATATATATATATATATATATATTATATTATATTATATTATATTATATTGTATTATATTATATTATATTACACTATATTATATTATGTTTTAATTATATGTTTATATATAATATTATGTTTGAGTAAATTACGTGTTACTTCCTATGATAGCTATGAAATAATAATATGGAATCCTGTTTTCCAACTAAGAGCATTCAATTTCCAAAAGTAAAATTCCTCATATATATCATTTTCATTCATCAAAAAAGTCTCACTACTTTTCAAAAATTTAACTACTGAATGTAAGAGTACATAACTAATGTAAAATGGGAATTTCATATTTTTCCTATTTTTTGATTAATTCTATGTGTGATATTATTGCTTGTCAAAATTAATTTTCTCTATAAAAGTATGTATAAGCAATAAGAAAATAATGACACATATTATTAGGATATTCTTCTTCTTTTTACATTATTGATTTTTAATCCTACCATTGACCTCTGTCTTCTCTAAAATTGATGAATTAAATATAATGTTGATATATATATGAATTAAATGATTATTTATGAATTAAATATAAAATTGACGCGAATTAAATATAATATAATAATGATGAATAAAATTATAAAATTCTAAAATTGAAATGTATAGATTATTTATTAATTAGAGAGAGAAAAAGAAGGAAGTTCATAAAATTCATCACAGGCATGTGGAAATGATTAAGAAACTGGATTATAAACTTCAAAATAAAAATTATTTATTTTGTCCTGAAGCCTATATTTTTCTGGGAGAAAACCAATTATGTTTTATTTAAATTCTGTTATCGAGTAAAATAAAAATAAATTAAAAGCATTTAATTTTAGTATGTATAGAAAATAATTTATTTCAGAAAATATTCATCTTAGTAAAGCATATTATATTTTTATTATTTGTTATTTATTTTTAAAAAGTAGTTTTCTGCTTCATCTTACAATAATTCTTCGTTTTTAGTTGGATAATAAAGGCAAACAAAATCATTCACTTGAAGATCTTATAAATATTATAATGAATGCATTTTTCTTTTCATTTTTAATATAACGTAAGAATAAAAGATTCAAACTAAATATACAGGCAGAATTTCCTTTTATTGTAAATTAGACATTTAATTCATCTTTTTTTAGAAACCCTATCTGATCAGTTTCTTAAATTAATTTTTGAATAAAATATTTGGATTTCATAAATATTTTAAATAACAAAAATCAATGATCATTTTGCGTTATTTCCTTTAGGAGAAAAATGTATTAATTGTTAATGTTTCTTGAAATAAAATAATAGATTTGAATCAATATAATTTTAATGAAATACAGTTTGTATATTTGATTACAAGTTAAGATTAAATTGGAAGATGAGGTTTTTTTTTTAAATGTGAAAAATAATAATGTACTTGTAATATAAAATAATAATAATACTTGTGCAATTGACAAGCTAAATATATCATTGTAAAGTACACAATTTTGGATAGTTCTCAATAATACATTTATGAGATAGTAAATATTTTAGAATGTACAAAACAATAGAATACGATAATTTTACTAAAAATCAAACAAATATGATATGTGATTTTGTATTAACTATAGGAATTTGAAATGCATACTTTTATGTATATCAGGGTTAAAATTTGTAGACGTTTTACATTATCTAAAATACATATGGTATACATTAAGAAACAACTATAATAAGAATAAATGTAAAGACTAATAAGAATATATAATAGTCTTCGGAAAATTAATTGGATAGTTTAATATTATCATTATAAAGGTGCTTTGTGTGAATTACATTTTCGGAAAATGTTTTAACTGTATATAAATATAGGTTGTAATTTATAACGCTGATACTCCATTTATATGAATAGTTAAAGAACAAACGAAATTTCATTTGGTGTATATGGAAATAAGTTTTTTTCTTTTAAAATAATTAATAAAATCAATAAATCAATACAAATCATAGATCTAATGACACATTGAATGATATATTGATGATATATTACAGGGACAGTGAAAATTTGCAAAAAATGCAGAATGTTCTTACGTAGAGTCAAATGCATAACATTTCTTAACATTCCTCAATTTATTGATTAGTAGAACTATTTTATATTTATTGGATTTTTTTTGAGAAAATGGCCCAAAAGACCTATAAAATGTTTATTTCATTGATTAATGAAATTTGAGGGATCATATTCTTCGTATAATTCTTTCAAACTTAAATTGTTTTGAAATTGGAAATCTGAATAGTGATATTAAAGCAATTTCGTAAATAATAAAAAAACATAAAATAAATATAATCATGAATATACTAAATAATTGGAAAAATTACTCATAATTAATTTCTGATTTCTTTTGATAAATTTAAGGACTTTGACCAAATGTAGGAAAACCAAAAAGTAAGTTTAAAGAGTTCAGAAATCAAACTTTAACCAACAAACTCTGTTTTAGAGTCGATATTATTTTGTTTCTTTCCCAGGAAAGGAAACAAAAACTGCTGTTGGCTCGCGCACGCCTGTGAACTTGGAGCGAAATTAATTTTCCTCTTATTTTTTTTCAACGGAAAGATCAGAGCAAAACCATCCCACTCGATTTAGACTTCCTGCTGTAAAAGAATAGGAAGCGAAAATAATGAGACGAAAAGGAACAAGGTAAAAGTTCCATTTATCAATCGACGGAATATTCTTTTTCTTATCAGTTTTCGCTTTCTTTTCCTCTTCGCACACCCTCCCTTTGCGGCCGTATAGATATACTCTACATTGTTTTTACCCATTAAGTTTATTTCTTTTACTGCTCTTCATTTTACTTTGTTTTTGTTTTTTTCCGTCTTCTACCAGTAACCCACCTTCAAACAGACTCCCGTGTGTAGTATTTCTGTTCTTGTTTCTTTGGGACTTACAATAGCATCTGCCATGTCTGTACATTATCCTAGGAGAGTTCCCGGCAGCGGGGAGAAATAGGAAGAGCCCTGCGTATTATAAAGATCCTGAACACAGGTTCCCTAGGGAGGTGTCGGCGATTGTAGAAAGTTGCACCGAAACACGAAAATTGTTCAAGCATATTTGTTCGGATACTTCTTTATATGTGTGATTGACAAAACAGGAAAACAAAAGCTTTTCTACTTTTAATGTTTTATCACAAGAAGACTTTATTGTACATGAATTGTATGCAAGGTCATTTTAGTGAATTTAAACATGATTTTTTCGCCTAGTTTTTTTTTATTTTAATCATAAAATTCTTTTTAAATGTATTCAGTTGTCAAATGTCTTACTTAAAATAGTTGTTGGAAATCGGTGCTTTGTTTATTCCTATTAATCTATTTGTCATTTACACAAAAAATTATCTTAGTTTTCAAGTAGGAAATATATTTATGTATGGATATGATGCACAGTAAAATCATGTATTGCTACTCTAATTTACTCTCAAGTAATAAAAAAAATCCATTATTATACTATGCTACTAAATGATTGTTTTAATTTATTTACGCTAAATTTTATGTAGGGAAAGTGAAAATTAAATTGTACGAGGTTCTTATTTTTAAAATATAAAAATTTACCAATAGGAAAACATACAAAACAATAGAAACAATGCTTACCTGGTATTGTAGGATTAAATACAATTTACCATACAGTGATTCAATATTTCAATTTTTGAAAGTAAATATAATCATAATATTAAAAAACCAAATCTTTAAAAAATTCAATACATTTTAATCAATAATTAATTACGTAATTAAAAACTTTAAAATTTTTTCAAGAAATATTTAAGACTTTATAGTTTGCAATACAAATCAATGATTAAAAGAAGGAAAATATTTATAAGAATGTCTGATATAAAAATACTAACGTAATCTCTAATACTTATCAGGTATTAAATTTCTATGTTATATGATTTAAGATTATTAGGATTATATTGTATACATACCCGTGATTAACATTATTGTATCACAAATATATGATGTATAGTTTGATAGCACATTTTTATAATTCAAAAAATTTTGTTTTTATATTTAATCACGTTTTTTGTTGCAGTTTGTTTCAGTATTAAATGTGAGGGTTTGTTGCAGAAATTGGATTTATAATCAAGGGCAGACAAATCTTAATAATATCGTTAAAAATTACACAAATGCTAGTTCTTAGCTAGAGATAGCTCATAAAACAAACAACATTTCTAATTTAAGTTGTTGCCACACCAATAAACTTTTACTTTCCTTAAGACAAACACTACAACAAAAACATATCAATGAATCTCATTGCCTCAAATTGTAAATATGATAATATTTTTAATTAAAGTGCTTTTGATTCATTAAAAAATAAAATCTTTCACATGTAATCACCTTTATTTTGAGGCATTTTAACTGAATATAAAATATATAAATTTATTTTTAATGAAGCATAAGTAAGTAAATTTATAAAAGAGGAAACTAAGGAAGATATTGAAATACTTAAAGAAAAAGTTTTTTTTAACTAAGCACAATTTTAATAAAAGTAAAGTTGATTTTAAATTCTGTTTTATAAATCTTTAGCACATTAATTTCAGAAAAACATTTAAAACTACGTCAAAGGAAACATTTTAGATATAAATTTAAGCATAGTATTTTTCCTTAAGTCTTTTCGTTATAGAAAACTGTTTAATTACACTATATTGTACAATAAACATTAAATATAATTGCATTAAACCTATGAAAACATGCTTCTATTCGTAAATAAAAGTGTTTCATACTTTCAAAAAGAAACAGATTTCTATGAAATTTATTTTGATTGTATTTGTATTACTTTAAATACAAGAATTTTAATTTAAAAAAATTATTTTTAAACTTATAAATAGACAAATGTTGACAATATTAAAAGTGTAGGCTATAAATCCTTCCTTAATCTTCCGAAATAAAATGAGCATATAAAATAGTGTGTTATAACAGTTTTCTTGAAAACTTTAATGTAAACTTAATCAGTTAAACAAGATATATTATTTAATTACATTAAAATGCATAATTAAAATTAGCGACCAACAAATTTTAAAATTATCTTAAATATTTATGTTTCTTGAAATGAATTTTAATAAATTACTATTATAGGTATCAAATTTATATATTTAATCCTTTCTATTTGTAATAAATATTTTTAATAAATAATCAACAAAGTTTTGTGAACACCTATTTTTGATTGCTTTCTTAAAATAATATTATATTAATAATGAAGTAATGCCTTATAATTTTCAGAGCATTGGGAATCAAAGATAAGGTAGTACGAAATGGCGTGTCCGGTTTCATTCTTAAAACAACCACCACATCCTTAACAACATGCATCTGCTTGTGCGTTGAAGGGTTATATTACGGACCAGTTCCTTCGCTGTGCTTCACAATTAGTACGACATACGTTGAGGGGAGACATTCGTGACTTTCCACCAATAAGGCTAATTTTTCCCGCAGCGGATCTTTGTTAGGTTTTTGTTATGCCTGGCTTTCCGACATGTTAAATGAACATTAGTTTTCTTTAATATTATTTTACAAATTTATTTATGTGATTTACTTGCAATTACAATTTTGGTTTTTCTCGTTTTCCTACTTTGCGAAATAAGATATGATAATCACCTCAATAAAAGTACAAAAGAATGTAATGTGCAGTGAAATTTATCTTTAATTAAAAAGGAAACATGAAGAAAAATTAAAAATTTAATCTGTAATTTTCAATTTAATTGATTTATTTTATGTAAATTTCCATAATATTTCTTTAGTTTTCAATTTTTTTATACCTTCACAAAAAAGTTTTAGATATTTTATGTAATGTTATTTGTAAAAGTGTGCATTTATGTCAAAACATTAAAGGCACACAAACACACTTTTAGAGTTTATCTTATCAAAGAATTTTTTTATACCTAGAGTTATCAAGGCAGACATAAAGCAGCAGAATTTTTAGACCTACTAAACTTATATATATATATATATATTTGTGTGTGTGTGTGTACTTACATACATGTGTGTGTGTGTGTACTTACATACATGTGTGTGTGTGTACTTACATACATGTGTGTGTGTGTACTTACATACATGTGTGTGTGTACTTACATACATGTGTGTGTGTGTACTTACATACATGTGTGTGTGTGTACTTACATACATGTGTGTGTGTGTACTTACATACATGTGTGTGTGTGTACTTACATACATGTGTGTGTGTGTGTACTTACATACATGTGTGTGTGTGTACTTACATACATGTGTGTGTGTGTACTTACATACATGTGTGTGTACTTACAGTACTTACATACATACATATGTGTGTGTGTGAGCTGATTTATGGCGGAAAGATTAGCGTCTCTAACTTCAAAGCATTAGGTTTCGGATTCAAATCTTGGTTCGCACATGATGGATGTTTCCTTCTCTCTGTGTGTTTCTATTTTTTTTCTCTTCACTTTTGGGATGGAGAGGGCGCACGCACTGGGTGCTCCACCGTATAATGATGCCATCACTTTTGCCCATTATATAGCGTTGAATAGATATATCCTAAGGGCAAGCAGAAATTAGAAAAAATGTGTGTGTGAGTAAAATTATAAGTCATCCTAAGAAATGTTTAGATAATGTATTATAAACTAAATTATTTCATACAACTAAGCACATCCTTAAAATATATAGTCTTAAAGAAAACTATATATATAAAAAACTATGTATACAAAAAACTATATATACAAAAAAACGATATATATGTATATATATGTGTGTATGTATATATATATGAGAAAACCAGGCTTATGTGAATCTGCAATTGAAATGATATAGCTTTTTTCCTTATTAAAAAATCTGTAATTAAATGGGAGGATAATAACATAATTTAGTATAAGCTCAGAATACATAATTGCATTTTATACGATAGTACACTATTATTATTGGAACATTGCACATGTATATTATTAGTTTTATCTAAACTAATAAAACCAATTTTATTAAAATAATAAAATAATGTACGAAGTTTCCTTGACATTTTTACAATCCAGAAGTAGTTATTGAAGCGATAATAAAATTACATCCCATTCTTTAGTTTTTCCTGGCTTTTAGTTGCACAAGGATAAGAAATGAAGTTAGAATAGCACTTTTTCCTGAATTTCAACTTGCTGTATGTCGCTTTAGTCACGTTTTTTATTAGAAACTAAAACACTCTCATTTATTATTCAGAATGCGGATCTGTTTGTTGAAGCAAAAAAAAATAAAATGAAATAAAAAAAATAGTCCAGTGAAATAGCATTTACGAAGGATTCTGTGCTTGATATTTATTATTAAATAAACTGTGACTTTATAAGGAAAGAAACTAGCAATAAGTTTTCTGCATTTCCGCCTTCAAATACGCAGCATGAGTTTGCATTATATTCTGACAGATACATTGTAAATAGTATGGAGCTTAATGATAATGATTTTGCAGGAAGAGAACATTAATTAAATATTGAATTTTGCCTTATGTGATGACGTTTTAAAATATATTAGTTCATTCGATTATCCTGACTTCAAATTTTAATATTTCATTCTGTATTTTGCTATAGTTTTATAAAAATTAATAATTATGATTGATTTTATTTTGCTTCTCATAAGTAATAAGAAAGCTTAGGACTTCAAAATTTACTGCATGAAAAAATGTTAATTAACATCTATAGGAAAATAAAGTTCTAAATATTATAACACTTCACTCTGGTATCATTTTAAAGCATTGTAAATATATTCTTAAAAATATAATTTGTTTGAACCGTTAAAATATTCAGCATGAGGCTATATTACACGCACTGTAAAATACATTCTAAATGCATTTTACATTTTCAACAACGAGTTCATTTTTTGTAAAATAATAAAATGAAAAAGATAGATTTTAGATTATAAAAACATAACTTATCGTTAAAATCTTGTCTAATCCTGATTTAACATCAAATGCGATTAAAAGTAAATATGTAAAGTTAATTTATGAGTATGCTCTTTATCTTTCATGGAGACAAAGTAAATTTATTTTTGTTCATTTTCATTTTTTATTGGAATTTAATTTATTATTTATTCTCTCAGATGACTTTAACAAACTACTATTAAATAAATACTTCGAGATTAAATTTTAAGGCAATCAAGTTGGTTCAATCAAGTTATTATTGCATTTTCTTTGAAATAAATAAGAAAATCCGTCTGTTTAATTTGTCTGAAAGTAAAAAAGGGCTCAAAACAAAAATTTTAATTTGAAATGTAGCTTTTACATCAATTTATTTTTATTTGACCCTGATGAATATTTTCAAATAACTAAACAATATAATTGCTTATAATACAAAATTCATTTACATATACTATATATTTTACTTTCAACATCTATTGGTATTTATATTTCCACTAGCACATTAAAATTTCCATGAAAAATAGGAATACAAGAAATTGAGTTCAAATTTCTTATTTAAAATTTCCACAATTATATTTTAATATATTAGTATTAAGAGTACATTGCTTCCGAAAAAACTTCATTGCATCAATGATATTTAAGGTGTACCATAAAAAAATTTTGGTGTCACAGCATCATATTTGATGCATGCTTTTTTTTCTAGTTAGTAAAGATAATTATCATATAACTAATATAAAAGTGCTTCATTTTTCTATAAAATGGATATTTCTATTTTTTATTTTGTATTGTAAATATAAAATATATTTTTCTCTATGTATATAAAAGATGGGTATTTTATAATCCATTATCAATTATTATAATTTACTCAACATCATTATCAACATTACATACCTAAATGTATAATAACGAATGAAACTGAAAATAAACTTTGTAAATGCGTTATTGGTTGGACATAACACCGGAAACATCAGGGTATGTGACTGACAAATTTACAAGGATAACACGTAAAGGGCATAGGGTAGATTGACAAGAAATGGGTTAAAGGTTAAGAATTTTGATAACATAGAGTAATATGTAGTAATTATTTACTTTTTCAAATCTAAAATATATTATGAAGTTTCTATTTTCCAGTAATCGGGCTTCCTAAGAAAGTAATAAGTATTGGCAATATTATAGTATTAATTAACTGGACAATATTATATTATTAGTTGATTTCAACATGTGCCAATGTTCTATATTTTCTTTTCTCTCATACAATCTGCAGAATAGGCTGTAAATACTAAAAATAAAATAATAAAAACATTTTTTTTGTTAAATTTTACCTAGGGATTCATTCAGCTTTATTAAGAATATAACTTTCCTGTATTAATTTCAATTGCTTAAACTTTTAACTTACGTATGAAATATTTAATATTTATAATAAATATAGTCTGTATTTGTAGATATATTTCATTCTCAGAAAACAAATCAAGATTAGAATATTTTCTGTTATTTTTCATGACGAATCACCAACCATAGAAATATATACTATTATTATGTAAAATATTTTCAAAAATTCCAAAATGGTACGATGTTTAATGTATTTATACTGAATATATAAAACAAGGTCACCCAAATATTTAAATGCATTTGAGTTAAAATTGAAAATCTTCTCTTTCATATTTTAAAGAATTTTTCATTTGAAACTTAATGAAACCTATTTTTTTATATATTATTATATGGATTTTATTTTCATAAATATAGAATAAAAGCAACTGAGATTTCTCATTTTTAAAGAAACATAAAAAGACCAGACAGTTGGGAAATCAACTGAATTTGAAATAGGTAAGTTTTATGCACATAGAACCAATGCAGAGATATCGCAGAACAAATGTAGACATATATTCTTTGAGCACAATATATATATATATATATATATTATGTACATTAAAAATTTATAATATTGTTGTTAAATAAAATATGCTAGTGAAGCAAGATATGCATTAATTTAAATTTCTAAGACGATTTTTAAACTTTAACAGATATTCAGTAATATTTTCAGTGTAGTTTTTTATTTGAATTTCAAAATCAATAGAAACTTTTTTCTCAAAAATTTTTGTTAGTAGTAATTAAAAGTAAAATTGATAACATGAGATAGTTTTATGTGGTATATTAAAAGAAAATGTACATTTAGCAGTGTATAATATTATCTAAATTTTTAGAAAAACAGATTAACTGATTTATATCCTAATCTATTTCCATTATGTAAATATTTTTAGGAAAATCAAAATAGTGCATTAAATCATAATAAAATGCATTTATTTAAAATAAAACTGAATTTTATTTCATTTATTAAAAGTGAATTCTAAAATATGCTTATTTTAGTTTCCGTTTTAATGCAAAAAATTATATATAACTAAACCATAATATATCTTCTAAAATAAGAATTGAATAAAATTCATTAATAATGCAGCAACAAAAGAATATTTAATATATTCGCTGCCATACGTGAATAATATTACACCCTATTCTGACATTTAATAAGTGCTATAAGATGAATTGATACCTTCTTTTGCTTTTGTTTAATAACATGATCTAAGTATATTTTTTTTATTCCTAGTGTTCATTACAATAACACTTATAACATTTTCGTCTCGTTTCTTTTTTGTCTTGTCTATTGGCAACTTGTCAATTTCCAACACCATGAAGAGTCGTGTAATTAATCAGAATCATTATTAAAAGCAAAAATATTTTACAAATGTAATCTCTAATTTGTTCCTTAACTTAAACTAAAACATTCGAAATCCATAAAAATGCGATTACATAGAACATACTAAAAATATTTCATTTATTATTAATATTACATATAAAATAATTTAAAAATCAACTTTGTTTACATTAATCATGACAATTTCTGGAATTATATTTAATGAAATTATAAATAGATACACAAAAGAAAAATATATTTTAACATTTATGATTGGGGTTTCTGTTTTTATACAAATTTATATTTTGTTTGAATTATTTAAGTTTTGATAACTAGATTGGATAAGATAAAAAAAAGAAATACGTCATTAAATATAAAACAGAACAGCAAATGTCAATAAACTATGTAATTTGGATTTATATTCAAAGAATTATCTTGAACTATATTATATAAATTATAAATTGAAATGACTGTTAACTAAATACATTGGATTTACATATAAATAAGGTTTTCTAAATACGCGACACATGTTCTAATTTTAATGAAAGTTGATTAAACACATTGTATTTACTAACTTTCTCTTTTTGCAAAGTGATAAACTTTGTTTACCTTTGTTTAAATTGTTTAACCCAATAATGAATTAACATATTCACTTCTATTGTAAAGTAGTTCTGTAATACAGAGAAAACAGAAATTTGAAGTATAAGAAGTTACATTTTTGGTGTTGCTGAAGGTGTTGTGAACCATAAATTATTAGATATTTAGAAAATTCGAATGATTAAGTATATTGTTCATTTACAGAGGACTAATAGCAGCTTACTAATTTTATATGTAAACAAAAATAACAGGTTTCTGATTAAATAGTCCAGGAAATAAAATTTATCACAAATTTTAAAAATGGTGAACTAAATTTTTGAAAAACTTTTTTTTATTAAAACTAAATTTAATTTATTTCAAATAGGTTTATCAGCATGAAAATCATGTTTTATTTTAAATATATATATGATGATTTTTTTCCTTTCGTAATAAAATATCTATTTTTGACAGTTTTTGTTCATATATTCAAGCCATAAATTATTTTAACAGAATTTTCAGGTATAAATCCTATAACAGAAAACTACACATTTTTTGGTGAAACGTTTTTAGAGCAATTTTTCCAATGATTTTCAGACTTTCTGAAGACTTAAAAAAACCTCCAGAGGACTGTAAACAGATTCTCATCATTTACTTTCGTCTCTTTGATTTTATCTGAAAGAAAATTTTGTATTTTTTTTTCTTTCTGATCCACCAAAAATAATTTTAAGACCCAAAAGACTAAAGTTTCTACAAAAAAGGAATCGAATCTCTCGTTCTTCGTCCTTGATTTAGTTTCATTTTTTGTGTTTCTTGAGGCCCAATCAACAAAGTCAAGCACACAAGTTCAACCCAACCTCAAGAGACAGAATCGAGGTAAGTACGGCCACACAGAAAGTTTCAGAGGTTCCTCTCCACGAGGGAGGAGTTCAAATATTACATCTATCTCTTTCTCCCTTTCTGTCTACCTCTCTTTCTGCTCCATCTAACATTTTTACCACTATTTTTCTTAACTTATTTCTTGCAGAAACTTTTGTTTGAATTTGTAGAGATCTTTCTAACCAATTTTCGAGTTTTGTCTTTGCGGAATCTCTTGGAATTTCGATCTGCCCACTAGTGTACCACAATTTTGTTTCTAATTCTGAAAAAGAACCATTTTGTTTCAATACAATTTTCGACAAATTGAAAGAGATTACACAGGCTACTTTAATACATAATTATAAAAGATCAGTTTTTTTAAGAATTATGTTTAGTACTCCATTGATGCACTAAATAATTTCTTTATTTGAATCAAATTTAAAAGGATGAGTTAGCATTAATCACAATTTTCTTATTTCTTAAACGTTTGTCTTCTATATGTATGCATAAAATAATTTATGTAAAATCTAATTAAAGAGACTTCTTCAAAAAATTTTCATTATTGTTTAAATTTAGACTATACAAAAAATAACTTAACACTACCTAAATATGTTCAAAATTTATTAGTTTTAAGTATGTTATGCTAATACTATCAAAAATATAAAATACTTATTTTCTTATTTGTTTCATAAATATTAAAGAATGCAACCGAATCATTATTAAAATTTAAAAAATGCTGTAAAACACAATATATGATAATGTTATAAATCATAAAGTGTATATTTTAGTCCCAATGAAACTCTTACTGATGCTATGAATCCTATTTTGTATTTGCTTTAATGCTTTCTATATTTATTTGCAGAGTTATTTTTTAAATTTTATTTCCAAAACAAATACAATAAAGAATGTCACTGAATTGCACTTATTTTATTATCTATCGAAATCACACCATTATCTGCTATTAATTTATGCAATGCAAGTTTTTATTTGTTTTAGTGCTTAAGATTTGTGAAACTATTTCAAAAAATAAAGAATTATTAATTTAATATCTTAGAAGGGTTGTTTCCCTAGAGTAATTTCCAACAAAATACATTGAACATCAAATAATATTAATTTAATAAATAGGAATTAAGACTTTTTATCACTTACTTTTCATGGAACAGTAAATTCAGATTATTCACTTACCAATTTCCATTTTAATGAGTTTAAAAATTCTGTGGAATTAAATATTTCCCATTTTCTAAATACCAATGAAGAAAATATATTCGAAAAATATTGTGAATCTTTCCTATAATATTGAACTGATTCCTATAATATTGAAAATGATGCTTCTTATCTCTAGAAGATATTATTATTTTTAAATAAAAAAAACTAAATTTTTTTCTTTCTATTTACAAGACGAATTTGAAACAAGGATCGAAACCAATCAAGGATAAAAGTATTTTTTTATAAATTTCAAATCTGCTCTTTAGTTTTATTTATATAATTTCAAATTTTAAAAAGTTTTTCATTATATTAATATAAAATATATATAACTTTATATTATGTCAAAAAATTCTTAACAAATGATTAAAATCACTAGATTATTAATGATTGCAATATATAAATATTTTATAGAAAAATTATATAATTAAATAAGAAATTGTACTTTTAGTTATATAACTTTTAAGGAAAAATTTTAGACTTTGTTTATATTGTTAAATGGGAATATTTTGTTCTCATATATTATATTGAAATAATATAAAAAATAAATGGAGCCATTGAATATTTTTCTTTGCATCTGACAAATTCTAATTTCCTAGTTTCATTGAATGCATGAAAGAAATAAGAATAAAATATTTTCAACTAAAACTACAGATGCGAAGTTAAAAATGTTTTATATTTAAATGAACTCTGCATAATGAATAAAAGAATATTTTATTGTTTTCTTGTCTCATTAGTAAAGATAATCTTTCCTTAAATGTTACTTTATTATCTTGCTGAGTACTTTTTACGTAAAACTTTAATAGGCATTTTTTAATGCAACTTTTCTATGACTTTTCTTAAACCTATAAAATAGTCGTGTTGAAAATATAAAATTCAAATTTATTCTTCTTTCAATACTAATGTTAACTGCTTTATTTTGATACATCATTGAAATCATATTCATTTTTTTCGATTCAAATTAATATTTTAAGCCATTCAACAAATAAATTTCCATTTAAGGAAAAATTAAAAGCTTTAAACCATACATTATTAGATTTATTTAAAAAAAAATTATTTCGTTTGAGTATTTTTTATTTAACAGTAATAAAATGTTACTATTATTTCTTATGAAAATTTTTAAGGTAACTGTTGCTAAAAAGTGATTAGCTGTATTAAATTTTAATTAACTGTCTTCCATTATTAATAAATTTAAAAGTGTAATTCGAATTTAAAGTATCATTTTCTTCTTAAAGTGGGAATGTTAAGTAGACATTCTCAAACTTTCAGATCAATTTTATTTCAAAGAAATTTTTGTAAATCATTTTCATTTCAAAAGAACAAATTTTAAGTCAGAAAAGACTTAAATTATATGAAAGTAATTTCTGTAACGTTGTTTGATATTACAAAAGACATGAGTTGATTATCAATAATATTGAATCAAATCAAAAAGTAAATTTAGGTTTCCCTCTCTTTCATGACATTTTTATACGAAATTCTGACATTTAAGTGAGAGCTGTCAATTGTTTTTGCCTATATTATGAAAATGCAATTTACGTTACTCAATGCTTTTGAATTTAACATATTACAATATGCCATTTTGTATAATTAGAGATGCGAATTTACAGTGAACATAAATTATGCGTAATCTTCCTATGCCCCAACCTTACATAATTCAATCGTCTGTGAAGAAAGAATTATTATTCCTAAGCAGGTGTTAAGAATATTATGCATTCCAATAAGTTTTTAATAACATGTTACTTATAAAACATTTAAAAAAAAAGAACCAATTTTATTAAGTCAGGTTTATTTTACATTTATATAAAAAGATAAGAAAATACTGAATTTCTTCATAAGTTTTTTTTTTTTTTTAAAAAAAATAATTAATGCAATGAATGTTATACTTGCTATTATTCAAACATTGCGCAGTATAAATATCATGGAAAATCATACTAAAACTTATAAATAGAAAAATAGTGTAAAATGTTGTAAAACAAACTAAAATAAAAATTGTATAAAATAAACAAATAAACTAATTCTAACAAGCAATGAATTTTATACTGAGGGAAAAAAATTCTTTTGATATAAAATTTTATTTGAAGTCAATATATATATATATATATATATATATATATATATATATATATATATATATATATATATATATATATATATATATATATATATATATATATATATATATATATATATATATATATATATATATATATATATATATATATATATATATATATATATATATATATATATATATATATATATATATATATATATATATATATATATATATATATATATATATATATATATATATATATATATACATTGATTAATTCATTCGTTTTGCGTTTAAATGTTTGCCATAAACTATTCTTCTTTTCGCTTTTAGAGTTTTGGTATAATTTCAAAAAAAATTACATTGAAATTTCCTTTAAAATTTCATACTGAATGACCTGTATTCAAATTTACTATTTGAAAATTGAAACAATAATTATGGTTTTTTTGAAAAAAAAAATATTGTTTATATTAGCTTTAAACTTTCATTTTATCATTTAAAAATGAAATTTACAGTTATCTAAATAATATTTGAATTTCCATGAACAAATATCAACTATAGTGCATGTTGTGTTCTTTATACTAAAGATTTTTTTCTCTTATTGGAACAAAGATAAAACAAGAACCTAAAATATAAGTTAAATTTTATTAAACACACACATGTTTTGAAACATTTTCATTTTTCCTGTTAAAACATCATGCTTGTAATTTTAACATAAATTATAATCAAAATTTAATCTTTATTTTTAAGTAGTACCTTGCTAAGCAATAAAGAAGCACATGTATTTTTGCTATTTGCCACTATACATTGCAAATATATTGTGAAATAACTCATTAAATGTTTTTAAATTTCTGTGCAGTATTATATTTGTAATCCATACATTTAGTGATAAAATTAATCGTAGATACTAATTTTTCTTTAAAATCTCTTAAAATTTTTTCAAAGTTTGAAGGAATTTTAAAAGTATTAGACTGATTATTTAAAGGAATACTAATTTTCCTCAAAAAGTTATTGTTTTTAAAAGAATGAAAACCCAGCATATTATTAATTATTAATTTTTAACATTGCTTTAATTTAAAAATATAAATTTTTATATTGATGTTTGATTAACTCATTCTTATTTTTTTTAACAAAATTAAGCCAGAAAATATTATTTTTCATCATACAATAAAAGCTACTTTTTTCATTGATGAGTTGTGCAAAGATTCAGCATATCAAGATATAAAAATTTAAGAAAAATCTCTGCGTATTTTGATTTGTCTTGATGGAAATACTTTAAGGAACTCATGAAAATTTCAAATATGGAAATTAGAGTTATTACTTTATAATTCAAAAACGATCTATTACAGACAGTTTAATATTAATATATTTTACTACTTTTCCGTAGTGATGTATGTAACTTAAAATGTTTTAGGAAATTTAAAACAAAAGATATTTCAGATCAAGTTTATTATATGCATTTACAAATAACATCTTTTGTATTGTTTAAAATAATGAACAGTTTATGAATTACTATTAGAAATTTAAAAATTAAAGTTATTAAATTATTTACTTTTGATCAAATTTCTTCTGTGTTCTTAGGTAAAACATATATTTACATTGACTGCTTCACAATTTAAAAATTTTTATTGAATGTCTTAACTTCTTTTCATACATCATAAGCTTTTTCCTTTAAAATGTTGACATTAGTGTGGAAGAAAACTCAAAGAAAATAAATTGAATATTTATGATATACAAAAAATACAAATTTTCTCACAAACATGGGCGATAAAATTCAAATAATTGCAGTTTAAACTCTTATATAACTATTATTATATTGATCCCATCACAGTATTCTTTAAATTTTATCTATATTAATTATCAGCACAGTCATAATAAAATAATATACCCAATTTATTAAAAAGTAATGTATATATTTCTGAGCAATTATAAATATGAATAACCCAATCCATATGATTAATTTAAAATATTTTCTGCATAGTGGATGAAACAAATTTATTATTGATCAATTGAAGAATATGCAAAAGTATTAAAATGATTTTTATAATTTTTAACACCTAATTAACGTGTATATTCCAGAAATTATTTTGTCTTTAAACAAAAAAGTATAAATAAGAGTAATCTAATTAAGCTAATATTTGAGATTAATTTCTGAACAGAAATCTTTTTTATAACATTTAATTTATATTATTATATAAATAGAGTTTATGGTTATTAAGAATTTAAATACAATTAAGGTAATCATAGAGTTATATCAGAACGTATGACTTGCTCATTTTGATATAAATGTGTTTTTTATAAAGCAGATAAAAATAAGAATTTCTTTAACAAATATTCTTTTCTGTTTTTAATCTTTCCAAACAATATCTTATTAATTACGCAAATTTATAGGTTAAACATATTTAATTTTATATTTTTAAATTATTATTATTTATCATGAGCATGTCCTGGAGAGTAATTGTCTTAACTTTCGTGTTTACATGAGATTACTGTTGAGAATTTAAGAAGTGGTAATTCATAAAACTAAAAATTTTTTATCTGTCTAAGTTTAAAATAATTTATATATATATATATATATATATATATATATATATATATATATATATATATATATATATAGAAAAATGTACCTTCATATATATATATATCTGCTTTATATATTTTAATGTTTGATCAAATTTATTCATCTTCATCATGATAATAAGAATATATATATATATAGTTATGCATAGTTATATATATATATATATATATACTTATAGTATTCCAAATATATATTCTTCACAAAGCAGTATTAGAATACTTTAAATATCAACCAGGTGGGAATATATTTTAACACCAAAATTAACTTCAAATATAATAAGAGACATCAATGAAATATTTCTTACAGTATTTCTTGTCATGCTGAATACACGATAAATATCTCCTATTATAAAGCAACCAAGACATAAAAGAGAGTTCATTCAAAACACTGGTTTAAATATAGGCAGAACACAACTATAAACAAAATAATATTTCAAGCATACCTTGTTTAAGAGTACAAGTTACGTTGCTTCTAAATAACCTAGAAATGCCCTAGAGACAGAAGTTTAATTTCTATATCTCAATCTAGCTTATGCGACTTCCTTAAAAGACCGTTAAATACAAAGGAATTCGCAAGTCAAATTCTTCTTTTACAATTACAAATATTTCTGCTTAATAATTATTTCTAATACCCAGACATTAAAATTCTATCCATATATAAATAAATGCCCATATTTGTCATTACATTTGCAGATAAATAAAGATACAATAGGAAAACTAAATATGAAAAAAAATTTCTGTTTATTGTAAATTGGTTTTTTAGATGTAAGCATTTTTTCACACATTGATATTATATTGACTATATTTTCATACATTTTTATATATCACATATTTCATTCAACTACAGCATGACAAATTTAATGTAAGGAATATAAATTATTCAAATATTTGGTATAAAGTATATTACAAATATGTACAAAAATGTCCATGACATTTTATGCACAAAATAAATTAAAAACAATAAATGAAAAGAAAATTAATTTATTTTCAAAATCAAAATTTTGTAGGTAATAAAATTCTATTTCATTAAATTTCCTTTTAATCAAAATTAAAAATAATTATTTTTTTTATTTAAGTATAAGTTTTTTTGGAAGACAATGAAATGTCGATACTTTTTTCCTCATATCTATTACAATTTATTGCATGTGATTTCTTCCATAATTTTATTTACTTTCCTCCTTATATTTATGATTGATTACTACAACTAGGTCATATAACAACATACTGAGAAGCATTAATTAGTTATAGTTCATACACGCTAACGAAAAACGATTTGCACGATTATTTACCTTCATCACGATATGCTGACGAAAAACATCCATAATATTTAGAATTGCCTAATCAATCTTTGCTTAATTACATTTATCTTTTAGCAACTTGTATCAAAGAATATATTAAAAAGTTATGTCATATTAAGGGAGCCTTAATGAAAATTACACCAAAAAAATATGACCTAGAAAACACGTCGTGACCGACTCGCATTAGATTGAAAAGCTACAAAATGGAAATGCACATGTCGTAATAGGTCAAGAGAAAGGTCTTTGAGAAGAAGCTTTCAATTATCAATCGTATTACAATAATTTGATTCTTATAAATAGGTTAAAAATAACACAGAAAAATGATTTAATTAATTGTAATTCATAGAAACTATCGGAAAACGATTGACACAAATATATTTCACTAAATACGGATTAAGTTATTCGAAATATTATCTTGTTCCATCATGTTTTCATCGTTCTTTATCATTTATATCCAGCAATACATTTGAAGAAACTCAGTCGTAGGAAAAAAAAAACAAATGTTAATGAATGTTTCTGACAAAATAATAAGGCAGCGTGACGACTTGCAGCAGATACGAGGCCACGAGTTGGGAGGTTACATGCCCTATCAAAGAGAGAAGTCCAGGCTGATATGGCTTTCTATTATCAGTCCTCTGTCGTAAACATATCTCGCGTGCTGCATAATAAAACACCTTTGATGTTATCTGTCATCATGTTTCGAAATTCGGGAATGCTGAATGGAAAAGTCAATAAAATTCGGAACGAAATAATTGCATGTGCGTGCTCCTTTACTTACTCTGACCCATTTTTCAAATTCGTCATGATGTGGGGGCGAAAACCTCTCCAGCCCCCATGGAGGTAGAAATCTCTTTCATTAGGGAAATTTCCTCGGTTACGAAGAACTCTTATTTATTTTAAGTAAATTCGAATTGTATATGTGTTAATTCTTTTCTCTCTCTATTTTAGGTTCCATAAATCAACAGAAAATAATATTTACTTAAATATAAAATAAACTTGCATACATTAACTAATATTTAAATTGCAATTTATTTTGTATAAATTTAGAATGATGAATGGTAATATGACTTGCAAAAGAACATGCAGGTAATAAAATTATTATATTTTGTAGAAGTCTTAAATAATGACTAAAAATTAAAAACAAAAACGTTAAAAATTATATAATAAATCATGATAAAAGAATTTATTTATATTTATAATAATATTTTTTTAATATTTCCTGCTGAAAATATACAATTTTTGAGCAGGAGTTTTTTTAAATATTTGAAATCTATTCATGAACCAATAATTTTGTTTTATCCAAAACTAAAATATCGTTTTAAAACTAATATTTAGAAAAGCAATAAATGTTTTATTTTTATTAGATTTTATGTTGATGTCTGCTTAGGTGCTTAATGAATTCAATTCTATGCAAATTAACAAGAACAAAATAAAAATTTAATAAATTAGTGAATATTGTAAAAAAAATTGTTTCATGCCTCAACAACTGTAAATTTTTCAGAGAGTGCTAAAGAGAATTTTATGTGATTCAAATACCTCCTTTCGCCCTGTCATTCATCACATCTACTGACATCCATTTCCATACTTTAATATTGTCATATATTTTTTATCTAAGGACTATTAACAACATTATTATAATTTCCTGCAAGATATGTTTTTCAAAAATTTTCTGCAGACTTTAACGCATATTTTTGTATCAGTCATATTATAAGACCTCGTATAACAACTTTTAGATAAAATCATGTTTCATCAGTCATTATACATGATGCATGAATATTTTTTAATGCTTATCGCCTTCTGTAAAAAAATTTTGTTTTGCACATCGCCTACGTATTACGATTATATTATTATGACATCTGCATCTTTTGAACAAGACAGTTAAAATCTTCAATCTCAAACTTTGTTGCATATTCTGTGTTGAAGTTGTATCGTAGTGCATTTCAGAAAGATTCATAAATACTGTCATTTAATTACATATGTTATGTAATTTAAAAACATTTCTGTATTTATTGAATTTATTGTATGGAAAATCTATGTTAAAACATCACAGATAACAACATCCAAGAGTTCCATTTTCCATTAGAGAATAATTCACTATCAGAAATCTACTTGGACTCGTTTTATAGTTCACATAAAAGAATTCTGGATAAGATTTTCTCAACAATGCCTGCCATAAACTTTTCAATAACATTTATTCTTCTTCTGGAGAGTTCAATAACATGCATTCAAGCAATTCAAATTTTGAATATATTTGATTCAGATGATTTTGATTTGAGATGATGCTATGAGCTGTGGAATGCAAAAACTTTATGAGACGTATTCCGTAAGCACTTAAATTTTCATTTCCATATTAGTATAGAAGAAATCAAGGATTTTTTTAAGCATATAGAGTACTTTTTATGTGAAATAGACTAGATTTAGGCATGCCTTTAAAAATAATGTAGTAAAAATTTGTTGTTAATTTTCATTCTAAAACATTAATTGAAGACATAATGAAATGATTTCTTTTCCTATATATTTAATACCTATAAAATATATATTTTCTTTGATGATATTTGGAAACGAAGTGAAAAATATTTAGATGAAAATTTTCCAATTTCGTTATATTTACATTTATATATATATATATATATATATATACATATATATACATATATATATATATATACATACATACATATATATATATATATATATATATATATATATATATATATATATAATATATATATATAATATATATATTACTTTGCAGATGTTATTTATCAGTTCTTAATATTAACTTGCCTTGGCATTTTTGTCACTTTTATTTTTCTAATATCAGTATGAATTAAACATGTTTACATGATTTTGTTTTAAAATAGATTAATTAAAAAATTTAAGCTATGAAATTTAATTTAGAGTTATCTCAAAAATTTTGAACTAAATTAACGAACATATATATTACTTTATAAAAATTTGATGAACCATTTGAAGTAAAAATTTATTTTATATGCATGTTTCCAGGGGAAGGAATTTCTTTATAATAATAAATTTAACACAGGTATTCTTTTTCTGCTTAAAATTGTACAATTAATTTCAAGTACAGAAATAGATGCAATTTAATCGAATGTAACCATGGACAATAAAACCATTCCTAAGATGTTGTCTCTGGTGGTGCATGACATGCATACTCCTAGCTTGTGGAAGTTATTCAAGTTGCACAATTTTTTTTGTTTCAGACTTATTTGATAGAGGAATAATGTTTTCATTTCATCCCAGAATTTAATTTTCATACAAAAGGTGAAAAACTGATACATGGGTCTGCTTAAATTTACCATCACCCAGCACACATTTCAGAGAGGGAAATCCTGTGTTCTGTTTTTGCTACTGTTGCCTGTGAGAGATAAATGTTTAAATTTTGCTTTTTTGATTATACTTCATTAGCATTCTAAGTTTTAGATCTTGTAGTAAATGGATAGGGTATCCTAATTATGAAAAAAAAATTTTATAATGACTCTTAATCATAATACTGTCATCTAATTTGTGTATAAAGTTAGGATGAAAGGTAGAATTCAGTTTGTTTCTGTATTTCTTTCAAATGAAAGTTTCATGTGGCGTTATATATAAATTCTTGAATATATCCTTTGGTTCTGTTTCTCTTTCAAGAGTACTGCTTATTTCACGTATTGATTTTCTGTAAATTAAAAGAAAAATATTCAGAATCTGCTTTTCTCCACGTGTAAATATATCGATAATGATAGCATAATTTCCCATTGAAGTGATTATACCTTCATTGATTTTCTGTGCTCATGACTTGATTATAAGTTGAATTTAAATTCATGTGGTAAGAAAAGGTGATTAATGAAATACACCACGCAAATCACCTAGTTTACTGAAGAGAACTAACGCAGATTTAAGTGATGAAAAAAGATAAATTGGAGTGCGGAAGGAAAACGGAGAATTATTTATGCTTCAGTTTAATGAAACAAAAACAATAAGGACAATACATTCATGGCATATTCTTTCTTTGTACTAAACCCTGATTCTTTAAGATATATATCAATTTAATAATTCAGTTTTCATGCTTTATACAAAGTAGGCATTTCTATATTTTGTACGAAATCTTAAAGTAGCTTATTTGTTCATTGTGTATCATATTATCATTATCTATGTATCAAATTATATCATACATAAATAGTATTGTTTTAAATATATTATTTTAATAAATATTATAAATTATTTAATATAAATTTAATTACATACGTAAAAGTTTACTTACAAATACATCTTAAATTTTTGGTAATACTTTTATGAAAAGATATAAACCGTGAATAAGAAAATAATAGCTAAATATTAATGGTCATTAAATCGCCGAAAATACTAGGGTTACCAGAAAACAAATTTTAGAGCCAAATGTTTCGCCAAACCAAGGGATACACTATTCTACTTTAAATCTAATATATATTTAAAAATATTAGTTCAAATATACTTTACATAAAATGCTTATGTATAATGAAATTAATAACAATTTATCTTTAATTGCGCATTCTATGAAATTCTTTAGAGACAATATTAAAATAAAAAATTATTAATTTGAACGCTTTTTAAAAATTATTTAATTCAATCATTTGAAAGCTGAATTTGAGTTTAGAAATTCATATATCATAATTTTATATAAATAAATTTTTATATAAATAGCTTCTCAATGTCGGCAGTTCAGTGTACTTCTTTAAAAAAGAAATTTATTAATATGTCTTGTGTTACCGTGAATAACAGTTTTTGTAAATAATATTTTTGAAAAGGTAACTCTTTGCGCCTTTTTAGTTTTTCTAATGCGAATGAAATATATTTAGTTGAAACTAACTTTGGAAATTAGCAACTTAAGAATTATGATATTTTCTTAAATTTATTCAAAACAATTCAAAACTCTATCATTATAACGAGAATCGTCACTCATAATTTAAAGCATCACATTTTACTAAATAAATGAATATAAAGATCTCAAACATTTCATGAACATTTTATCATGACAAAAAGTATTTGAAACAATTTAATAATGATTTAAAAGATTAATATCCACTTCATTTTAAGATTTTATTGTAATTCATTTGCCTCAAATATAAACATTTATTTAATAAATCAAATTTTTTTTTTAAAAATATTTAAATGAATGTTTTAATATTTTGTTTCAAATAATTTTATGATGTAAATTTAATAATTTAAATTCCCTCAACTTTTGTACAGTTGTATCTGATGAAGATGTGTGTTAAATTCAGTAAATTGTTTACTAAATTACATTCAATTTACCGTATAAATAAAGAAATTTATCCAAAGCAAATTTTAATCATTTGTAAAAAAATAATTTCTTTATACGAAATATGTTATATTTTTCAATTTATTTTAACCTACATTCATATGCCCCATTCATATACATATATATATATATATATATATATATATATATATATATATATATATATATATATATATATATATATATATATATATATATATATATATATATATATATATATATATATATATATATATATATATATATATATATATATATATGCTAATATTCTAAAAAATATAAAAACGAAGCTTGAGAGATGAATATTCAATCTATTAAGACATTTCAAGCGTATTACTTTATCTAACACAATGTAAATAATATATAAATAATATATAATCTATAATATTTCTTTTATAATATATATATATATATAATATATATATAAGAAATATTAATTACAAAATTCTTAACCTTTAACGTTGAAGAGAAAATGTATAGGCCATTTATATAAATTTATACAATGTATGTAAGAAACGTTTTCATATTGACTTACAATAACTTATAAAATATTTAATATTCATGTTGCAGTTAATACATACATACAGTTTTAATATTAACTTTTTTTATTTAATAAATACATTCTATACAACAGTTAAAATGTGGGTTAATAATGTGCCATTCAATGATAAAAAGAATTAATATAAATAAACCATTTTTTACGTATTTCATTTTTCTGAACCATATAAATCATTACGGACCTTTTATCAACAATAAATATGTCCAATAAACCAATATATGGGGTCTGCAATCAATAAAACGAAAACCAAAAAAAAAAAAAAAAAGATTAGAGAAGAATTCCATGTTTGACCTAAATGCAGAAATAAACCTCTATTAATATAAATGAGTTAAATATACTGAGGAACCGTAAAGATGTTCGAAACTAGTTGAAAAATGAATGTAAAGAAGCTGATTAAAAGATTTTAAAATATTTAGCATAATAACATATTTGCAATTTATTAACAAATTATAATAATCTGAATATCTTAAGGTTTTCGGTTCTTAAAATAATTTCTTAAAGTTTTTAATATTAACTGGCGATTGATATTTTTTTCTTTTTTAGCTTATTTACGCATAAATTATTTATGAATTATTTCCATAATTATTTGATATGTTTTAAAATGTTTTGTTTTAATAATAAAAGTATATTTTGTGTTTTGTTGCGCTAATTACAGTATATAATAATATGCATATAAAATTAATCTGTGTTGAAACATTGAATTAGATAAAATATTATTTCAATAATTCATTTGAATAATTATAATACAATTTAAATATTGATATATTAAAGACATGTTTCTGTCTATCTCTCTCAGTTCCTTATTTGCTATTCAAGTGATAATTGCGAAAATTTAATTTAAAGTAGAAACAATTTTGTATTACTTGAATATAATGATAAACCAGATTAAATTGTTGCTTAATGTTTAAAATTAAAAATTTTCAAAAGTTTTTAATACACCTTTATGAGTGCTTGAATTAAAAGATCATTAAATTTTGTTATAGAAAATGATAAGTTACACACACAAATTAAAAATTGAAAATAAGGAAAATACATTAAATAATCTAAGAATGTTATTGAATTTAACTTTTGATTAGAACAAACTTTGCAGAAAGTGTTCTCAGTTTGAAGTTAAGTTTGATTTATCTTATTATCAAAGAAATGTTATCTTTTATTATAGGATGTTTATAGTAGTTTTATTTACTGACTCATTTCAGAACTTTGATATTTTTTACGAATTATAATAAAAATTTTAAAATAGAATTTTATGATCATAAACTTCTATTCATAACATGACTATTTAATAATATATAACTAAACTTTCTGTTTGAATTAAATAAATGATTTTTCAATCAAAAGTAACGGAAGAAATTATGTTAAAATTAAAGAATTATTAAAATTTGAAAATTTAGAAGAGGAATTTGTATTAAAATAGATATTTAAGTCTGTAAAACAAACAAGAAATAAATAAATATGTGCAACACGAGTATTGTTAGGTTTTCATATATTCCCATTATCACTTATTATCTCAAAATTATCATTTTTCTAAATTACTTTTGCTGCTAAATCAAAAAAGTAATGCAAGGATTATTTAAGCTAGAAGTATTCAAAATATACAAAAACTTACTTATAACTAAATTTAATTTAAAATTATGCAACACTGATACATATAAATTTAACAAAATAAGCTCAAATCTAATTTGGTAATTTGAATTTACTTCTTTTATATAAATACTTTTGATTATAAATAAATTTTATCAGTAATTAAAAGATCATTCTGTTATTTACGTTATAAATAATATCAGTAAATGCAAGTATTAACTAGTTTTTATTTCATTCAATGCTTAAATTATTTCAGAAATAAAATTAGTTGTTATTGTGTGCCTTTAATACTCAGTAAATAAATGTAGTTTCATCAACATGTATTAAAATTTAAAATTGCTTTTATATTCAAAAGTGATATGTAATCAGTGTTTGCTCATTCTTTCATAATATTCAAAGTATACAAGATTATTCTTTATTGTTTATAATTTACCGATCTAATTTTAAATTAAATCATTGTTACAATAAAAAACTAAAGTATTTAAAACTTCGTTAAAATGAAAAAGTGTTTAATAAGCTTTTTTTTTTTACCAGTGATTATTTCTATGTGGCAGACATTTGAATATTTCATAATAAAACTTAAATTGACTTAATATTTAAATATTTTTACTTTTATTGCTGTTAAGTTTCAATTTAAATTTGAGAACTTAATTTAATTAATACGTTAACAATATCGAAATCAAATTGATGGAAGATTATTAGGATAAATAATCTGTAATTGAATATATTAATGTGTCCTTTCTAACAAAAATTAATTTGTAGTTTTGAATAATCAATAATAAGTAATTCTTATGATTACTTATGATATAAATATTTTTATTTAAACTATATAACTTGTTAGTTAATATTTGGAAAGATAAAAGGTTTTAAAAATTCTTCTGATGTCCATTATGATTTCATCCCAACTTATTAATTATGATTTTAAAAATTGACTTTTTAACAATAATATCTCAATGTATTTAATATCTTGTATGTACTAAAATAATAATCTGTTTTTTAGAGTTAAAAGATGAATTCATAAAATGTTCGCCTCTTTTCACCAATTAACAATGATTTTACTAAATTAGAATATCGTAAGTTTCAAATAGCTTGTAAGTGAAAATAATATTAAAAGAGACAAAACTCTTCTTCCTGGATTCTCTCTGAAAATTGGTCAACAAATTGTAAATATTCTTTACTGTGATACATAAACTCCATTTCACCCTTTTAAAAAATAAAGCTTTAAATCTAGCTTTGCACGTATGTTTTTATTATATATCAATATATATCAAGGGATTTTCTAACAAAAATAGCTTTTATTGAATGTAAATAAGGTATCCTATAAGGTAGTAATAAGATAGCTTGACAATAAAATAGCCCATGGTGATGAAGGAAAATTTGCTCCCTCGAGGAGATTTGCTGAGTCACAGAAAAAAGGAAAAAAAAAAGTATAGGATTTTCCAAATCTTCCAATAGTGTCATTGTTTCGATCTAAAATTTCCTGCAGGCAGTTTTCACAATAGCATATTGTTTTTTCAACACATATTTTCAAGCAGAGTAAAAGGATACTTTTGCTTTCTACTTTTAGATATATCGATTTTTGCTAGACACTCTAGTTTTATGTCTCCTGAGAAGACCAAAGATATAAAGTATATATAACACAGATTTTTATGCTTGAAATATAACTGATCAAATTTAAAAGTCAAGAATATTTCTGCTTTTCTCTGTAAGTGAAATTTTGAGTTGCAAAATGCTTATATTGCATAAATAAATCATTTTCAATCAAACCTTGAGTATCTGTTGTCTTGGAAAAACAGAAATTTACGTTTGATTCCAAAACATTCTTCTCTGTTGAAATCATTACAATGAAATGGTGTACACTTTAATATCCATTTAATTTGAAGGAAAACATAAGTTTGTCAGTTTTAAGTGTATATCAGAAAAGTGAAATGAAATTTAAACTTGTGGTAATGATATGAGGAGAAATGTCAGTCTATTAACACCGCTTCATTTACGAAGTTTAGCAAAGATATTGCTAGAAAAAAAATGCCGATTAACTAAGAAAAATCTTTGTTATAGTTATTAAATCAATAAATAAAGAATAATCATTTAGAATAATTAATATTACTAATTCAGTAATGAATATAAAAAACATCCAAATTAAAACTATGAACATCAATTACTAAATTCTTGTAAAAGTATATATTTCGCTTTAAGTTTTGTTCTGTAAGTATATAAACAAGTAATAAATATTTTATAATATTAAATTATATAAAAATTACCATCATTAATCATTCTAGTAGACGTTTACTTTACACATACAAAAAACTTCCAATTCATGAACATCTACATCATATTTATATTTTTACTGCTCATAATTTCCATCGTGTTTGATATTTTAAGACTATACACACATATAATTATATTTAAATATATATTCTTGTAGCCCTGAAAGGATGGGGAATTTTAATTGATGAATTACATGATGAAAATAATATATTTATACAAACAGCTACTGAGAAGTTAATCGAACTTTACAAAAAATTCAAATTAATTAGTTAATGGAGATTAATATAAATATATTCAACTTTTCTTATATATATATATATATATATATATATATATATATATATATATATATATATATATATATATATATATATATATATATATATATATATATATATATATATATATATATATATATATATATATATATATATATATATATATAATACAATATTTTATATCTGATTATTTATATATCTTTATTAGTATAAAATATTTTATAACTGAATTATTTATTATTTTTTCCAATATATAAAAGCATTTTAAAAGGTCATATATGAAATAATTTGAAGTTTAGCAAATTAAATCGTGAAATTATAATTTGTTTGCATTTTAAACAGTTTTAAAAAATATCAAGCACCCAAATGAAGGATTGCAAATCAATGTTAACGTTTTTTCTAAAACATTTTTTTTATTTTTTTCTTTTAAAACATTTTTAACTATCAGTGTTTAAAAGAGATGTATTTGATTTATTCTTAAATAATTTTAATTATTCTCATACATACCAAATACAAAAACGTATATTTAACTAATAAGTTAATAGTAACATTTAAACTTTATTATATAAAGAAATTTTGGAATATTAATTTTTGGGGTGATGCTAAAATGACCTTTTTTATTATTAGTATGCATAGTTCAAGTTTGAGTCGAAATAAGATATTTCACCCCAATAATTTTCAATTTTATTTGTAGTTAGAAATAACTATTGTAAAGGAAATATCCTTATTATTTTTGTTTATTTTTTAAATATTTCATTAAAATATCTGAAAAAAGGTTAAATAATTTTATATTTAAATGGTTACTTATTCTTACAGGAATTAGCAATTACTTATATATATTATTATTTTATTAATAATAAATTAATAATGGATATAAATAATGGATTTATTTTTATGAAACTTATACACTTAATAAAATAATATACTTTGTAAACATAAACATCATGTAAATATATGCTTGAGTTTATTGTTTCTACATTCGCCAGGGATGCAAAAAATATTAATACCTTCATCACTGTTTCCACTGCAATACTTCCAGACAGAAACAAGAATAAAACATCATTGCGATGTGTCACAAATTACATAGAAAACTCTACCCAGAAGCACCCCGCTAATGGAAGCATCAAGTCTGGTGCTGGGCGGTTGGGTCTTTATTGACAATCGGTACACAATGTCAGGGAGAGGGGGGGGGGTGAACCCTGCCAGGCCAAAAATCATAGAAATCTGACAAATAGCGAAATTGGTGCATGAGAACCAGTAGTGTGATGTAAATATTTTCCAAAGCTTTGTATGAGGCTAAAAATTACTAATCATTATTATTTACAATAATTATTTATCATTTTTAAGGTTACTTAACTAATATTAAAATTAGCATAGTAATTATTAGTACAGTTAATAAAAATTCTTTTATATGATTTAATTTTTAAAATAAATTGTATGTTAACTTAATTTATTTATTATTAATTTAGAACAAAAATAGTCAGTAGTATTTAGTGTAATTAATTATAAAATAATGTATTAAATGCTAAAAATATTAATAGTTATTTGTATTTTAAGCATTATTGGTAATTTATGCTTTCATGAATTCATTTTGTGCAACATAAAGGACTGAATAATATGGCAAATGGAATATGTAAATATATTATGTCCAATATTTGATATGTGACAAACACATAGTCTTTTCTTCTTTTATTATTCAAAAATTATTGTGCAAATATTCAGTAATTAATATATTTCATATTAAACAAAACAAAAAATGTTAATATGTATTTGCTCCCTATTTATGATGAATATAAGACTAGGATTGATTCGTTTCAATTCCAAGAATAATTATTTTTATTTAAGGAATCACAAAAAATTTCTGACAAATTTAAATGAATGCTTATTAATCATACAAAGTATTTTTTTAAATAATTAAAATACTGGTATAACTAAGTGTTTAAGTTAATTTTGCTCAAAACACTATTCTTTAAATTTGTTTTATGATTACTTAAGAAGTTTTAAATTACAAGCAAATTTATGTGTGAAATACATTTACTGTATACATTAAATTTTGAATGTGTAATATTTTATCCTACTTTTTATTTGAATAATACTAGTGAATGTAACTTTATTATTTTAGACTTAAATATTTAGAAACTTAAAGTTATTTATAAAGTAATTTATCCTTTATCACTTCTTATTTTTTTTTTAATTTTAGGATGAATTCTGGACTCTATGTCTCGTATTTTCATGATCTATTACATTTCCCAGCGATATTGTTAATTTTACTCGAAAGTTTGATAAAAAAAAAAAGTCTTATTGTTTGCAAATTAAAGTAAATTTTATAGTATAAATTGAATACTGATATTTTTATTTAAATAATTGGAAGGAATTTATTTAATGTTATTTTTGGTTGCTTATTCACTTTATGAAAACTTTTTTAAACGTAAAGTCTAATTCAATAGAGAGTAAAGGACTTAAGATGAATTACGAACCATTATAAGAATCCACATGAGAGTGGAAGAAGTTGAATTGAAGGCCAAAGAGTACTTTATTCAGTAAATTACGTATTTTTATCATAGAAATGTAAAAATGCATTATTATTTAAGGATTAAAAACTTTTCGTTGATTTTACACATTTAGATTCTATTTTTAATGAATTGTCACAACAGCAGTGAAAATAATCCAATTTTCACTCCTGTCCTGATTCATGTATAATTCACAATTTAATAGATTTTGGAAGCTAGATAATTTTTTTAAATTATTTTTCGCTGGAAATTGCGTTATATCATTACTTTTTGTTTTATCTTTAAATATGTACTTTTTCATGTGTACCTTTTTGTAAGCGATATTTTTTTGAAATTTGTTTTTTTTTTTTTTTTTTGCCATATAATATAATTTGATATGTCTAATAAATGATCTAATTTGCTGGTAAATGCACCTCGAAGCGAAACTCTACGACAAAATTTTAAATTTGAAACAGGATTCGATTTTTATTTCAGAACTTTACTTACAAAATTTTTAAATTAATAAAAATTGTGTAATAATTTAAAATACAATTTACAGAATCAGGAAAATTTTCAAAAGATATCAAAAGAGCTATGATAATGTTTTCAATATTTTTATGTAGTATCAGCTGGCTCAATACATCCTCATGCCTGTAAATATTTGACATGAAAAGCCTTTCATTTCTTTGTTTTTCTCCAAGCATCAATTTATATTCATTGATATCATTATATATGTTGCTTTTGGTTGTAGTGTATCAACACAATATTGTAGAGCCAAATGTTTCTGTGGATCTGTAATTTATTTGTGTACTTTTCATAACATCAATTTAATTTGTGAAATTAGTAAGTCTTTTCAATATATATTTTATAATATTAAAATCAGCAAAATAATCCGATAAAAAAAGCAGCAATATAGAGAAACTTGTGTTATTAGGTCATAACACTATAATATAAACTGGAAAATGGGAAGATTTGTTGTAATTATGTCAATTTTCATAATAAAGCTGTAGATCCTCAAACTGACCAATACCTAACACTCATTGGCACCACCCCTTTCTCCCGTTCTGTCAGCACCCAGAAATATAATAGACATCTCGTGACATCAACAGCTGTCCTGGACCCTCCTACCGCCATGGCTCGGACTCTAGGTGTTGCAAGGGGGAAGCCATGCCAGCTTAGCAGGATAGACGGATGGGCCAGCACTTAATTCCAATCCGTCTCTCCTCTTTCTGTTCGCAAACCTGCGTCATAATCCTTCGCATGCGTGACTGCCCGCCCCCCTTTGGAACCGAGTAAATGCGAAAGTTCCGTGATACTGAATTCCTGCGGCATTGTTTACCCTATCTGGCGTCTTCAGTATCGCTTCTGAATCTGTTTTACGTATTCGAACTATCAGCATGCGAGAATTTCCGAACCTCTCACGTCGTTTTAATTGGATTGTATTCTGTGGCAGGGTAAATGGAGATTCTGTATTGTTCGTGGGATCCTTATATTTGCAAGTGTGTACTATGAGATTATGTTTATTTTCTTTCTCATTGAACGGGATTCAATAGGTGCAAGTATATGAAATACAAAAGACGTTTTTACTTCAATTAAAGAAAACAATTGAAAGATAGCATGATGCTGAAAAAATATTCAGTTAAACCTGTAAATTATTTCAATTTATTAATTACAATAAAACACATTTAAATGTGGAAGTAAAGATGTATTACCTAAATTAGTATTATGATCTCTTACATATACACAAAATTCATATTTTATATGTTTTAAAATGCATTTCTTGCTTTGTCACACATTTATATAAATGCATAATTCCTTAAATAAAAGCACAGTATATTAATTATATAAATTATGTAAATAACTGTAATAAAATAAGTGTAATTCAATTTAATATATATATACATATATATATATATATATATATATATATATATATATATATATATATATATATATATATATATATATATATATATATATATATATATATATATATATATATATATATATATATATATATATATATATATATATATATATATATATATATATATATATATATATATATATATATATATATATATATATATATATATATATATATATATATATATATATATATATATATATATATATATATATATATATATATATATATATATATATATATATATATATATATGTATTTGCGTGTGTGTGTAAAAACTTTATTTTTTCATTTTTTGAATTTTTAACTATTTGATGAAAATTTTTAAAAAATGTAAAAATGAGATTTTAAAAAGGAAACCTCAAATTTAACTAATATTTACATTTAAATTATTTTATTAACTAAAATAATAAATGCAAGGGTAAATTTTAACTAAAAATTTTAAAATATATAAATTAAAAAAGTTAAATTAGATTTTTTTGGAATTTAAATATGTTAAACTGAGAAACAATATGTACAGTGAATTTTTCTGAATGAATATTTTAAGTAAAAGCTCTGTAACAGGAGAAGATTATCATTTTATTAACTAATAAGTAAATTTTTAAAATAATATTTAGAACCTATCAATCGTATAAGAATTGTTCAGGAATAAATTATAAGAAAACTTATAAAGAAAAACCACATTACTTAGGAATAAATAAAGTTATTCTTTCACAACGATTGCAATATATTAAATTGGTATTCTGAGGTATAAGTCAATACATAAGTTTAACCACTCTTTTCACAATTTTTACAATATGTAGACGAGAAATTCTGCTTCAATATCTGAAATAATGACAAAACGTCTAAAATATTTTTGAATTAATCGAAAATCGATACCTCTATTTTCAATCACGAGAAAGATGTCATTGTCCTTTAATCTGAAGTAGACAACGTCAAGGTATCTTTACCTAAAGAAAATTGTAATAAAAAATTTAGTATCGTATTACGCACAAAATTAAAATCTTTCTAAAAATAAGCATATGAGGAATGTTTAAGAAAGGTGTTTTTTTTATATGAATTAATTTTCGGAGTACTGAAATAAGAAATAGAGCTGAAAATAAGAAATGTAATATTAATATTATAGAGTAATGCAACTTTTCAATGAAATTAGTTATCTATCAGATAGAAGATAGAGTTAAGTTTTCTTACACCATATATGTGTGTTTTATTAAAAAAGCAGCGAAATATGCTTCGGCCAACTACATAAGTAAGCAACTTTGATTTTCAAATTTTACTTCTTTCTCACAAATATTTTATCTCTCTCATTTTCAGCATGAAAAAGAAGTAGTTTTTAATTAATATTTTATCCAAAGTTAGATTAATCAAAGTCTAAAAAAAGAAATTTGAATACATTCCACAGTTTCTTTACAGGAATTTATGAGTAGGTCATGATCACATTTTGCAAGAAAGAAAACATGGAAATCTTCTAATTACCCATATTTACAAACTAAAGTCTAAAAAAAGAAATTTGAATACATTCCACAGTTTCTTTACAGGAATTTATGAGTAGGTCATGATCACATTTTGCAAGAAAGAAAACATGGAAATCTTCTAATTACCCATATTTACAAACATCATGCAGAGAGCGAAAATGCATTATGCATTGTTCAATAATAGCTAGAATCAAACCGAACACCTTCTATATTCAAGATTTCAAATAATCTCTTAAATACCGAATTGGATCCAATGAACATGTATCAAGGCATAATTATTTTAGTATATATGGTGCTGAAAGATATCACTATCAAAATTGATTTTTATTTTAAAAGTGCAGTTATGAAAAAAACTCAATTAAATTATATTTATTTTCGTAAATATTGGAAAAAAGCTCTCATTATGCATAAATTGAAATTGTTTTCTTAAATATAATATGTATGTTTTATTTAATATTGAGGTATTTTGTTTATTTTATAATTTTTGTCAGAAAGTTTAGCTTTGATTATACTTATGCAAGTTTATTAAAATTTTTACAAACATCTTTCCAGGGAATAATTCCAAAGTGTTTGTAAGAAATATTGCTCAGTACGCAATTAGCCTT
Organism: Latrodectus elegans; assembly: GCA_030067965.1. Lineage (NCBI taxonomy): Eukaryota > Metazoa > Arthropoda > Arachnida > Araneae > Theridiidae > Latrodectus > Latrodectus elegans. Next base: position 10,149,911 of record CM057822.1, on the reverse strand, counting down.
GCTAATTGCCTTTTAAATATACAATTTTGTTAAAATTTTGGTAAAAATTTGCCATACGGTCACCCTTGACGAAATATTTAAAAAGTCACTAAGGTTGACCGTATGAAAAATTTCCGACAGGAAAAAACGGAAAGAGGAAAATGGTTGAAATAGTCTCAACTATTTCATACATTGTTGGTATCTAACAATATGCTCAATTAATTTTACAAAATTAACAAATAACGCAGGTTTATAGATTTCCAGCATCAATGGTAAAATAATACAGTTGATATGTTAAGTTATCCAGAAAATGTTTTGATTAAAATTTATATTAATGAATTTAAATTGGTAAATATTCATGAGAAATTAAGGACAAAAAGGGTTTCCAAAATACTAGTTTGCCAGATTTCCAGTAAAAATGTTCGTCAAATTTGGTGCCAAAAACGCGCCAAGGGTGACCGTACAGTAAATCTGATCCAAAATTTTTGCTCTGAGTCTCTGAAACAATATATTAATTTCTTATTAATTGTCAATTTTGAATTATTTACCAATATAATAAAAGCTGTTTTATTTATTATATATCGATCATGATCATTTATTTTGATTTATTTCTTTTTGATCTTGCTTTCAATAAGAAATATTGTATAGTAATTTTTTAATGAATTATTATATTTTTTAACTTTCTAATTTTTGAAATTCAGCAAAATTTATTTTTAAAAATGTCAGAATTACTTAAATCATAATTGAAATCTGTTTAATATTCTGATTAAGATATTCAATTTTTTACTCAAAATGTGTGTACTCACTTTAACATTTAACGAAAATCGACACCATTATAATTGTTGAATTCATATTTAGCAGAAATTTAACAAATCAGTTTTGATTGTGAATAATATTTCAATATATAATTTTAATAGCACTAGATATTATATTTCTAAGATATATCCCACAAGTGATTTTCTATCTTCTATTTATCAGTCACATTAATTGTTTTGGTTAAATTGGATTATTCAAAATAAATTTCTGTATTATATTTTTGTGAACTGTAGATGATAAACACAGAAAATGACCTTATAATATTAAAATGTGGTTAAATGACGAGTTCCACAATTGAGTTGTCATTTTCCTTTTCATACTATCAGTGTAAAAGACATTAGAGTTCAAGGAACTTTAACGGATATAGATCTTTATGGATCAGTATAGAATGCCTGGTTTCAAGAGCAACACCTTTTCCTATGATGCTACTTTATTACTATTATAAAAATGCAATTTCTAATAGTGTTTATTTTCTATTTGAATTAGAAACTAGCATTTGTGATTAACTTATTCTATATAGCTTTGCTTCTTTATTTGTTTAAACTGAGCTGGATCATAATTCAATAAATATTGCTATCTATTACTTCCTAGCGGAGCTGATACATACCACTTATTATCTCAATTTTTTAAATAATTTTCAAGTGAAGGAGTTGAGACTTTAGCTGCGGCACTAACCGCTTTTCATCTTACCACACCCACGTAACGAGATTTGAACCTTACCACGAATTAACATTTACGTGAACATTCATTTTGATAGTCTTCGAATGTATCAGATATATAATTACCTTGAGTGTGATATTTTTCTGTCAGTATTGCCCATTACAGAGTTTTTTATGCAATAATAAAGTTTCATATTTGTTTCAAATAACCAATATTAAACCGATTTTAATAACAAATGTGAAACTATATATTAATAATCATTTTTCTAATCATAAAGTTTCATATTTATTTCGAATACCAAATATGCAACCATATAATTATATTTCTTATATAATAATAATATATTTAACCATATAATAATATTTCTTATATAATAACGTTTCATATCTATTTCAAATAACAAATATGAAATTACATAATAATATTTTTAATATATAATATAGTTTCATATTTGTTTCAAAGATAAGAAAGTTTCATTTTTTTTTGAAAAATTAAATTAATACTTTTTCCTATAGATTATAAAAAAGTAAATACTTATTTAATTTTGGGCTAAACGTAATGGTGCCACTTTCAGTATTAAAAATATCACAAAGAACTTCATTTTATTAAACACATTTCATTTAGAAATTAAGTTTACATAAATTTGAATTTCATTGTGGTAAATTAATCATGTTAGAAGTTACAACTTACAAGACATACAAGTAAAACTTTCTGTTAGTAAAATTGCTTCTCCTAAAATCTTTCTATGACATTTTCTAAAGTACAAATCTTTTCTATTCGTGTATGGAACATATAGTAAACCGATTTTTTATTGATTTGAAAGGCATTGCTCAAATAAAGGAAAAAGGGGTTTGAGAAACTCTCTAAATGTACTTTTATTAAAAAAAATGTTCTACTCCTTTCCAAATGTCAATTTGTTTTTTCGTTCTATCGTTGAAGTAGCTTATGTTATCGACAAGCAGTCTGAATAAGACTGTTTCAAAGCAACAAAATCTTGCTAAGATTCAAGAATTTTGCAATCGTAGATAAAAACGTAAGAATATTTTACGAAAATGTTGGAATATTTTAGAGTGCAGTTCAATGTAAATGTATATTTTCGGTTGAGTCTTTGTTGTTTTCTTAGGTAAAATATTTATTTTACATAGTTTTTATAACATACTATGCACTAAAGAAAGTTTTCATCATTTTTTAGAATTTCAGAAAAATATCAACGGATACTTAAATAAAATTAGAATTTATTATCAGAAATAATTATCAAGATAAAATATTATATTGTGTATAAATAAGTATATTCAATACATTTATCTATCGTAATCTCAGCAAAATATTATTAACTTTTTTAAACACCTGATTTTTTAATGTGTTCTTTTTTAAGTATTAGTTAATGATTTACATAAAAACCGGGTTTTATAAGTATGTTTACTTGAGACATTTAATTTGCAAATTGTTATATGCAAATTAATTTGCAAATTGTTATAATGGTATGCATTGAAATTTTCGTAAATGAGTAATCGAAAATGCAAATTGGTAAAAGTAATAACTTTAGTGTTTTGTAAAGAATTGAATTTTTCTTAATTATGGAGTTTCCAAATGAATATATTGATAAACCTAACATTTCCAAAATTAAATAAACAAACAAATAAAAAGTTTTGGAAAGAAAGTGTCTTTATTTAATATTATAATGGGCGAAAACTATTGCAAAGCAGAAATTTAGAATTTACATAATTTAACATAAAAAATAAGGATTCTGATGCCGAATAATCCAAGATACCAAATTCTGATCTTTGTGGCTTTTCGGCATATTTTTTTACGTATCTGGTAACATTGCTTTCATTACATCAAAGATATGGAAATCTATAAGAATTATGCAGAAATTTCTATTTTGGCAACACTAGCATTTACTTCATAACGCCTATTACAATACGTGATCTTGGCAACATTTTTCATCGCCAAAAAATTCCGAATTTAGGATAATAGGTTATACAGCATCTGAGCCAAAATAAGTAGTTATCTTTTTATGTTTTCAATCTTTTACAACGTTTTTATCATTATTAGAAATTTAATCAGGATGTTATAAAATTTCGGTTTAATATGATTTTAAAGTGTTTATAAGAAATATCTAAACATCCATTTTTTTCTTATCAACAAATGGGATAAAATCAATGCTCCAGTCTTTCACATGATATTTAATCTAAGTTAATTTTATTCGCAAACATTCTGTTGTAAGTATTGATCAGAAGTTCAAAATTTGAAGAACCAAAATAATTTAGATTAATAATGAAAAGACAACTTAGGAATCTTAGAATGAGTAAAAGCTAAGAATCTCTTTGATGTGAATATTTAAATAATTATGAAATGGTTTTTATATATAGGAACTATTTGAATATATATTTATCACATTTTATGAACTTCTCACATATCAGTTTTTCTATTTTTAAGACGTTTTGATCATTAAGTTCTGTTCTCAAAGACTTTCGTTTCGTTTTCAGAAATATTTGATTGTGTTTTTTTTCTAGGGAGATCTACTGTTGATATTCCCCAGCCGGAAACTTAATTTATTCTTTCTATTCTATTAAAATATATGAAAATAGATTAAAAAATGAGAAAGACGAGAATGGGAGAAGCAATATTTAATCATAAGAAAAACTAAAACTGAGTAAGGAACATATTTTCGTATAATCTCGAAAGAGTATGGCACTGGTTAACAGTGGATGGGGGGAGGAGAGAGCGTATGCAGCCACAATCTCGCTCTCCATCACATATGCATAATGTAATGCGAAGTAACACGCCATGTGGAGGAAAAACAAAGAAAAAGAAAAGATCAAAATCGATTTTTTCCCTTTTTGCAGTGTTCAGTAATTGTTTTGTTTGTTTATTTTACATGTTTTATTTTAAGTTTTCTTCAGCACTTTCACAATGCCTCTGCAAAAAAAAATGAAAGTGTGAAAATTTTAAGTGTGATATCCTCATTTTAAGCTTCATGAACATAAATACAAAGCAAAAATTAACTAAAATACTGGGTTGTAAGAAAATAATTTCGCAATTTAATGTAAATGAAACTCAATTTTTCTATACAACAAAATCAATTTTAACAAGTCAAATATCTGTTTTTCTATTTGATGTCATTTTGCTATGTTTCTGCTATTTTTTATGATCCGCGATCATAGAATTTCCGGTCAATAACAACAAAAATTCAATCCAGCTCGATTTGAGATCCTCGATATTGCAAAAATTTTAAACATTTAAAATGTTTTGTTAACTTCTAAATAAATAATAATTAGATAGTGAAAGATAGGCCTTCATGGAGAGGGGATATCACATCCCCCCAATCACTAATAATTTCGACATTGTTACTAAAAATGTGTGATGCTTTACATTGTCTTGGATGAGCCCAATTCCTTTGCAATTTGTCAATTCTGGAATTTCCTTTCTGATTGGTTCTGCCAATTTCACAAGTTTTTGGCAATAAATGCCTGAGATGATCATTCATTTGTTTGGAATCAGCTCAAAATGCACACCTTTGTAACCCCACCAAATTGACAGCATGATCTTATTTTGATACAACTCATTTTTTGATATGGTTTCTACCGGTACATCATGTAACGGTCATGATCGTTTTCAATTAACTTTACAATGGACAATATATTTTTCAGTGTCAGTGATAATTCATTGTAAAAACGTGTTAGTGGCATTATGCTAGAAATACGTATTAAAATATGTTTACATTCTGTGAACAACTCCAAGACGTTTTATATGATTTTGAATTGTTGTGTGTGATACATTTAACTGTTTTGAAATCTATCATACAGTTATACAGGACTATTCAATTCCTTTCATTTGGCTGCATCAACTTCAGAATGTTGATATAAGAACATAGTTCATTTTTCAGTGAAGAATCTACAGAACAAAAATTTTTTATCCAATTCGAACACTCATATTCTGTTAAAATATCATAGCCATAAGCTTCACAAATTTCATTGTAAGTTTTATCCGAATTTTCGTCTTTATGAAAATAAAAAAGTAAAAAGTGCTTATTTTTGTATTCCTTGTTAAAACTGACGTTAAACTGATAATTGAATGCAAAATTATCCAGACTTTTATTCTATAGCAATCAAAAGTTATCAGCTACCAAATCTGAAAAAAATATATAAAAAATATAAAAAATCTAACATTGAGAAAAGAATAAAGAAACAAACACAAAATGCTATATATATATATATATATATATATATATATATATATATATATATATATATATATATATATATATATATATATATATATATATATATATATATATATATATATATATATATATATATATATATATATATATATATATATATATAACTCTATCTACAGGTCTACAGGTGCAAACCAAAATTACTTTCTTCGCAATCTAATATTATGAAATTAAGAATTTTTTCACTCTTCATTAACTATCATAATATTTTATATAATGAACACTTTTTACAAATCCAAATAATACTTAAAAATACATAAAGATAATCAAAATAAAGTTACGCATATATGAAAAATTATGGTCATAATTTACTGAATTTTAAAAGTTAAACCACTAAACAGGTATTTAAATGCATATGAACACACACACACAATTTGTCCTAACTAGGTTCATTTCTCCTATTTTTAAAATGCGAAGTTATAACAAAATTTTGAATCCAAAATATTGGCTCTACTTAAATAATATGTATCTAGAACAAACTGCATTTAAAACAAAGAGTAATTATTTATTATAAAGTATATTTAATAATAAAATTTATTATAAAGTATATTTATTAATAAATTAAATGAAATATATATTGGGATCCTGAAGACTTAATATGTACTTAAGGCATACCCGAAAAATATAGATTTTCATTGATTTGCTATCAAAAATACATATTGGTTTTAAATTCCAATAAAAATACTTTCGAAAATTGCACATAATAGTAGTTACTGTAGTTTAGTTCTAAAAAGAAACTATTAAAAATGCCACTCCTTATTTGATTTAAATTTAAAATAAAATGAAATTTCATTTAATAGAAAACTATTGTAAATGATTGTACCACTGAAAAAAAGTAGGCACCATTCTTCAAATTCTCATAAGAAAATGTAAATCTAATTATTTTTTGCGGCTTACTCACAAATGATGCGATGAAGTTTTAATTGTTATTTCTTATTTGTGTAAAATAAAATTACTGAATTAAAATTTAATTTGTGAATGTTTACTGTTTACATACGATTTTATCAATAAATTACAAATTCTATGTTATTTTATTCGTGTTTCTCATAATATTTTTTCAAAGTCCTATATTTCCTATTTGAAGTAACTAAACATACAGATAAGTGATTGGAGGACTGACGTTTAGTTCAACAGTTCCCAGATCCGATTCTCCCAACTTATTCATTCTTCATGCTTGTAGTACTTAAATTTCAAAATATACATGAGGAGATTAGTCATATTATCCTTCACGCACATTTATTAATGACTGATAGATAAATCACATAACAAAATTTCCCTTGATTATATATCATATGCATCAGTTTTCATTCACGAAATATGTATGGGCATTATTTGCACTCGAAAAATTAATTTACTTAACTAAAAACAAATTTATATGTAAGTATGATAAATTATAATAGTTTATATTAAAGATATTCATTGTAAGTGATGTGATTGGTTACCAAATAGCTATATTTACCTTCTAAAGTACCTCATTTCCGACAGAAATCGAAAAGATCTCAACTCAAAAAGCAATATCTTGTCAAATATTACTGTAACACCTAAATTTTGAAGTCGAAAAAATATTAGAGATAGAAGGCATACAAAAAAGGAAGAGAAGAAGCATCAATAAGAGGGTAAAAATGTCTAAACCAAGTTTCTCTGGTGCAGTTTCCCGGATAGGGAAAACCCATGGGCGATGCCAAATGCAATAAAAACAAGTTGAAAACAGCAAAATAACGAAGAGTGGCGAGAAATATTGTGAAGAATGAAAAAAAAAATATCCCCGTTGGCGACAATCTGATATACGAGACAAACGCTCTTCTTCTTTAGTAAAAATTTTCGTCGCCAAAGTAATGATATATCACCCACCTTATCCGTACGATCAGAAATATGCAGAGTTTTATTCTTTTTTTTTCTCATCGTGAATATTTTTTTTAGTTTTATAACATATCTTATTTAAAAAATTTAGTTTTCACTCATCCTATCTTTAGGTGGAGTAAGGTAAGTGAAAGAAGGAGAAAAATTGATTGATGGCATCTGTTATCAGCGAGAGGAAATGATGATAATGATGTACCAAATATTAATAAAAATTTTTTAAAGTGGGACTTAATGCAAAACTGTTATTCACGTAACGTAAGAAAGAAATGAAAATTAAAGTCTTTTAATCTTTTAAGTGGAAATTTTGTTTTACTTAACGATAAACGATTGCCTTATTATTTGAAATGTGTATTCCTATTCTCAATTTACTTTAATTATTTTCAGGTAATTTAAATAATTAAGAATTGCATCAGATTTTTTTCTTAAATAGAGTTATTTGCTTACTTAGCAACTAGTGAGCCAAGGAGATTAATGTTGTCTCAAGGCCTTTCAATGCCCTGAGTGATTTATTTCCTGATAAGTTTTTCTATGTAATGTGGGTTGTGTTCAAAAGGAGTAAACCACGAAAACTTTCCACCCGGTTGTATGTACAGTCAGAAAGTAAAAGTTTAATCTCCATATAAAGTTTTTACCAATTACCGAGTTTGAAATTCAAGACCTCTTACTAAACAGAGCCTAATACTTAGATTGTGCAGTGTCATTCATTTACATCTTATATAGAAGATAGTCGCTGATTGAGTCCTTTAAGAGACATTGTTGCAGTTGCTTATAATTAGAGATCATCGTTGCCTAGTGATAAAAAGTGCTCTTTGGAGTACAATACCCTGGATTTAACGGTTATTTAACAATAGGATATAACTGCTGAAATAGCAGCTTTTCTAACTACTGTATGCTTTTCTGTCAGATGGATACTTATGTATTTCCTGAATTTCTTTTCTAGCTTTGCTTGAAATTATTAAGAGAAATGCTATATAAAAGGCGAAGGATATGAAGTTAATTCATACAATAGTTTTAGGTAATCAAGCAATCGCAGAAGTAGTACCAAAGAGTGATAACTTGTGCTCAGTAACATAGGTTACGCTCTTTGGAGTGAATGATCCTGTGTTTTACCCCAGATATGTGACAGTTTTGTGTTATCCATGCACTGTTGTAACTCTTGGACAATCCAAAAACTATCCAAATTAAGTCAGAAGGGTGCGTATTTCGTTTCAAACAGAGAACAACGAAGGTGAAAGTACGACTTTGCTCTAAGACACCTCCGATAGATGGCACCGCCCGAGGTTCTTCTCCATCAATTTTCACTTTGATCTGAAGTGGGAAGAAATTTCTCTAACCCATTGCACCCATAGAAACTGTTCAACAACTGACCACAGTTCTTTCGATTACGTAGATTTAACTAGAACGTATATCACAAATACTGGGTGGGTTTGGGGGAGGATTGATAATCGATTACAACCCTTCCGGATGTAATGCCTACGCCCTAATAAATAGGCTATTGCAGCCTCTATGTATTTGTAAGTGACTGGATGATTACTTATGATATTTTCGGGTTTTTTTCTCATGTGACATGTCAATATGGCTCACTGTATTTTATGAGCAATTAAAGAAGCTAAAGTTTATTGAGTGTACAATGTTCTAAGTTGTCTACAACTGATAACTTTAAAGTTGCAGGATTGTAAATATTTAATTTGCAAAAGTTTAATGGTTAAATTATATTAAGATAAATAAAATAGTTCAAGTGTTTATTACGATTACCTTCTTATAAATTGTGGTTTTCACAAATGATGCTCATGTGAAAATACTTCAAAAGGTAAAACAAAAGATTTTTATCTTTTAATTTTGCATTAAAATTCTCTGATAAAAATGATACTCAAAAATATTTTTAATTGTATTTTTTTATGTTATATAGTAAGTAAATACATATATAACATAAAAAAATACAATTAAAAATATTTGTAAAATTTCAAAATTATGTATTGCTTAAAATAAATAATTTTCTCAATAAGAACTTTAGGCCTAGTTTGTTTGTCACTCAATGGGCATTTTTATTAACCATTACAAACATAACCGTTCAAACCATTACAAACATCTTAGCCCAAGGGGAGCTTCAAATCCACAAGCTGTTAAACCAAAGTCACACGCATTAATCATTAGGCTTTCAGCTCGGATTTTATTCAAAGATCACAAAAAGACAGATTTACAACTTAGTATATTGCTACCTCACTTGACTTGTTTATTCAGAATGAAAATGTTGTCTGATTCTTTTCGCTTAATATAGTAATCAAATAAATACTTTTTAAAACTAAAAAATATTCAATTTATCAAAATAAAATATTTCCATCTTGGTTTTGATTTATATTTTGGGTGAAAAGTTATTACGATTTTATTTTCTTAGTTTCAAAATTGTCATTAATGCAAAATTAAAAAAATCCAATTCATATTCGTATTAATTAGTAGCTGCAGTGAATGTGGTTGAATTAATAAATCATATCGACTAAATTTGTAATTTCCGTATATAAATTTCAATAACAGTCTTACATTTAATTGGAAAATTGTTTATTTTATAAATTCAATTTTTATTTTTATTCAGTAAGAATTGGAAATCGAAAAAATGAAATAGATAAAAGAAAGAAAACAAAGAAAAAACAAGCAGATTAAAGTATGTAAAATATGCAAAGTGTTTTTTTTTTTTTTTTTTTTTTTTTTTTTTCCACAAAGACTCAAGTATAAATGTGAATTTGTTCACAAGTAAAAGATAGATAGATGTCAACATCAAAAATAATGTTACAAAATGATGATTTACCTGCCACACTTTGTTGTCCTTTGAATACGTAATTTAAATTTTAATTTATATTTCTATAAATCTAATACATTATTTTTTTGGTCATTTATTGTTTATTATAATTTAATTTTTGTAATATAGTATCTTGATTAGCATTTTTATCAAACTCAGCAATTTCTTAAAAACCATTTAAGATGATAGAGAGATGCAATGCATATTTTATACTCTATGAGTTTCAAAAGCTTTCTCTTTCTTCAGATAGAAATTACAATGAATTTTCTAGAATGACCATCGTTCCCCTCTAACTTAATATAATATTGTAAGATAATAATACTGTTAAGTAAAACAGATATAAGCAATTCGCGCCAGATTTTCCCATATCACTAGCAGCAAAGCACTTCAACATATTTACGTTAACGATTATACTTTCTTCTCTTCCTATTTTCATTCTCTTTTACCTTTGAATGTTTCTTTTAAATGCTGTTCTTTTAGCGAGGAAATTCTTTTTTAATGCTCTTACGCCAGAGTTTCTGGAATATGGGATTTTTTTCTCTCAATTTTTATGGCTAAAAAAAGAATCGGGAACAAAGTAAAACTATGAAATTGAAAGATTATGTTCTGAAAAAAGAATTGAGGCTAAAGAAAACAGATTAAATGTTATTATAAGCCGAACTAGTTTCGGGAATTAGTTCCCCCAACGATTTAAGTTTATTGCACTATTTTCTTACGAGCTTTCTTCGTTTATTTTTCAGTACGGTAAGAGGCTATCAACATTGATTTTGGAGTGCAATGTGAATTAACATTGAAAAACCTGTAATTACGAGTCATAATGCTGAAAACAAAATTCAGCTTTATAGAAATTCTTGGAAACACCGATTTTCGAAGGATTTATCATTCTTACAAATGTAGCACTAAATTTATCATCTGATAGTTTTAAGTAAAATCAATAATTAAATATAATAAAAAAATTAAATATTGAAATGAATGAGGGATTTGAATTAATTATTATTTCATTAATCTTACAGCCAATTTTCATAAGAGAAAATTAAATTTATTAAGTAAATTTATATTGTTTACCATTATAACAATAATCAAGATATAATAATCTAGAAATGTAAAATACATACCCTAAGTTAAAAAATGATAAATATTAAAGTTATATTTTAAATCTATGCTTCAAATTTACATTCAAATTTAAATAATGATTTTATTTAAAAATTGAAACACACACACATCAGTAAGAAATAAATTCGAATAAAAAAAGAAAAAACCCTACAATAATTAAATTGACATTGTAGTTGAAACATTGTCAGATTTATTGAATTACAAGAATTCACTAAATATGAATTTTGTGATTGAATTAACTACATTATTAAAGTCAAAAAATACAGATACAAAAAATACAAAAAACGTTCAGTAAAAATACAGATTATTAAATTCTTATTTTTTGCATAGTATTTTGTAAAAATATTAACAAATAAGTTTTCTAAAATATATCCACTTATTATTCCTCATATCGCAAAAAGTGATATTACTCAAGGAAATAAACTCATTATGTTGAGTTCAAAAATACTTCATTTAAATGTCCCTTAATAAATATTATTATATTTTTATCTAATATTTATTACAATTTATACCTATTTAAAAATAAGGATAAATATACATAAAAAGTTATAAATATTTCACTGTTATATTTACATTTTAAATAAAGGACTAAGTATCACACAAAATTGATGGGGATTTGTAGCTTTGTATGCAATAAAACATTTGAAGACCAACTGCTTTGTTGCGATGAAAAATAACTGAAATAATCCAAATATATAATATATGTATGGGTATATCAAAAATATATCATATTTTAATAAACTTTAACTTCTAAATGCTATAAAAAATTACTTACACATGATAGCAAATGAAAAAAGACAGAATATAGGTGGTATACAATATATTATTTACGTTTATAAAATAAAAAATATATTCATTTTATAGAAATATTACTTTATTAAAATTATATAACATTATACTTTACTAATTTATCTTTACTATTTAGATTTACAAAAAATATCTATATATTTTTACGTTTTTTTTTAAAATATTAATATTACTAATGTATTTTGAAACACAAACTGTTTCATGAATACTCATTCAAATTTGTATTTTTAATAATGACATCTTAAGTTTTAAAGAAAAAATATTGAAATTGCATAAAATAATTTATAATTTTGTACACACAGAAATATTATATTTATATATATATATATATATATATATATATATATATATATATATATATATATATATATATATATATGTATATATATATATATATATATATATATATATATATATATATATATATATATATATATATATATATATATATGTATGTATGTATATATATATATATATATATATATATATATATATATATATATATATATATATATATATATATATATATATATATATATATATATATATATATATATATATATATATATATATATATATATATATATATATATATATATATATATATATGTATATATATATATATATTGTATTAATGTGAATTTAAAATAGAATTTTAAGATCCATAAGGAAGTTATAATAATATTTAAAAAGCAGATTTATTTAGCAGAACTTTTCATAATAAACAGTATTTAAAGTTACTAAAAAGTAATGCGCGCGCCAATTTATTTTTTATACAATATATATATATTTTCAATGAAAGGCAAAAAAATTCTCCATAAAACATAAAAATTCCATTTCTAATTCTTCTTCTTTTCTTTAATTCAATAGACTTTTGAGAAAAAAATTTCTTATTCATTTTTTTTAACATTTATTCACATAAGTATTAAGTGGATTAAAAATGAAGGTGGGAAATATTTTGTTCAAAAAATTTTAAAAACAAATTCATCTTGTGAAATAAAAAAAAAACTATAATCTTTGTAATTAATTCTACAGTTCTTTTTTTCAATAAAGTAAGAATTCATTTCATTGCTGGTCTTTTGAAGGAATATTTTTTTTTATGATATGCATTAACAAATTTACTAAGTTTCTTAAGATTTTTGTAGTTTTTAAATAAATATCAATAGCTCTTTTCTGCAAAGTGTTAAAAATGTTACTAATGAAAAATATAAATGTATTTATGGTTTAAAATGGTACTTTAAGTTAAAGCTAGAAAAACTTGTAGAAGTGAGAAAATAACGTGTTTGAAATAAATTTATAGTATGTGCTGCTTTATGAATATTGATGTTAAAATTACTTTAATGGTTTTTCTCTTCGACATTGGGCAAAAAAGGATAATTGTTTTGAAAATTCTTTAAAATTTGTTTTATGTAGAATTACTTCGAAGTGTTTTTTAAAATAATAACACATTTTAAGGGTTTTTTTGTATCTTAAAACCATCTGTTAAAGTGCATCAACAATAATTCAACAATATTATTAACACTATTTTTTATAATATTGCTTTTTTAACTGAAAGTCTTATGTGTATGTGTGTAGTAAAGATATATTCGATACAAATTATCATTCACTTTTTATCTTTCAATTATTTATTATTTTAAAATTAATTTAAGGAACTAATTTTTTACCAAATGCTGTGCATGCATAAAGTATTTTAAATCCAGTATTTAAGTTCATTTTTTACATCCATTTCATACTTCCATTATTAGTGAACTAATTTATAACATTTTGTTGTAAAATAAATGCATATAAACTATTGATGCAGTGTAGCAAGTACTGATTTACAACTTTATAATTTTACAAGATTAATGAGAAATATTATATTTATATCCTTTTCCATTTGCTTATTAACAAAAAATCTTTTGAAAAATTTAGTTTTTATTGTGCTTAATTTTTTTTCTGTTCCTTAAATTATCTTAATTAATATTTTAAATATACTGGAACTATCTATCTCATTAAAATAAAACATTATTTTTAAATATAGCACAATATATTTAAATAAATTTTAAAAAATATAAGTTGTTGCTAAATTTATTAAGAATAGTTTGTCAAAACTGAAAATACAATTTTCAACGATTATTTATTTTAATATCAGTTGAAATTTTTATTGGTTCATATCTGAAGAATACTTTGATATATACATCTAAATTAATTCCTTTGAAATTCAACCAAAACTCCGAATATTAATTAAGAATTTGAAATAATTTATTCAATTATTGCAAATTATGTTAGTGAGCACCGTTAAGAATTAATATCTAGCACCCTTGCATTTGGCCATAAAAATTTTTAGCAATATTTTTTTTTAATGTAAATGAAGTATTTACACTTTTAATAGTTTTATGATTTAGAGAACACACCCCTAGATTTCAGTTAAAAAATTTTAAGCACAATTGAATATTTTTAAACTTTGTTGAAAATGGGAAAAAATGTCAAATTAGAAAAATGTTTTCATTTCACAACATCCTTAACAGTTTGAGTCCTTGTTTTTCATAATATGTAATACTAAAACGTAATTATCGTTTCGAATTGTATATAATCAAAATAATCAAGAGAATAAGTAAGTCTAATTTTTAAAACATATAAAACTTTTAGAAACAATGTAGCATTTCTTGATTCTTCAAAATTACATTTATGATAAATAAAAATAATTTCAAGTCTTATGAAATATGCATATGGCTAAAGAATTCTTCCTCGAAAAAATGTTAGAATAGTAAAATTATCTTTATACTCTCAAATACTTATAAGATATAATCTCTTGAAAACACCGATTTTAATTCTATTTAGTGTAATATTTTATAAATCATCGGCTCAGTTAAGCAATTCCAATATTACTGACTATTTTATGCATTGTAAAAAACAAAAAAATATTGTAACTTACTAAAAAAACTTCCATTCGAAAAAACAAAAATCAATGTATAGTTAAATATTTGCGATCGATAAATTGCAAATGTATGAAATCTTAATAATAATGCACAATATTCGGAGATAAATTATATTTTTGGGATAGTTACAATCAAAATAAAAGTGAATTACAATAGCTTTCTTGTTGGCATTAAACCACCAAAATTAATTGTATAACTTTTGATTCATTATAACAGCTAAAACATTTGAGAATTTTATAAACCGATTTTAAGAAAGAAAGAAGAAATTATACTTATAATTTAATATAAATTGTTTTTTTACATTAAGAATTTCATATATTTAAAAGAAATAGAATTAAATAACTTTCTATTTATTTCAAGAAAATCTAAATTCTGCATATTCATTTTTAATACTTAAAACTTATACTGCTGAAAACGCAATTATTTTGAAGATTGCAAAGGTATACATATTTTTAAATACTAAAATTAAAGAAAATATTAAATAATTTCCTTAAAATATTAAGTGTTTGAGGTATTTAGAAAATTTATAAGTTTATAGTTTTTCAGTCCGGAAATCACAAAACAAATTGAATATATATTTATAATTTTCTGGATTTTTTGTGCAAATTATTATCCATGCAAAAGTTACGCATAAAACTATAATTATATTTCAACACAAAATTTACCAATCAATTCTTGAATCACTGTCGGAGCTAAGATATCCGAGCACTTTCAACAGTTGTAGACATTTCCAAATGCAAGCAAAGAATGCTTCATCTAAAAAGTGTTTCCATTCGGGAAAATACAAAAGAGTTCATACCTTCACTTTTCCATAATTATAACACACAATGCCGAGGAAGCATTGTAGTCTTCTCTGAAAATTATCTAACGGAACAAGAAATAATTTCGGAAAGATGCATAGCTAATGGTCATTACATAGACAATGGTCTTAATTGATTATTTCGTAGAGTGGAACATAAATTAAGGTTACTCTTCCCCCTTTCCTTTTCTAATGAGAAATTTTCTAATAACTGGAAAGAGTTTTCTCGAAAAATAATGCCCATCGCATTATCGTAACGATCATTTGCTGGAATACCGTTCACTGGTCTGTAGAATAACTCTTTGTGATTTGATTTTTGGAGGTTTGATAGGAAAGGGTGGCTTTACAGAAATCTCTCCTATCTAAAAGATTATTGATGACTCAGTGAGACCTTGATGGGAAGGTCAGTAATATTCTAATGAAATTGATAATCAATGAAGTTAGAGTTGAGTGGTGTTGTTGTGTGTCGCCTTTGAGAATTCCATGTTGTATACTTATTGAGATCAAATATGATAAACGAATAAAATAGTGTATTTGTTAGATAAAGAAGAAATGCATATAATTTGATATCATTTGCAGCAAATAAATACATTTTTGAATGAAACTACAAAAATTTAGTTTAACTTCAATTAAATATATTTTTTGTTGTTACTAATCCCATCTGATATAGTGGAGCTATATCAGATCCATGAAGCTGTAAACCTTAAAAAAATCGAGGAAAAGGAGAGGTCTCTCAAGAATATCTTCCACAGTGAAATCCAGGCAATCAAGTAGGTGCTGATGACTAGCCTTGCTGTAATTGCACGTCTTACAGGTTGGGAAGAGCTTAATTTGCCACCTGAAAGTGATATTTGCCAATATTAACGATTTACATTAAACAAATAAGGAATGTGGTTAAGATATAATAGTCTCCAATTTAAAAATAATTAGTAATATTAAAATCTTGTAAAATGTGACATAATTAACTTACATAAGAATATTTTAATTTTGTTGTAAGAAAACTGATTTAATGATTAAAGTTTCTTGGTATTATTTACATATTTTACGAAATATTGTTTTTAAGAATAACAATAGATGATTTATATTCCAATATAAAGGAATGTTTTTTTTTTTTTTTTTAAACGTATAGACTCAAAGTTGAAAATCGACATTAAGTAGTGTAGTCATCAATGGGACTAAATAAATAGATTGAAAAGCAATATTATTATAAACATATGAAACAACAGAATATGTGTATTTTTATATAAAATAAAGCTTTCAGAATTCAAATTAAAAAATTTAAAATGAAAACATGACAAAGTATCCTTTGTAATTCTGACCTAAAGAAAATTCAGAAATGTTATATTTTTTATCAGGAATGAGTTTAGCATTTAGCAAATGCTTAGAAAAAGAAAGAGTACTTCTTATTTCATGATAAATATATTTTATGAAAAGTTATTTTCATTTGAAAACTCAGTTTTATTAACTTAATAACTTTAGCAGAAATATATAACAAAGAATAAACGAGAGGAAATACGAGCATAAATTAATATTATTAACTTAATTATGGATTCTAAGTTATTTAAATACTAGTTTTGTACTTCTGTAATAAGAATTCGTATTCCTTAGTCTTATAGGAGTAACACAGTTAAGTAAAAATGGTGCAGCATTTTTCAATACTCAAAAATATTTGAATTGCAAACACGTTTTTTGATTTCAGAGAGTGCGCTGCTATCAGGACTCTTTCTTTGATACTATGAGAACACCCGTTTGTTGCATGGAATTTTCAATAAGTTTAAAACTTAGGTTTCCTGCTATGGAGCTTTAGCCTACTTTGATAAAGAAGACATTCGCAATTCGCTTTTTCTTTGTATTTTGAGAATTGAAGTTGAGCAGATCGTGTAAAATGCTTTTATTTTGATCCCTAATCCAACTAAACTAAGTAGACGGAGAAAATACAATGTGTGTGCAAGAAATAAAACATTTTTCAGGCACATGAGAATTTTTTCGATACTTGAATGTAACCGCTGCTTATAAAACATGGCTATTCTCCAAATTCCACGGCTATTTTATATCTAAAATTTTGATTTTACTATTGACTTTATACACAATTTCCATTTCATAGAGAATAGTTTGTCAAAATCTGTTGGCAATAATTTAAATTAAAATCAGTAATTTCCATTTCGTAAGGTAGAGATTCTTGAAATTTGTTGGCAATAAATTAAATTAATTTCGATAGTAAATTTGTATAAGCTTTCAAGTTTCATATGAATTTATTAAATATTTTGATTTAAGAAATTCAATTTGCATATGAGTGTTGATTTAATTTTATCTCGTATAATTTTATTTACTATATAATTAAATTTATTATTATATATATATATATATATATATATATATATATATATATATATATATATAATATTTATTTTTAAGCATAAAACTAAATTAATTATTTGTAGCTCACTCCAAATATTTAAAAATTAAACATTTAATTATAAACTTTTGTTAAATAAAAATATTTAATTTGTATTTAAATGAAATTTAGTGTTTTAATATCTGTGCTTACAATTATGTCATAGAATGAAGCAATTCCAAAAAATATTTTCTTAAGTAATTCTAGAATATTTTATGTATATTTTATTTTGTTTTAAAAACAGTATAAATATTTTAAATAAATTATCATTAAAAGGTAATTGACTCTTAAAAATTTGTGTTGTCTCAATGTTTTATAATTTTGCAATTTTAAGTTACTTCACGCTTTTATATATAATTCATTTGTTTAACTGAGCATAGCATTATTGATATTATTGTATTAGCTTCTATATCATGTACCTCATCATTTGGTACGGCATCATTAAGTAACAATTATATGTAATTTTTAGTTTTCCTTTATACAAAAAGTTTTTATAACATTTCTTCCATGTCAAATCTCCCAGTGCCAACTGAAATTAAAACTCTATTTACTAATTTAAATAAATTAAATGATTAATTATTACAAATTTAACTAAATTGTCTTTAATAATGATTTAACAATCATTAAAAAAACATTAAGTTAATTATTATACTAGATAAATTATCAAAATATTAAAAATTAACAACTCTTATTTAAACATACTAATGACTACCAAAATATTATTAATCTAATTAGATACTATTATTTTTATAAAAATCATATACATTTTTAACATGTTTTTTCATTGCATGAAAAAAAGAACATGTTAAAAAATTTGACAGTATTTTGAATTTATGGCTAAATTATATAAGCAAAATTTTAAAAAATAATGCAGTTTATTTTGCATTATTTATTCTATAGTTTAAGTCAGTTTCATTAAATTACAGATTATAAACTAACCTGGATTTAGATGAAGAAAAATATTAAAACTTTTGACTAACTCTACACTACACTTCATTTTTAAGTTATATTTTGGCTTTAAGCCAAATCGTACAATTCTCAACCCACAAAAAATCTTTTCTATTGAATAACTTTAAAAACTGGCAATTAAGGGATGAATCCTACATATGTGTTATTTTTTTTCAATGAGCTTAGTTGGCGTAAATAAGTGAATTTTTTATAAATTTATTTTTTTAGTTCTCAAACAACAAAGCATTTGTGAATATTTTACTCAGTTCATTTTCAATAAGCTATTTTTTTTTAAATTACTTCATTTCAAATTTAAATGAAAGTTTTAATTATCATTTAAATTTCAGAAATGTAACTATAATTTTCAGGCAGTGCTGTAAATTAATGAATTTCTTAATCATGAATATTAAATTGAACTATCGAGAGTTTAATGACAAAAAATTCTAAAAAAAATTATTAATTTAAAAAAATTGAGGGAAAATCAGTCATTCACTAATGTAAAAAATATAATTCAGTCTCAAAATTGTAAAGCAAAAGAGCTGAAACTATTTGAAAATTAATTTTCATGCTTAACTCAATTTAGTTTTTGTTATTTATTTGATAATGAGTCCTTAACGAAAATAAACAAGTTTTACATTTCAAGAAAATATATGCTAAATAAACAAACTTCCTACAGAATGGCACTGCTAAAAAATTTCATGAGAATACTTGTAATTCTTTTGAGAGAAAATAATTCAGAATCGTTACTTATTATAAATTATAATTTGTCATAATAAATTTAACATTATAAAAATTATTAGTTTGTTCATTTCTTTAAATGAGGTAAAAGTTTAATGAGGCAACATGACATCTTAACAGTCTGAATAGTCTAACTTTTCCTAAATGGTCTATGAAACTATATAAGAATCAGAACTGCTGCTATATATTTGTACTTCTTTCACAATGATTTGTTTTATCAATGTAGAACTTCTGTTCAAAAAAAAAAACGAATCTGTATTTTTTTTAAATTTATAATTGGGTTCTATTATAGCCATCTGGAGACATGATCATCATTTTAAAGAAAACTGAAGAGAAAAGTTAAGGAACCTGTAATATATGAAAGACACTGACAATTTAAATATAAAATATGATGAAAGGGACATAAAATGTTCTATTTATTGAAATTTAAATAGTCATCTAACAAATAATACTTGTTATTTCTTAATTTCATAAGGTTTTTTTTGGTGGTTTGCATCTTCTTTTAGAAAAACATTTATTTTATTGATTTATTGCATACAAAGTTAATAAAATACGAAGGTACACATTAGATGTTATAGTTGTTCTGCAAAAACGTACTATTTCAAAAAATATAGTTTTTTGGTTTGTTTAATCTTTTGAATATATTTGCACATCCTTTAAACTATAAAGATTACTTTAGAGTCATACTTGATGTAAAAAAATAAAACAGAAAGGATTAAATGAAACCATTCTTACATTTTTTAAAATTTTGTGATTGGTTTATTAACAATAATATTAAATCATATTATAAATTTAAAAATTATCAATTTACATTGAGTAAAACTTTATTTTCTGATTTTGTTTAATGGCAGATATTTTGTACAAAACTGCTTTTCATATACTCGGTAGACAAATAAATATTCTTTTCTGTAAAACCTATTCATGTGTGCAACGATGCAAAACTAAAAGTACA
Source organism: Latrodectus elegans (assembly GCA_030067965.1). Lineage (NCBI taxonomy): Eukaryota > Metazoa > Arthropoda > Arachnida > Araneae > Theridiidae > Latrodectus > Latrodectus elegans. Next base: position 10,128,889 of record CM057822.1, on the reverse strand, counting down.
ACACAACTAAATAAGAAATATGTGTTGTTATCTTGAAACAACATATAAAGGTAAAATATCATTTAATGTTTTGCTTAATAAAAAAACGTAAAAATTTTGGTTTATTTTTTTGCGTCAATCTCATTATATCAAACAATATTCAAAAACTGCTAATAATAAACATTAGTCTTGCACAATATTTCATTTTTCCCTACAATGACCTTTTAAATTTACTCCTTTATATAACAGAATTGTATTTTTGAATGTATGCTCGCAAATAAATCGCTACATGACGGTTAAGCTAGATACTGTAAAATACAAGACAAGATGCGATTAATAATTTATTACACAAAATCGTGCTCAGAAACATATTTTACAAAAAAAATTAATATTGGTGACATTTGATGTATCATGGAAGCGGAATACATAATTTGCTAACACACAAGCAATGATAGTCAAACGTTTAATTTGTAACTACATTATATATATATATATATATATATATATATATATATATATATATATATATATATATATATATATATATATATATATATATATATATATATATATATATATATATATATGTACAAAACTCGGCAACAAACAACATAAGTGATCTCTATTTCGAAGTGATATGTGTAATACAGAGCAAGAACAGGGTCTAGTCAGTAGGTTGCAGGGCCATTGCGGATGGTGATTTCACGAAGCAACACGTTTAGGCACAGATTCAATGAGTGTGTTGGTGGCGTCCTGAGGAAAGGCTCTAATTCCCTGTCAACCATTTGCCAAAGTTTATCTTCTAAAGGAATCAGTGGCAGAGTCTGCAAAGGGCTTCTAATCATAGCTCAGTCATGTTTGACTGGTAAGAGATTTAGTGAATACAGTTGCCAAATAAGCAGCTGTACACCTTACAGGTTATATTATCTGATGCAATACGATAGGGTTAGCAATACGATCGGGTGTTGTCTTGCTGCTAAAGAGCATTTGACAAACTCAGAAAGTAAGGAAGTATCACCGGCCCCGGCACAACATTCGCGGAATGCTGGGTTTTCTTAATGTCGTGAAGACGAACTAATGGTGATTTGGAATCTTACCAGTAGCTCCCAAATCATCGTGCCGTGATGTCGTGCGGTGGAGTGTTCCAAAATTGCTGCAGGATTGTTACAATCCTGCAGCAATTTTGCCTCTACATCGACGCCACATATGCATAAGGTAACTATCACTGAGGAAGCAGAATCAGCATTCATTTGAGAAGACGATCCTGTGCCACTCTAATTTTGAATCAATTTCTGTTTCCTAAAAGTTAAAATATGGATAGTAATAACTATTCAATGTGAAGCGCAAAGTTTCTTTCGTCCTTACAATTTGCTTAAGTTGCAAGACCGTTAATAATTTAAGATTTTTCATTCATGTATTATATTAAGTATCAAATACTTACTAAGGACTATAACTGTGTTCCTTTACAGCATTTTATAAGTTAGGCAATATAATACTAAAGGAAATAATTTTTGATAAAACGTTAAAGTAATATGTGATGCTTTTTAGGATATAAATTTATATAAATAAAAAAAATCCTAAAAATATTACTAAAGACTGATCCAGAATTTTCGATACACTAAATACAATCAGTAACTTCAACTAAATACATATATATGGTTGGATAAAATATTTTAATCAACTGGAATTTTATTTAAACTTTTTCACAGATTTTAAATCTACTAATAATTTTCATAATTGATATATAAATGGAATTAAGGTGATTAACAGAATATTAAATGCATTACATTTCTTTTTTCCTTATCTAATACAGCATTCATGTTGTTTTACAAAGTATTAACTTAAAATTTCATTCACTATCATTATAGATTTTTAAGCCATAGTAAACTTCTAATGCATATTAAAGTATAGTAATTTAATTTTGTGTTCTATTTGAAATATGCAATTAAAGCATTATTAAAAATTATAAAAAAATACTTGGATAGAAATTTATTTTATTGTCAATCAATTTGAATTACAATTTCAATGACAAACATATCTAATACTAAACATGCACTGAAGTAGGAGAAAATAATTCATTACTAAACAGAACATTAATTTTGCTACGTCAGGGATATGTAGGATGAAATTTGAATACCTGTGCTACTTCAAATGCCTCGAGAAATCCTTTTGTAAGATAAACTGGGAAACCGTCAACCTCGAAAGATTTTAATTAATTTTGAGAGGTCGATCCATATAAGATGTCAACAAACCGGAAATTCATCAGTCCTTCAGCTTTCGAGATTTCCTGCTTTAAAGCCTTTCCCGATCCCTTCTGGAAGCAGTGACTGTGGCTGAGGTTCAAAGAACTTCAATAGCAGTGGCGTGGAATAGAAAATGTTCAATCGAGCACCCCAACCACCTCTTTTCCCTCTATCGCACTTTAGCTTCAGCAGACTAAAGGACTCCAGTTATGGGCAATTCTGATGGGTAATTGAATTTTAATCGCCTCTCTAAACGCTTCAGTCTATGTCAACAAATCCATACAGTTGGAAGTCTATGGTAAATTGCACGCATTCTACTCTATTAAAATTCGAAGTTAATGAGATATATGACACACTAGTTTATCTCTAACTTAAAGTGAAGCCTTCATTTAAATTACAAATCAAATTTATGATTTTAACTCCAGGAATTCTCCTGAAATTTGTGAATTTCTCAAGTTATTAAATATAGAATTATAAGGGCGTAGACGTTTGTGGCGTTGTCTGCATATAGATAAGCACTCAGTTGATTTTCATTTGTTCTAGGCTTAAATATTATGTTTAACATAATATACTGATATTTTGAATAATATAAAAAAGAGTCGACTTATTTTCAAAACGTCCGGTCAGTTTTGTCAGCTATATATTCTATTTGAAGTTTAGTTTCATAGTGTGAGACTTGTGATCTGAAATGTTTTATTTAAGAACATCATCCTTCCCTGTAATAACGCATTTTTTAAAAGTATGTCTTTCTTTAATAAATATTGAGTTTTATATTGGTGATTATTTAATGCACCTCAATACTGTACGATGAAATCTTCCTTATTACCCATTAAAATGTGTTTCAATGCAAAGGAATAAATCAATCAGTAGTGTAAATAAATAAATTTTTAAAATCAATACTTATATTATTCGTGAAAAAATTAATATGCTTACTTTAAAGTATATATATATATATATCGGTTGAAATCTGGATTATTTATATCAAAGTAAATACTTTTAGTTTTTCTATATTAAATCATATGCAAATTATTCGACAAAGTTAAGTAGCTTAGAATTTTATGAAATATTTCAACTAATAATGGTTGAATATTTTTCTACTGCATCAAAGTTTAAAAATGATTATTTCGTTATCAACACGTTTGAAAATCAACCCATTAAAAGAAAATCTCTGATGATTTTTTGTATCTAATCATAAAATGTGTTGAGAAAAGAACTTGATATTCCTATTGATATGAAATATTTAAGTAAAGACAAAAATTACAATTGATTTTTGCTATTAATACAATTTTACGTTTTCTTAGTAGGATGCATCTTTAAGCTTAATACAGTATTAGGTTTTAACAAAATATCAATAATTCCCAGAAATATACTCATGAATAAAGTAGGTTAAATAGCTAAAATAAAATATGTAAAAATGATTAAAACAGCTGAAGTAATAAAGAATAATATTAAGTTATTTTTCATTTAAATTTAGTCATCTTGAGACTGTCTTTTGTTCGTAGCACCAAGGGGAAAGGATTAAAAGCAAGTTAAACTAGTTAAATATATAATATATTTGGGAGGAACAGTGAAGTGTATCCACTTGGATGAAGTATTTCAGCACGAGATCCGTTCTTTCTTAAAGCGATCTTAGCTAAACACCACCCTAAATGACATGTTCTCTTAAGCTTCATGCGGTAGACTTGTTTCTATTGGACTGTATGTGATCTTTGGGCCATTTGCTCAGATTGGATTCTCTGATTGGCTGTTCTGATAGCTGTTTCGTGATCTCTTTTCCTCTTTGCCCCAACTCTCACCACCGGCTAGGTGGTTTTTTTTCTGCACTCCTCTGGTCCTTCCACCACTGATGCGAAAAATGAATCTTCATTTTCGCGCGAGTGATACTTCAGCTGAATTTGTTGATCGCTCTATCTGCGGCTTTCAGCGGGAGATTAGGGACGATTTCCTAGTCAGCACTTGATGAAGTCATTTCGTGTTGAAAGAAAAGCATCCGGTTTAACTTAGGAAATGTCCGGTGGTTCAGCAAATTTTATTCATTCAGACAGTTTCTCATGCCAAAGTTTCGTTTCATTTAGGAAAAAGTGAAATTTTGTTATTTTCCTCTAAAATATAATTTTCTTACATTTTATATAAATTTATTCTTTTATTTAAGTTATGCGTATTCATATTTAGTGGTAAAGATGATGAAAAAAGATTTATGTTATATGCTATAGATTAAGAAACATTTATTAAAAATATTGACGAGAGTTTTGTTATTTTAACCATAATTAATTTTTGGATTTTGAAAAATTGAGGTCTGAAAAAGTTGAATATACACCTAAGATTTAAAATTTTATACAATCTTTGAAAAATAAACTAAAACTCACTGTTTTTGTATGAAGATATAAAAATATGGGAGTGTATATTTTATGAGTCATATATCATGATTATATTTTTTTAAATTTTAGATTAGATAATATATTTCATTTGAAGAAAAATATGTGTTTTTAAAACTAAAAAAGTAATATAAACTAGGAAATTGTGTGTGTGGGCCTTAAAAATACCATTACTGTTATTGCCTTTCTATGTAAATATGGATTGCATATTATAATTACATTATGCTTAGTTATTAATTTAGATTATATTTTTTATTACACTAAAATAAATATGAAGAGATTAATGTTATCAATGTCAGCAATACCAATTGAGTCAAACCAATCTTAGAATTTACTCATATAATTCATTCCATAATTTTAAGTAATCATAAATTGAGTTTGAAAAATATTTGAAATATAAATTTATATATAACTATAAAAATTTGATTGAGAAATTTAACAGCATCAAATTTAAATTTTAAAGTCGATTATAAGCATTTTAGTTACATATGATACATTTTTCGAGATATTATTTCAAACTTTATTATCATTAAAAATAATCAAATTATAATCATGTTACATAGTTTGATTATTGCAATTTTTCGGATAAAATGAAAAGTTGTAATAAAATAGATACGAGATACATATTAAAAAACGTGATTAGAGTTCATTCTAAAATCACATTAAAAACATAATATACATGCTCCTAATTCAGTAAAATTACATTTAGGAAATTAATTAAAATAATTTTCAAAAATTGCAAGGTATCTAAATTATCGTATTAAAAAACATTGTTTATGTAAATATGTTTCATTTTAATGGCTGACAAATATTTTAATACACACATATGGTAATCAAAAAATTAAATATTTATAAACTGATAAATTCCTATTGATTTTGAATTTTCTCTGGAAATTGAAATTTTACAGTACATTTTAATTTTTTTTACTATAAACAAAGAATTTTATGTCAGGAATTGATATTATCAATATTTTACACAAATCATTATAAAAATTATAAATCAAAATTGCAATTCTTTAGATGTATTTTGATTCGATTTCATGTAAATATTTATAGTTATAATAATTCATGAGAAATATATAACGAATAATGAGATAAATATACAGAAATAAAGAGAAAAATATAAGGAAACAATAAATAACCTCATGTGTTAAATCTTTTAATACATATTGTACAAAACTAGTATTAACAAAAATTTTATTATTTTTAAAGCTATTTTGTTATATAACGCATAAATATTATTAGCGCTATTGTAAAATATCTTTCTAGAATAATGAGGGTATTAGATCTATACATTTTGTTATGACAAATAATTCATCAAATCGTAGAAGTATATCAATTTAAATAATCCACATAATTATTAATCAGCATCGATCTAAACTATATTTTTTAGCAAGGTATTTGATTTATTTATTTTTAAAATTTAATTTTACGAATATTTCCCAGTAAAGAAACTCTTTACAATGATAAAAACTTATCGCTGGAAAAAAATCAATCGAGACTCTTATTGCTTAAATATAACTAATATTTTCATGCTGAGAAAAGAAGGCATCCAAGCTTACATTTCGCTCGCACATTAAATGAAGTAAAAGATCTCACGTTCCCAACAAATGTTTGACTCGAATTTCGAACATCAAGTTATGGGATTGAGTGTACAAGTAAGTGGAAAAATAAATGAGGTAAATCTCTTCCCCAACTATCGTCATTGATAACTCCTTCTCAGTTAAATAGACAAGCTTTGGGATCACCTAACTCCCATGATTGATAGACTCCAGTTAGGGCTATAGCGTCAAGAACTGGAAAAATCTTTAGTGTAACATCTTTTTTCCCCTTTTCTAAAAATGGTTTCCTGGAGATGAAGAGAAATCAATGAGGTTGGATCAAAGTAGAGACCAGGTTTGAAATATTGGTCAATTTACAACGGCGTAGATCCATGGTAGCCGGAGCTATAGCAGAAGTGCTACTTTCTTCACGAGGAAGTGCAATCCACTCTATCAATGATTTCTTTGGTAAAAAATATCTTAGCTTTTTGATCACATACGCCTTTTTTAATAGATAAGGGTGTGGTTGGCACGTATCTGTCAAATCTGTTTCTTTCTGTGGAGGGCGATTCCTTTTATTTGATGCAAACCTTTTAAAGATAACTTACGTGAAGAAGTATGAGTAAAAATAATTTCTTGATATTTGATACGTACATTAGTTGAAAGAGAAAAGTAACAATTCAAAACTGAACAATGTATTTAAGAGAATAATAAATAAGTTAAGGTATTTGTTCAAAGACAAAAGTTTGCAATGACTAACAATATATGTTTAATTAAAAAAACGCAATCTAATTTTATAAATTTAACTTATAAAAATGTAAAATGTTTAAATAATTAACTTTTTTAAAAAAATAAGAAAATGGATATTATTTATTTTAAATGTTCATAATGAAATTCTGTAAGGTAAATCAAGAAAACTATTGCTGTGTAAATTTAACTTAAAAAACAACAAAAGACATACAAAACTTTAGATAAATATTTATTATTCCAGCTTAAATTTGAAAATACTAATAAGTTGTTCGTCATTTTTAACAATATTTTACAATTAAATACAGAATATCAAATTCATAAGATATTAAATCTATATCTAAAAACCTTCTTTGCAACATCGATCTCCTTCCCATTTATCTCATATCACAACTTATACTTACATTAAAAAGTATGCTATATAATGATAATTTATATATAACAAATAAAAATTTTCAATCTTCAAAAGAAAATTTTATCAAAACATAACTTTAAAAAAATATTTTCTTAAAATGATTTACGAAATAAATGCTTTGTTAAACGAGTCATAAACATGATTCATTTATTGAATACTATACACATATATATAAAATCATTGTATAATTCTATTGATTAAATATTAAAATAAAATTAGGAATTTTGCTTCCCTTGCATGTTTGTTTATGCATCCTTCCTATTCATTACTGTACAGTTTGAAATCAATTTGCGCGTATACAGATAATATATAAAATTATACATACGTATGCAATATACATATAACATATATAATTCTTAGTAAATATACATAATATTATTTTTTTGCAAATTAAAATATACTATAGTACCCATCCAGAAGAGCAATAATTATAAAGGAACACAGATTCACATTCCAATCTGAGATGTTAAAAAGAAGAATATTAGAAATTCAAAATGAACTTATTAGTCTTTAGAAAGCAAATAAATGACACAAAAAATTGAAAAGGAGGTTTTTGTTTTATGAAAGCTCACAGCAAGCGCTCAAAATTCCAACCATTCGTGCTGTTATGCAGCTGATACCTGCAAAAGATGAATAATTAAGGCAACCTCTTGAAAATTCCAGATGCCGTATTTATTCTGACGGTGGCGACAGCAATTCTTTCAGGAGACCTTCAGCTCAGTGCTCAAGTGCCTCGTACATTGACAACTGCATGTGCCTCAAAAAGAAAAGTGCGTTGAGGACAAGTGAATAAGAAACCGAATTGCAGATACACCACATCTGATGCATGTGTGTCATTACGAAGTTGTGGACCAGAATGGAACAATGTGGTGAGACTCCATCAAGTATAAACCACTTGTCTCTCTGGACAGAGAGTAAAACAGTCTGTGTAAGATGAAAAACACTGTTCCCAGTGCTTTTCATTCAAAGTTGGGCCAGTTATCCATCTGGAACTATGTAAGGGTTTCAAGTTAGACAAACATAATGAATAATGAACATTCATAGTGCCCGATTCGTATCGAAACAATCACCTCATGGACCGCAAACATATGGCGACTGAAAGAGCGGGAATTACAATTGATGATATGTTAACAAACATGATCCGTTACAAGATTGCATTCGCTGTCTGAATTGTTCATCAACCAATCATTCAATTACAGTGGATATTTTTTGTGAAATAGATTAATTTATTCTTTAGATCCTAAAAATTAAATTAAAAATAGGATGTATAATTTATAAGTTTATTAAAAAAAATATACATGCATATTGGTTGGTTTGTCAATAAATGGTCATTTTTTGCACACGGGGACTAATTTGAACGGGACCTACAGCTTAAAGTGGACTCCGAACCACTACAAACATCCATACCCAAGGTGGGAATCGAACCAACGAACAGTTGAACCGAAGGCAAGAGCGCTAACCATTCGGCTGTCAGCTCGGCTACATGCTTAATGTCTTGCATATTAATAAGCTTTTTTCGTTTTGATTAATAGTGATTAATAGCATCGTCGATGTAAAGACCTACGATCTTACTGACATGAGCTTGGTTTGATTCCATTCTAAGACCAATGTTCTGACATCCTACAATTTCTTCAAAAGTTCAAAGTTCACTTATGACATATGTTTACATTGGTCACAATTAAATTTTAAATGAAATCGAAACTGAAGCTGATGGGCTACATTGGTTCTGAATATTTTATTGGAAAGTTTTTTCTACTATAAAACTTTGAAGTTTAATAATCAAGCAACATATCTCAAGAAAGATGGAAAATGATTTTCGGTTCATTAAGTTCTGCACATTATTCTCCGAAAGACGAAAAGTTTTCGTTATTTCGATATGTGCTGGTTGTTTGAATACAAAAATCTTTCATGAAAGTATTCGTTGTCCAATTTATATTCAAAGTCTAAGCTGTTCGTCAACCGATCTACCACTGTATACTTTAATCATTAAGGCTCCATGTACTATCTGAATCCATTTTTATTTTCCACTTTTTCCTCTCAGTGTGGATTGTGATCCATTAATATATATATATATATATATATATATATATATATATATAATATATATATATATATATATATATATAGCTGTAGGTAAATATCTAAATATCAATTTTAACAGATCAGAATAACATATTCAGTAAATAAATATGATCATCATTTTACTTTTCATTCCAAAATTGTTATTCTCTCTTCCCAATTATAAAAGTTCTCAAATTTGAAATGACAATTTATAAAATTATTAAAATATTTTATTTTTTACATATTTCTCAATTTTATTTAACTTAAATTTAGTGTTAAATGCGATGTTTTTGAAGTAATGGAATTTTCTGAAATTAGAATACAATAATAATGTGAAATTAGATATATTTCAGTGTTTTAAAAGATGTTTAAGTTTTTATGATTGCTTCCATACGAGAGTAAGACACCTCACAAAATTGCTTTACTGTTTCAATTACTAATGAGTTTTAACACTAGTTTCAATTACTAATGAGTTAAATTTCGCATTAGAACTATCTTGAAAGTGCTAAGGTATCACATTTTCTCAATAAAAATGTCAACTTAATGTTAATCTTACTGTACTTAATTAGTACTTAATGTTAATCTTATTGAAAAAAGTTAAAATTGGCTGTCAAAAAATCCAACAAGATTTTTTTGTAATAAAGTAACACTTTCTTACTAAAATTTAAATTTTAGATTAAAGATAATTTAAAAGCAGCTTCAAAAATTTGTACGAATATTTTGCTCACAATAAAAATACTTTAATATTAAAATCAATAAATACAATTCTGAAATATGTTATTCGCTCTTAAAATGCTTTAATTTTTGTAACAATTTTTCTTTTCTTTTTCACAATTCCGCAATTCAAGAGCTACTTAGCAATATATCAATAGGACGTAAATTAGATTAGGAAAAAGGAGTTCCAGTCCGGAAATAAGAAGTTCAAAGAAATGAATATCGTCAAATGAAGGCATAAATAGCAGAAAAAAAACGACATCCGGTGAAGGGAGAAAAACCAAGAGGTAACAGTTACACAGAAATGATCCCACCCTCGTCTGGACAGTAAAACACTCTGATAAAAATCTTTACTGTCCGGACATACCGGACGACGTGTCACTTAGTGACAAACGGCAATGGACCTTCACCCGGACACTGCTTAGCTGAACCAAAATCCGGAGACTAATTTATTTCGCTATGACAGCCATTTTCTTTTGATATTTTATCCACAAGGAGGGAGATTCGCGTTACAGAAAGTTGGCGACGAAGTGCAATAGGAAACTGCCGACTGTCATTTCTTTTATTTTTATCTCGGCAGCAGACACTGTGACAAGAACAATAAGGAGAGCGACCAACTTCTGCCCGGAGCTATGGGGTCGAGTCCTATTTGCAAGAGAGTGGTCACGTCATTAACAGGAATGCTTTTCGCTTTCGTCTTCCTTCTCAATCCATGGAGTTGGACAAGGATGGGATAAAGTCAAACAATAAGAGTGACGTCTCAAACGCACATGAGTCCCAATGCATTTATTGTCAATAAAAACACATGTCTTCTGACTACAAATCACGTTTTTCATATTCCAACAAGCATTTCTTGCAATTACCGCACTTATGAATAATTATCAAAAACATAATTATTTTCCTTAAATCAGAATATACTTTTATAGCAATTGCAAACACAATTTATTTAAATTAATAAGAATTTATCCTACAACATACTACAAATAAATATCAAATTGAAATTAACTTTACAATTTTATTTACATTGACTTATAATAAGAATAACATAAACTATATTCATTCATTATTTTTCAACACCCACGCTTTTAATTAGAAAAGTTCATTTACAGTATGGTTATTATGATAACTTTTTTGACTCATATTATATATAACATTTTCTTATTAGTGAGTAAGTTTCTATAAAGTTAGTTAATTATGTATTTCTGTAAAATTAGTACATTAGAAAAGTGCATTTAGCTTTTGTGTAATGATATTTAAATTTTTTGCATAGTGATTAAAATGATATCTTTGTTTACATATTAAGTACAAAATTTTCTTATTAGAGTATATATTTCTGTAAAATTAGTCAATTAAAATATCAATTACACTATTTATAGTGCCACAAATAACTTTTTGATATAATATAGATTATAAATAATATTTAAAATTAATTATTTTTTCATGATTGGTAGAAAATCCTTCTTGATTGGAATTGTCATGCAATTTAACATACATTTAAATGTCCCACATGGTATCTAAAAGAAACATTTAAAATTATTTGAATGTATTTTCATGAATGAAGCAAAATCATATCTTATGTGATATTATCAATATTGTCATACATTTTACTATATAAATGCAATTTCAAAATGATAAAACTTTGAATTTCTTCCCATTTTAGTTATTTTTCATCTAGCTCTTGAAATATCATGATACATATGAAATGACAGTTTAATATGCATATTCAGACTTCAGAAAAATATAAAAGGTTGTAGCGACGTAAGAAAATGGAAGTTAAAATAAAATAAACATTTATTACATTACACATAATTAAGATTAGATACAAAAAGAAAACACTTAATAATTATAAAATAAAATCAAGGTTACATAGTACCAGGGTGGTACAAAAAAAAAACGTATTTAGGAACCGGATGGTTCTTCCTTGCCATTTCTCACATCACTCTCCTCATCTCATTCGATGTTGTTTGTAAATTGGGCAGCAGCACCATCTACTGTCAATGTTGTTAATATCGGTCTGTTACAAAGTCTCTTATATATTCACACTAAAAAATTCAATCAAATTTAATGAAACGAATTGGAACGTTTAACATTCTACATTTAGAATATAAAGTTAATAGATGACAAAAGTATTTCAAAAGTTATACTTTTTGATGCAAATAATAATAATAATAATAATCAAAAGTTTGTGTATAAAAAAAATTATAAATAATTTAAAAACTACATTTTATAATGCTTAGAATATCACAAAATAAATATTAGAAATGGCTTATAAAATATTCCAAAAATTAAAAATTCAAAACTAATGATATAAATTAGAATATTAAATTTGTACAGAATTTATAATAATTGTATGTAAAGAAAAAAATTCGGAAACGAAACATTTTAATATTATATATACAATATATATTCAAGAACATTACCAACTTTGAGAAAAAAAACAATTTAAAATTAAAGAAAAAATTAATTTTTAGAATTATACAATTCCTAAAAATGTAAGAATTTGAGGCTTTCAGAAAAGCAACAAAAATTGTTAGCATTCCATTTTCTACCGCAAATAATGGCTGTTACCGATTTTAATGAACTATTCAAGCGGTCTTTTAGACAGTGAATTAATTTTCTTGGCATTAGCAGCTTAAATTTCAAAGTAAATCAAAGAATTTCTTAATGCTGATATTGCCGTTAGAATGCACTGGATATATTTTATTTTAAACTATATGATAAAATTATTCTTCTAGATTTTAAAATAAATGTTCAGTTACATATTGATATAAATTGCTTTGGTTATTTTTCTATACAATGTTTTTAGTTAAATAATTAAAGAAATACATTTTTTTAATTTTTAAATGTATAAAAACTATTAAACAATAATTGCCATTTTAATTATGTATTTCTATATTTTAATCTCTTGTTAATATTTTAATCATGATTTAGATTTTCTAAATTTGAACCCTTTTTAAAGCTACTTCTGAAACAGGCAAATTTACTGCACCCATATATAAAATAATATTTCATTCGATTTTGCTTAATACGATTCATCATTCGATTTTCTTTAAAAGATTTGAATTTTTATTAAGACATCGAGAACATGTAAAGTAATATAATTTTCGTATTTTTATATATTTCCACTTAATAATAAAATAATTTTTATTATTTAATATACGGTATTTTTATTGAATAAAATACTCAAATATGTCTTTTTGTTTATTTCACACCAGCAATTAAAAATATCACATATTACTTTTAGAATAATTGAAAGTTCTTGATTAAAAACTCTACTTGAAGGAAATTCCATGGAAATTTTTAAAATCAGAAATTCTATGTTAATTTTTATCAAGAAGTAATGAAATTTTTAAACTGATGCAGACTCCAAATATTCAGTTTCGATTCAGACTAAAATATAAAAAAGCAATTTTGATACCTGTACTAACAAAATAAATTGATTTGAAGTAAATCAAAATTAATTGTGTTAAAATATTTAAATTCCTGGAAACATTTTTCTAGATGGAAATCAATTCAAGATAAACTTCTTTAAAATGTATAACCAAATGTTTACAAACATGCAAATATCTACGTTGTCTCGGTCTCAGCATTTACGATTGTGTTTAAAAATTCATGTTGATAAAATTAGTTTCAAGCAAAAAACATTTGTGGCTCTTATTTTCTTTCGAGTTCTTTCAGATTAAGATATTTAATCTTACATTTTTTCAGAGAATTTTGATGTCAAGTGTTAATTTAAGCATCTATTTGCCCAGTGTAAAATAAATATTTAATGTTTTAAGACAAGTCTTTTTAGTGAATGTTACTGTATTGTGTTTTCTATTTACTTAATATGTACAGAAGTCTGATAATACGTTCCCTGATTATAATTTTACATTTGTTTATTTTTCTATTTCTGGAAACAAAAATCGAAATTCCTTTTAAGTATTTCACAAATATGTTTGAAAGCATGGTGACAAAATACAGATTTTTTTTTTTGTCTTATGAGAAAATATGAGCAATTAAATTATAAATATTTTAAAAATACATTTATGCGTTAAATATAAAATAAACTCATTTATTTTGAAATGTGCATATATATATATACCTGCATGCTTATTTTTTCTAATTATAATAGATTCAAATACAAAAGTATGGTTCATTAAAACATTGAATTTATAAAATTTTATTTATAAATATTGAAATATATTTAAATGCTATAGGATTAAGAATAATTAATTAGAAAAACTTTAGGCGAATTATAGTGACTATGGTTTTATAGTCAAACGAGCACGGTTATTTTAAAACTATTTTTCTGTAATTTCATAAAAATTTGCATTTTTAATGAATATAATTTTTTGATAAAACGTGCATGCTTTAGAAATGCGATAAAGACATCTGAAAAATTAGTTATAAGTATGAAGAGCTCTAAAGTTTTATGTATATTCTTGTCCTCATGTTCTTAAAATATTGAATTTCCAAATAAATTTATCTGTTGTATTATTTTCGTTTTCAAATTGGAGTGTCACTGTTGTTGTCCTGGCTGGGCTGGATACGGGTTGCTCTTCGTCACTTTTCCAAGTGAAATATAATTTGACGTCGAGTCCTACTTCCTCAGTGCACACATGCCATAAATACCCGTTTATAGGAGAGGAAACCATTCACAACACAGATTCATATAAAAAAAGGAAAAATACAGGATAGAGAAAGTACATCTATGCCAAAACCGGGATTCAAACCCAGGACCTCCGTATCAGGAATCAGGCATGCTCACCACTAGACAGACTAATTGGTGGAGTGACACTCATTATTAAGAAATATTTTTCAGAAAATACTACAGAAAGAAATAAGAATTACTATTTCAAATTAATATTTGTTTTCAAATATTGTTATTTGTTAATCAAATATTTGTTGATTTCATTTCCACATTTTTATCAAGAAAAATGAATTAAGTTATAGAATTTTTAATATTCTCATGTGTATATTTGAAATTGACTAGTATTTCTTTTGTTGCAATTACACTTAATTGAAGAAAAATTTATTCAAAATCAATAAAAGGGGCTAAAATAAATATATTGAAAAATAACGCAAAGTCACAAACATCATCAATAATTCTGTATTTTTGTCCAACATTATCTTCATATCATATTAGTTCTTATTGTGATTAATATATAATGAGATGAAAGTTAAATTTTTAATGATATTTAACACTTAAATTATAATAAACACATCATAATATAACATTTGTTTTTAAATTTAAAAGCAGACAGTGTAGTTATAAACTTGTGACACAAATATTTAAGATATATCATAGTACAAATTTCCTTTCCGTTACAAAAATATTTAAGATGAAATAAATGTTAAATTTTATCTAAATATCTTTTTCATATAATTTATGAGAAAAAAATTAGAATTCTTTGAAAAGTAATATTACTGAAATTTTATTCTATATATTCTCTATATTTGATTTGAATATAAAATGACAAAAGAATTATTAATATACTTTACTTAAGTAATTTTAACCTAATTTTTCCATTTATACATGTTTTTACATCAGAAATGTGTCACCAATTTTAATTATTTTTAATTGAAAAGTATAACAGCGCAAAGTTTAAAATAAGGTGCATCAGCATATCTTTTTTGCAAAGTAGTGCGTTTAGCTTGCAAAAATCAAACATATTGATTTGTTGTGTAATGAAAATCCTTGTAACGTGTTATATATATTTCTTTATTTATATCTTGGAAGTGATTATATTTTTTCAACAAAGGAAATGAACTCCTTTAAACTTTTTAACTTGCAATTCAATAAAATTTTTCTTCAATCATAATTATTTTTCATAGTTTTTATTCACTTTAAATGTTGCCCTTTATTATAAATTCTTTGAAAGTGAAAAAAAAATTATACTTACTTTTAGTATAATGATATTTTAAAATATTTTTATATTATTAAAAAAAACCCTTTTTGAATTCTTTTAATAATTGTCAACAAGATTTTTCACTCGAAAATATTATTAAAATAAAATCTAATATTCATCATACAAGTACACTATTCATGATGAACTTTGACACAAAAAAATAATAAATTTTTGTGTTAGATTTTTATATATCTTTATGTATATTCTTATATATTTTAATCATAGATTTGGTTTTAAAAATTAATCAAAATTTAGGTTGTTTTCGTCATAAATTTGAAAATGATTTCCCATTATTATTACATTTTGCCGTTATGCTGAGTTTTCCGTTTCTTAATTTCTTTTCCTTAACATTTAAAATAATAATTATTGTAGCAAACTGCACGCTGAAAAGTACCAGGAAAGAACAAAAACATATAAAATTTATGCATGCAGATACGGTTTAAAATATTTTTATACCTCGCAGGGGAAGAATCGAGATAGGAAATTTAATGGATGTGGATAAAGATTGGTTTTCACGGTTTGGATTTGATGAGGAATATGACCCGGGGGAGGAATCTGAATGGACGACTGATGAAGATAAAGAATGCTTTAAAATACATAAAAACTTGATTTGCGTAAAATAACTCGAGTAACAAATGCCTAAATATTATTCCCTTTTGGGATTTTTTTTAGAATTTTTAATCAATGACAAATGTTTAAAAGTTGTCAAAATTTAATTTTTGCTTTTTTTTTGATTATTTTTCGAAAATACATCAGCAGTTCATGAAATTTTATAAGTCAATTAAAGTAAGAATATACAATTTTACCCTCATTTATTTATTTAAATTGGTAAAAAATAGAAAAATAACAGGCTGAAATCTTCATCAATATAAAATGCTCGAGTAATTCTTGAAAGATAAACTTTTTTTTGTTTCCTTATTAATTTTCAAGTCAAATTTTCTATCAAAGAAATTAAGAATGCTAATTGGAGTGAAAATATTGATTTGTTATGTCCACATAATTATTTATACTAATCAGAAATTGGCAAGCTAAAAATTTGAGTCAATTTAAATTTTATAAAAAATATTCAATATTTTGTTCCTGAAAGCATTTTTAGATTATCCAATAACTTTTCAAAATAATGGAATAAAGTGAACTCTTGGAGCACTTAACACTCCGTCGGGCGCGCGTGATCTCTCAGATGCAAGACTTGTAAAATCTTTGGTTTTCTACCGAAAATAGGAATTTATGACCTTGACCTTCACAGTATCTGCCTTTCCGGTCACTTACTACTCAGGAATGCAGATGGCCTTGAGTGTGAAGGAGAAAATATTACATTTTTTGGAGTTTATTCGAAACTCTGCATTCGTCAGATGCACGCGCCCGACTACGATTGTTCATACGATGAGTTCGTAGCGATACTTAGATTTGAATATCCGCAAGATCTAGAAATCGCACAGAAAACTTTATTTAGTGATGGAGAAGAAGAATTAAATGAAGAAGACTTAGACGAAACTGAGGATGAAGAAGATATGCTAGAAAAGTGTGAGCTTCCTTCATACACTGAAAGTGATTTCAGTGTTTCAGAAACGGCAGATGATTTTGATTCTGAAGGTGATAATTTTATCTGTAAAGATAAATCAACAAGATGGGCAAAATAAATGGGTCATAAAAATGTTAAACAAAGGGCACATAATATTATAGTTAAATTACCTGGCGTAATAGATCTTGCAAAAAATGTAAGAACGATATATGATTCATGGAACTGTATTTTTACAGATGAAATACTCGACATAATTGTCATTAATACGAATATGTTTATTGGTTCAGATAGAGGTAACTTTAGTCGAGAAAAAGACGCACGAGACATTAATAGAATTGAAATTAAAGCTTTCATTGGTCTGCTATATTTAGCAGGTCTATTACGAAGTACTCAAAAAATTTTAAAAGAATTGTGGTCCACAGAAGGAATGGGAGTAGAAATGCTTAAGACAGTAATGTCCATAAAGCGTTTTAAATTTTTGCTTCGATGCTGCAGATTTGATGACAAAGAAACAAGAGATGAGAGGAAGAAATTAGACAAACTAACCCCAGTAAGGGAGATTTTTGAAATATTTGTCGAAAACCTGAAAATGAATTTTTGCATGGGGCAAAACGTAACTATTGACGAAAAGTTAGAAGGCTTTAGAAGAAAGTGCCCTTTCCGTCAGTATATACCAACAAAGCCCTGTAAATATGGAATAAAAATATTTGCCAAGGTTGACTCAAAAGTGTTATATTCATCAAATTTAGAAATATATGCCGGAAAACAACCAGAAGGTCCATATAATGTAAGCAATGTAGCTTCAGATGTCGTTTTTAAATAGTAAGACCAATTTTCAACAGCGGGAGAAACATTACGGCTGATAATTGGTTCACATCGATTGACCTAATAAAAAAATTGAAAGAGAAAAACTTTCATACGTAGGTACTCTAAGAAAAAATAAGAGAGAAATACCTCCTAACTTTGTAAAAACAAAAGGGCGAGAAGTTCATTCAAGTCTGCTTGGCTTTTCTGAAACTTGCACTTTGTTGTCATACATCTCAAAGAATAAAAAAATGTTCTACTTGCATCGAGTGTGCATACGGATGACTCCATTGGTTGTGAAACGGGAGGCGAAAGAAAACCCGAAATAATTACTTCTTATAACGATGCGAAGTTTGGAGTGGTTGTTCTTGATAAAATTGTGTGGGACATATAATTGTGCCCTTAACACCAGAAGATGACCAATGGTCATATTTTATTCTATGCTGAATATTTCAGCAATAAATGGACTAGTGGTTTTTTTAGGAAATTAAAATTTAGTAAAAAACAGAAGAGAGTATTTAAGGGGATTAGTGAAACAGATAACAAATGAAAAAATCACTAGATGCCTCACAAAAACTAATTTATCAAGAGATTTACAGAGGAAGCTGGAAAATTACAAACCGTCTCCAGAACATAGAAATGCAGTAAAATCTTCAGACGTTCCAAATAAGAGGAAACGGTGTTCTACATGCTACGGAGTCAAGAAAAGTAGAATAACACAATATTACTGCACAAAATGTAACGAATATTTTTGTTTGGAACATACCGGTATGATGTGTAAAAATGCTCTGAAGAACAGCCTCAATTAGATTATGATTCTGATGAATAAATAAACGTATATTTAATTTTTTTTTTTACAAAATTTTCTGTTGTTAATTTCTGTATTTGTATGTTTTTTATTTTGTAATTGTATTATTTTGTATTCCCTAAACTCGATAATTTTCATTTCATTAAAAATAAAAAAGTAAAAAGAAAGAAAGAAAGAAAAGTTCCAGAAAGACTCTGGAACTAAAAAAAAATTAGGAAAACTGTTAAAATCATATAAAACATTTTGTATTACTAAAATGCTATATGCATCTCTCAGATGCAACGTGCCCAACGGAGTGTTAGGAAGTATATATATATATATAAATTACGGAATATATATATATATATATATATATTTCTACGATCACTTACTTATTTGTATTTGTTATAAGTAAATTGTTAAAATTTTCTGGTAATATTCAAAAAAAATAAAAAAAAACATTTGCGATTTTACAGCAAAAAAGTATTACTTTGGATGTTTCGATTGTTGTCATAAGATTAATTATGCATTAATAAAGTCAAATAAAGTTACTCAGTGAATATAGGCTTTTGCATTGATTTACATTTTGAAATTAACTAAGAATATTGATAATTTAATTATTATCTGTAAATTTCTTTCAATATAATATACCAAGCATTTTGTCAGCTGAACAGTTTTTATAGTAGTTTAATTGTTTTGTAGAATTAACTTAACTAATAAGGAAATATAAGGCAGACAGTTAAATAGGGAACAAATATGCCTCGCATTATGTGCCATTTATTTATTAAAATTCAACTGAAACTAATATTCACAATGATTTCAAAATAAAATGAGTCCAAAATAATTTTCAAAATAATTCCTATTTTACGCTTATTATTTTATTTCAAAATACATGTAATTTGCTTTTCTAAGAATGGATTCTTAAATGGCATTCATAATAATATTCTTTCTATTGTTAATGTGAATAAAGAAATGCTGTTACACTTTGAAATAAGGATTTGCGGATGTGTAATATATATTCTTAAACTTTTCCAACACAATAATTTCATTATATGCCAATTTTTATTTTAAAACATTTTCTATTAGAATGTAAATGCCGGATACTTTACTTTAATGTCTTGAAAATAAAGAGAAGTGCCGATAATTAGATTTCGAAAGTTGATAAAAAGAAAGTACAGAATAGTCACAACACAATATACTTAGATTGCATGTTATATTAGAGCAAAAAAATATGCCTTGAAAATAAAAAAGTAGTTTTCTTAAAGAATTTTACTTTTTTTTGTTTCGCTTGTAACTATTTTTAAGCCTGATACTTTATTTTTCTAATCTAATAGCGAAATGTTTAATTCTAAATATATATAATTTTACACAATTATTTATTTTATGAGTACTATAAAAATAAAATTTCATTTTTATGTAAATCCTTAATGTTTTTATATAGTTAAATGTACAACAAATTTAAATATGACATTTAGTTTGTTGTTTGTACTATACACTCAGTGAATAACAAGTTAAAAATATTGGTTTAAGTAAATTAAGAGTTTTGAAATTTAAAAGTATTAAAAATGCAGATTCTCGTGAATATATATGTGAAATACTTCACATCAAAACCATTCTTCTAGGATAAGCCAAAATTTGTACTCAAAATTTAGTGACCTGCAATATTGAATAACAGCTGTGAAAATTTCCAGAAATTATATATATATGTATATACATGAGTGTGTGTGTGTATGTGTGTGTGTATGTGTGTGTGTGTATGTGTGTGTGTATGTGTGTGTGTATGTGTGTGTGTATGTGTGTGTATGTGTGTGTATGTGTGTGTGTATGTGTGTGTATATGTGTGTGTATGTGTGTGTGTATGTGTGTGTGTATGTGTGTGTTTATGTGTATGTGTGTGTGTGTATGTGTGTGTGTATATGTGTGTGTGTATATGTGTGTGTGTGTGTGTGTGTATGTGTGTGTATATATAAAAAGTAATACATCGGTTACAACAAAGTAACTGCGCAACATCACATTTAACGTTACTCATTGCCTTTAAGCTACAAGAAAACCAGAGTGCTAAAAACTCAGAATGTTTTCTGAGCATTAGCTGAATATTTGCGTAACAAGAGGATTTACAACACGTGATGCATTTTAAATGTCGCCTGGTGACTTAGTGGCAGCGTTTCTCCACCGGCCAAATACAAGGTTACATAACAAGACACAAATACAAGGTTCCATTCTCGTGCCGGGCAAATTCGGCTCATCTTTTGATTGGGTCGGTAAACTAAGTATCAAGCATGCTTGGGAAATAAACACTTGGATTTCGCATTAGGTTGACCACCAAATCGGTACATACTCTTCGCATCCATAGACCTTTAGTGAAGAAAATTGATATAGGTACTCTACGTCATTGCCCACAAAGGACTGTCATGTCACATGCTTTGCTTCGATGTATTTTAAAATTTTAAAAGATTTTCTTGGACATAGGGATTTAAAACTGATGAAAAAAACCAGCTGTAAATTTATGATTTATAAAATTATAGATTTATAAGTCTATAAAAAATCCAAATTTTTTTCTAAATCTCATTTCTGAAGAATTTCTTCGTATACCTTAAAGAAAATAACAGACAACTTCTAAGCAAACAGCTAATACTAAGGAATATGCACTGAAAAATAAATAGAAAATTTGCATTATCATCAGATTTCTTTTATTCGGGTTAGAGTATTTTAAGTCAAACGAAGATGCACGAACTAATAAAGGTTCCTTCAAAATTAAAAATGAACATAGAAGCTAGAATAAAATAAAAAAATCAGGTATTACAAAATGAAATTCAAATTCAATGCTTTTATTTATAGGATTAGAAGATTTTAAGAAAACTAAAATAATTGTGAATAAAAAACATTCAATATAATGATATATTTGGTAGATTTTGATAAAATGTATAAGAAAATATATTAGAAATAAGATACTCCATTGATAATAAAATGCAATAAGACCTTTTTGCTTTGTACAGAGCCTCAAACATTTTTATAGGAAAATCACATAAGTTTTTTTTATTAGTTTAATTTCATTATACTTTGATGTTTATTGATAGGGATATTTACTTATATTTTCAATATTGTTAAAAAACTCTCTTTTTTGAAAAATGATGGTTTCTAATTCTAAATATAAGTTATTTCAAATGAAAGGAGAAATTTTATTGCCTGTTTTATAAATTTTCGTTAAAAAAATGGGGAAATTTGATTTTGAGAATATTTTGAATTTTCTCTAGTAAGTTATAAAATCATAAAATTTTTACAATAAATAGGCAACAATTTTATTTTTTTTAAATTTTATTCTTTTAAAAAAATACTACCCCCCCCCATCAATTTATTACTAAGTACTCACAAATAGAGCATATTATTTTTGTGAATTTTGGGAAACCCCTATTAAAAATATTTCAGTTTACTTAAAATAAATAATACATACTTAACAACTTAGAAGATTACATACTTGATGTAAGGAAAGATGTTACTTTTTATTCTTAGTTTAAAACATGAAATTTCATCTGTTATTTTGATAATCAAATTTAAATTGGGAAAAAATCTAGAATTTTAAATAATTGCAATAAATTATTTAATTTTTTCCTAAAGTGGATAAAATATTTTAAGCAATTATCGACCTTTCTTAAATATACTAAATTGTCTAATTTGTTTAACTGTTTCATAGTAGGTATTATTTTTTAAATTGATTAACTTAAATTTAAAATATTCTTTTAATTAATGAGAATATATAACCTTGTATTAAACGCATTAAAATAAAAAATCTTAATCTGTTAAGTTCATTACTTTAATTCAAACAACTAGGAATAATTTTTAATAATTTGCAGCGATAAATTGAATGAGATTCATTTAATCCAGTCAAAGATTGAAAAACTTTTTAAATGATTTTAAGAATATATTACAAGTACTGCTTAATACATTGTAAACTGTTAAACTATATCATTGTGCATTTTATTCATTCTGAATAAGCTGAAATATAACTGGAAGTCTGCAAAATTTTCATGAGAAATTGCAAATTAAAATATGTAAGTTGCTTTAGCATATACTGCTTGCAGATGCATTTTAGCAACTTGTATTTTAAAAGCAGTTTTGTAAGATCTTCAGAGTATATATCAATAAATTTAACAAATTAAAATAACTTGCATATAACAAAAAATTAGACAATGAAATGATAAAAAATAATAAGAAAACCCATATATTCGTATATTTTTAATATAAAATTTAGCAAGCAATAACATGAGTAACGTAAAGAAGAATTTGAATTTTCAACTTCAAGTGCATTTATAGAGTTACTAAAAAAACATGAATTTTTTTGTATACCACTGTATGAATATAAACAGAAAATAAAAATTTCCCGACAGCAATCTTTGTAAGGTTAAGTGAATTTATTTAAATCAAATTCGAATTTATAAAACACTGTTTTTAAAATAGAGAAAGAACATTTAAGTATTAAAAGGGATGTGATGTATATTTTGCATTGCTGCTATAAAAATTGTCGGTTCAATTTATCAATAGTGAATTAACTGTATAGATTAAATCTAGAATAAAATGCGTAAGGTAAAAAGATTAATGCTCTTAAAAGCGTTATACCATGCTAGATATTCAAATCTGTTATTGTCTTTAAATGCTTATTGCGTCAGAGAAAATGCTTCACCCTGAACTACTTTTGCAAAAACAACATTTATACAATTCAAATGTATTAATTTAGAGTAAGAATAAGTAATGTGCACTGTTATTACTATTAATATTTCCTTAAAGTAATGTGAAACAATAGATAACATATATAAATCAATTCTTTGATTTTTGAATAAGTTAACTGCTTGTTATTTACGAAAGGGAGCAAAATATTTGATGAGAATATGAAAAAAATATGATTAATAACTTGGAAATGTAATTGATCAACAAATTCAAGTTCACTTTTGACTCTAAATACTTATTTCTTTAAAGAGATAATTTAAGATCGGATTTGAAATATGAAAAATAAATCATTTCTGTAAATTTTGAATAAGATAATTTTTTACAATTTTTATTGCTATTTATGAAAATGGCAAAATATTTCTTAGAACATGACATCTAAATAAAAATTGATTTTCATTTACTATGGTACGAGTGACTATAAAAATTTCCATTAGACTTTCTAAAAATGTAATCTCTAAATTATATATATTAAATTTAGAGATTGTTTTTCTGATTATGACTCCAGAATGAAAAAAGAGGACAATATTTATGTCTATTAAATTATCGCATTTCAAACACAAACATTTATTAATCCCTTCCTTTTTAAAAGTTAAGTAACAATTCACATGCTGCTAATGATGATGTTTTCTTTTTAATTTGAGGGTTTTATAATTCAATCGAAGAACTATGGTTGACTAGTTGTTAGGGCATCGGCCTCCCAACCGGCAGGGCAGGGTTCGATTCCCAATGCCACAAAAAACCCACCGTGTACATGTCATATACTTACTCGTTAAATCTGCGGAATCAAAAATCCTGTGGTCGGTTGTTGAGGAGTTAACATGGATGTAATATTCTGGGGAAAATTACCACCCTCTACAGATCAATGACTAAATTAAGAGAGTTTATCCTCTTATGTTGCTATCTATTGGGGGAGGTTTTAGAACAAAGACGTATTTTCACCTTCGTTGTTCTCTTGTTAGATAAAAGACACACCCTTCTGTGTTAATTTCTCATAGTCGTTGGCTCGCGAACTTAGTCATTGGCTTGTTCAAGTGTCATGAATAACAACAACATAATTCCATTGATTATTATATAAACGGATGAGTACATTTTGAAGAAAATATTTCAATCAATTAAGATAACACATATCAAATAAAAAGCTAAAGATAGTTACTTGAAAGAATTTTGGTTGAATTTTCTGTACACTGTATATAAAATCCGAAAATGTGTTATTTTACTATTACGCTAAGCTTTTTACGCTAACATTTCGAATCTATATTTAGATTATCACCGTTTAGATAAGAATTTCATATCTGCATATTCTGTAAATCTTCTATAATTATCCGAAATGTATTTATTTTACGGAGAGCCCTACCATCAATCAATGGACAGTATACTTGAGAGTCAAGAAAGGAAAATAGTAAAACGGAACAAAACAATACACTCAAGAGTTGATAGTAA
The DNA here is from genome assembly GCA_030067965.1 of Latrodectus elegans. NCBI lineage: Eukaryota > Metazoa > Arthropoda > Arachnida > Araneae > Theridiidae > Latrodectus > Latrodectus elegans. Next base: position 10,103,648 of record CM057822.1, on the reverse strand, counting down.
ATGGCAGTATTTAACTCTTATTGTTCAGTAACGGCTGACTACAGGTTCTTGATAAGCGAGATAGTTCTTTGGAACACAGCGAGCATTTTAATAATTGTTTTAATTATTACGACTAATTTTTCAAAGCAAAAAGTTGATTATTTTATTAAATGCTTGTAAATTTTGTTTCAAGGCTATAAAAAGTTCATTTTATTAAGTAAACCTTCCTTTGTTTTTCTTTTTGTAGATTATATTACTATTTGAATTTATATAAATCTAATTTAAAAATAAAATTTACATGAATTTTAAATATTTTAGTAAACTAAATGCTACATGATTTGTAGGTATAGTACAAAATGTTTCTTTATAGATTTTAATATGGCAATTTAGTTTCAACATTTTAACAATGGGATTTTTGATAACATAATGGAATTGATATTTATTATAATGAAATTGCTTACAAGGAAATTAATTTATAAATTAATAATCATTTTTGGTCAAAAATACCCACTGTAATCTTCCCAAAAATGCCCAGTGTGATAAATTGTTCTTATCATATACGATTAGCATGCAAAATTTAATTTATTAGACAGAATACAACCTTATTAAAGAAATATTATCCGAAATTTTTTTCAGGGCATAATTGTCAGAAATGTTATTATTTTAGTCCTTCCTATTTTCAGCTGATTAATTATTTTAGAATATGATCTTCCATAGAATAAATAATATAAAATAGTTTTACACCATGGATATTTATATAGTAATGAATTTTTGCTTGCCTTCCTGATAAATTTTCCTAAAACATTACTGTAATAATAACTAATTTTTTATTACAATATAACTGTTCTGTTAAAACATAAGTTTCATCACATTACAGTATTATTGTTCAATAATTTTAAAATGTGTATGGTTATTCATTCTTCTATTTTTATAAAATTGTAACTTTTTTTTTTTACAATATATTTTCTACAATAATACCTCAATTTGCATAATATTATTATTTATTTGTTATTGCATGTTAATTAATAACAATTTAGAAGCATATTTTATATTTTTGATATGTTTAATTTTTGAAAATTTCAAACTTTTTCTAAATGACGTATTTTTAAATTTATTATACTGGTTGTCTATAAATGATTTACGCATATTTTAATAACAAAAAGCGTAATAAAGATTTAAGTAGATAAATAAAATTTATTTATATAAAAATTAATTTTATTCTGTATAATTATGTGTCATTTGTGACGTTAATAGATCTCTATTTTAAAGTTTGTCTTTTGGAAAATTAGTTCTTTTTTCAGTCTCTGTATATATGATTTCGTAAAAACTGTTTTGATGTCATATACTGGCCATTCTAGATATAACATAAAACGCACTGAGGGAATTTTTCTTACATGATATTATTTAATGAAAAACATTTTCCCAAGCATCGGTAATGTAAAAGGCATACTTACAGTAGTCTACATACTTATCCATAACCAGATTTGCAGCAACTCCAGTTTCTATAATTGAGAAATGTTGAGCTAACATCACGATATTCGGTCGATAAGACTTTTCCAGTCATCTCGAAAATTTTTTTCATATTTGAAATTTCTCATTAAGAGTTCCATTTGACTAAATTATAGCAAATACGAATAAATAGTAAATATACTAAATAAAGCATCATTTTGGTTATTTTCATTAAATGAGTGCAAAGAAATAACCACACATTTGTTAATCCGATTCTTATAGTCATGATTGTTATTTAAAGGAACACCAACTCCTCTTAATCATATTTATGTAATTATTTATTTCCAAAAAATAAATTTCCCGTTGGATAAAAAAAAACAATTTTAATTTAATTAATGTAATATAACAAAATATTTTCATAAATGTAATATTTTTAATTTAAGTTTACATAAAAATTTATTAAATAATTATTTTTAAATTATATAAGATATTTACAAAGGTTTAAGGTCTTACAAAGGTATTAAAAATGGTTCAATTGCACCTAATAATGAATCTTTTTCAAAGTATATAATTCTTATATTCTAATAATAAAAGTTTCATTGATTACAGAAATGTATTTTTAAAATCAATGAAAATATTGAAAGTTATAATATAATAAATTGATGATTATAACATAATAAAGTAGTTATTTCCCGTCCTAAGTTACAAAACATTTTTCATAATGCTTTTCGTTTTATTTATACAACCATACTTTTTGTATATGAAGCCCACTCGACAAGTTTATACATATATTTATAAATTAATGTTAATTATAGAAATTTCTGTTAATTATTTTTTAATTGTTAAAATAAATCTCTAATTCATTCTTAAAATATTTTTCAGTTCACTTAGTTATACAAATGCTAATAATAATATAGCTATTTCTGTCAATATATTTGTTAAATACTATAAATCTACGAAAATATCTTAATAAATGTTATAAATTTACTTTAAAGAGTTTTTATGTAAAAATTATACTGTTAAATAAAATTTAATTTTATCCTTTCTCGAATTTAAAAATAATGTTTTGTGTGTGTGTGTGAATCACTAAACTATTAAAATACTTTCCTAAAAAATGGACAAAATATTTGAAATTAAACTATTTTATTTCTTCAATATCTGACTTTCTCCAAAGATCTTAATAAAATTTACATTTTTAAATTTTATTATTTTTTTTTACACTTAAAACCATTCGCAATAGAAAAGTACAGATAACGCCCAAAATAAAAAAGTTTATCACTATATTATAGAAAAATTATCTTCATTTTATCAAAAGACTACTGGAGCATTTTTAGAACTATATTAATGTTGCAATACACATTATAATTGAATAATTTATTTTAATTATAATTGTAAGAAAAATATTTTTTTTAATGTTTGAGCTACTTTTTATTATAACATCTAATTTGAAAAAATAGACTATTTTTAATATAGTCTTGTTTTAATATTGATTTTCTTTATGATTCGTATCTCCTTAAATTTTTTGATTTTCAGGCAATAAATAAGTATAAAGTAATGACTCTCTTCTGATTATTAATATAAGAAGACTTATAAGTAGTAAACTTTAATATTTTTTAAGCTCTTGACTTTTATGTGTGGATTACATATCAATAAAAAATGTCATTATAGATGATCCCTATACTATGCAATATTTTAACCAATATCAATGTGCTTTCAAATCTTGAAAATAAGTACATAATTACTTGTGGGTTTATACCAAATTTAAAAAAGCACAAAATTTACTTTTCTTAATAGAACAAATTGCACCAAAGTAATCATTTGGAAAAGAATCGAATAAAATAATGAAGCCAATCACCGTTATGTTTCTCTTTTTTATATTTTATAGTTTTTCTTTCCATCTAGATTTTTTGGAGTTCATTTCGTTTCATTTCATTTCTGGTGACAGAGTTGCTCGGGAATTTCAGAAAAGAACAATAAATTTCGAGGATTCGTAAAATGGTTCTAAGCATTTCTGATCAATGAAACTTCGGTTTTATGCTGTGCTTCCTATTTTATCATGTTGAATTTATAGCCAATCCTGTAATGAGGCAGTTGAATGAAAAAACTCTTTTTTTTCCACATGTTTTATTTTTGCCATAGAAACGTCTGTTTGGAATGTCTTGTGTTTTCAACTATCGTTCGTGACGATCAATATGTATTTCGATACGAATATTCTCTCTCTACCCCACCAATCACTCATCAATAAATGTATGTAACTATTCAATCAATAACTTTACTAACGTAAAATTAAATTATTTCCTAAATTATTTTAAGAGCATTCCATGCATAAAATTTAAACATTTGTTGGCAAATAAATAGTTTTATGGGTTATTTATCAAGTATTATCATTTAACAAACAAACTCTTGCAATTCTTTATATGAAATTTATGTCAATAAATTAATTATAATTAATATAGTTTTAAATATTCAGAAAATTTAATTCATATATATGGCTTTAGAGCTATCACAAACATTTTATAAAATAAGAGAAAAAGAGTAAAATTTCGAGATATATTTATGAAATTGTATACTGGAATGCTTGTATTCTAGCAAAATGTATATTAACATATCACTATAATTCACTATAATCTATATATGCTGTATATATATATATATGTATATATATATATATATATATATATATATATATATATATATATATATATATATATATATATATATATATATATATATATATATATAATATATATATATATATATATATATATATATATATATATATATATATATATATATATATATATATATATATATATATATATATAATATATATATATATATATATATATATATATATATATATATATATATATATATATATATATATATATATATATATATATATATATATATATATATATATATATATATATATTAGCTAATAATGAAAAGAAACTTTTTACTTTACTAATAGTTTTAATATTTTTACTATTTTTAAATATACTATTGAATATCGCCTTTGAACTTTAAAATTAGCATTTAACTAATATTTTTAGTATAACAGTAATATCTGAGAAAATAATATACACATTTCAAATACTTATAGCCTTATCAAATCATTATAAAATTTTCATATGACAATTATATTATTACTTTTTCTTCATTTTAATGCAAAATTTTACGATTGAAACTGGGAAACGATTTAATGTAATTTATTTGTTTTTTACGAACATTTTAATCTGCATTTTTTGAGGAAAAAATTGCATAAATTATTAAAATTTAAAACACAGAAATTTCATACATTTAAAAGTTTTTGAAAAAATATAATTATAAATTGTTTAGAATTGCAATTCCTATATAAATTTTTAATTGACATTTGTATAGATATTATTTTTGGTTAAATATTTTCAATTTGTATTTATGCATTTTTATATAAAACTAATAATTTTGGAATCTTATCCTTAAAAAATTAATTAACTAGATTTTTGTAGTAAATAAACGAGTTTAGTTAATTTAATAAATAGTTGAGATAGCTTTAATTATTTAACAAATTATTTTCTTAATTTTTATGTTGAAAAATAAAATAACATCTTTAAGGATTTTATTTTAAAGTAATTATAAATAAAAATGTTTCTATCAAACATATTTATAACAATAAATATATACATTCCTTCATGTTATTTCTATACCCAAATTATTTGATAAATATAAATGTATTTAACTCTATTGAAAACCAAAGCGTTACGCATCTTTCGTGATTTTTTAACTAAATAATACAAGATAAAAAAAAGTTAAATTAAAAAACAGCAATTGTACGATAGTTAAATACTTGATACCGATAGCTTATCTAAAAGCTCAGCTTGTTTTTTCGAAAATGTGTCAGAGGAAAGCAATTAGTTTTGATTGTTCTTCTTCCAAGACTGTCTTGTACAAAGAAGAAGATATAAAAAAATAATATTAAAAAGATGAACGATGGATGAAAGATATGGCGCCAAGAATATTTTTTTCTCCGGAAAACATTTTAGTTCTTCCACCAAAGCGTGAGCTTCGATGCATATGGCTGATATTATTAAGGCTTAAGGATCCTTTTTTTCCCCTATACATATCGCTCTCAGAATTCCTGATCCACTTGAGTGTTGAGAAAAAAATGATGTAAATACAAACAAAATTTTGATCTGCTTTGCTTACAAGAAGAAGGGAAAATAAAAAAGATTGAAGCGTCAATTATTTTATGGAAACTAAAGATTTTCTTCCCTGGTTACATTTAGTAATGGAATTTCTCAGAGTTGACAAATAAAGTGATAATGGTTTACCAAAATAATTTAATTGATAACTAACAAAAATATATAAGCATTATTGTTGACCACCCAAAAAAACAATATATATATATATATATATATATATATATATGTGTGTGTATGCTCTTTTCTATAATTACAATATATTCTGCTGGATATATTCCAATAATATTGCTTAGTGAAAATATATTTTTTCAATTGATAAATCAAGGTTTTATTTCATGCATCTGCATATTGAAACAGTTTGGAGCATTAAGTAAGCAAGTTACTTTCATTCGATTTTCAAATCAGTACAAGGACATAACTCTCGGGTCTTGAACCAAAGTCTTTTGACCTAGGAATCTCAAGCGATACCACTGTGCTACATTGCGGTAAAGCGTTTAGCCCGAAAGATAATATTTTCCAGTTCTGTTCACATTTTGTGACGTCACAGTGTAGGAGATTGCGAAGTACTGTGTTTTTCTTCATACTAAATCAATAACACAATATAATTCACCTACCATTATTAATTGGGGAAGAGAATTATAACAATATAATTTACACCCCCCATTTCCAACCATTTTTGAGATACCCAACCTGATTTCATTGTTTTCCACCAGGTTATGGTGTGAGTGATCTCATTCGGTAGTGCATATCTCATTTTTTATAACTAGGCACCATGTTTTTAAAAATAGCAGCTGCCGTTCATAAATTAAGATGGTGACAAGAGACATTAATGTGCCTCTTGTTTATATTTTAATTTTCAGAAAAAATATTTAATTATTAAATGAATATTTTTCAAGGATTAATACTTAGTTGATAATAAATTGATTAACACTTAGAAAATCAATGTAATATAAGTAATTATCATGTTCTTACTACTTAATTATTTTTTAAACATAGTTAAATAGAAACAAAGTGTGATAATGTTTGAAATTCTACTTTTTCACATGACTCATATATCATAGGTTATTACTAAAAGTAAATCTAAATCAAATAAATTAAAAAAAATCGTAGTTAAAAGTAATTTTTTTAAACAATGTAATTATAATACAAAAATAGTATATACAAACTGTACATCATTTAAATTTCTCGTCTAACAAATTATATTTCTTATTAATTAGAAATTGAAAATGTTACTTAAATAAGTTAAGTGATATATTTTTAAAACATTATTTGTTAGTTAATAAAATAAATCTTTCTGTTAAAATATTATATTTAAGCTGAATAAATTTCAATTGAGATTGAAATATTTATTTGCTGTTTACAAAATAATAAAAAAAATGCTTAAAATCAATAAATTGTAAAATTATTTCCTATAACTAGAATGCATTAATTGTACCAGTAAAATAACTTAAATGAGTGAATTTAGCAGTCAAATCTGACTTAAAAATTTATTTGCTCATCTTAAAAATTCTAGCATATATAGAAATACGTAGTGCATTTGTTCTGTACACAATGCAGCCTTCTGCAAATTAACCTATTATTCTGTTTCTGGTTACATTTACAACTGAAATAATCCTTAATCTTAATGAAAGGTTTCAATTTCATATTAAGAATAATATTGGCAAATATACAAGAGGAAATAATAAAATTTCATGAACAAATAAATTAAATGAATATATTCGGCTTAATTAATGAAGTTAATTTTACGAATGCTGATTGGTGGAAAGAAAATTGTTATTCTGCAAGAAATCTAATGGCTAATTATCTACTCGAATTTCTTTAAAAATATTTAAAACGAATAGTTAGTAAAGCAACTAAATTCGTAATTGCTTCAAATGTGATTCAATTTATGTTTCCTTGGCAACGGAAATGCATTCCAACGGTAATTGAAACCAAAATGTATACCTTTAATAGGTGTTTTTAACATTTTCCTTCATGCGTTTTGGAGTGTTTCTTTTAGATAATAACAAGCATTCAGAATATGGTTGCTGAAACAGAATAAATTAATTAAAATATTTATTTATTTATAACATTCTGCATCACATCCTGAATAATTATATTATTTTTTTATTCATTCCATGTGTCTAAACGACATTAAAGGAGAAATATATATATATATATATATATATATATATATATATATATATATATATATATATATATATATATATATATATATATATATATATATATATATATCAATTTTTTAAAAAAAATATATAAAATAATTTAAAAAAAAATTTGAACAAATGCCAAAAAAAGAATTAATTTTATTCTGGATGTCTATTTAAATTATTTAAATTTTAAGCTTTCTTATTCTTCTTTTTAAATTAGCATTTATTCATATTTGAAAATTATTAAATTATATATATATATATATATATATATATATATAAATATATATATATATAAATGTATATATATATATATAAAAAAAATATATATATATATATATATATATATATATATAAACACACATGCAAGTAATATACTACATATACAGAGAGAGAAATTTACAATTCTATGTAAAGAAATCTGCAGATTATTGACAAGATGTTTGAACCAAAGATAATTTACACAAAATGTTTCATTTGAATTATAATTCAAATTATCTATATTCAGTTTAGATTGAACTATAGTTTACTATTCAGGTATGCTATACTAGAAGTTTATTGGCTTACAATTGTTTAAGTTTTATTATATTATAGAGGGTGCTAAAGGGTTCTTAAAAATGAAAAATCAGTGATGTTTAGACATTGAATGCGCGATAGAAAGATAAGTTGGTGCTCAATATACCGTTTCCACATATCAATATATATTTAATATTTGCCACTTAGAGAAACGTGATTATTAAATAACATAAATTATCTCATTTTGCAATTCTTTCTAGTTAGTCTCAACACTAATTAAATCTGTTCCATGCTGTCCTGGAATACAATTATATCATCCGCTATCTTCACTGGCATGCTAGTCTATAATTATTCCATTATAAATACATGTAAATTGAATAACTTCTCAAGTTTATGGGACTATAATATTCTTTGGACTTCGTTAAACTATCACACAAATGGTCAATCCCTCTCCCGAAACATTACGCCGACTTAACAGCGTTGAGCACTTGCGCTATCTAACAAGTAGCTTCCTGGACAGACTAAACTCGTCCTCATGACGTTCCTTTCCGAAGCAATCACAGAAACGAGCATGCTGAGACGTGAATTAGGCCAATTGTCACGTGTCAGTAGAGACATGTCTTAACTGTCTCTGGATTCTCCAAAATTCTCTCTCTATCTCTCTTGGCTTCTGTTTAGACCAGTATTTGCTCTGCCCGTTGGTTATTATAAAGTCCAGTTCCTCACGGCACTTGCACACACCCGGGCATAAATTCGGGTGTCGTCAGCTTAACTGCCGAGGCATTAAGCGAAGGACTTAACAGTTATAGTCATGTACAAGTGTATAAATTTCTAAAATTTATTTCTCCTCACTGGTTGGTTATTTGGGTGTTAGAGTGAAGATATTTTCAGCTACTCTTCAGCTGGTATACAGTGATGAATTTAATTTTAGTAAGAGGGGTGTTTCAAAATTATAAACTTTAAATATTTGAATTTTGAAATCATAATTTAAATAATTATAGTGTAAAATTTTTATTGGCAACCATTTAAAAAATATATATATAGTTATGCATTTATAACTGTATTCATTTAACATATGGTTTATTGCAAAAACAATTATAATTAATGCAATATGATTGTAAATATTTTGAATTTTGTAGCTTAATTAGATTAAAACCTTATTAATATTGAGCTTATTTTGTCACTTTGTTCAGAAAACTTTCTAAACGACAGTAAAGGAAAAATGTTTTTGGTAATATATATTTCATTATTCATCTGGTTGCATATATATATACATATAGATATATATATATATATATATATATATATATATATATATATATATATATATATATATATATATATATATATATATATAAACACATAATCATATGAAATATATGTATCTTCTCAGGCCGATATAATATAGGGGTTAATTAAAATTTTAACGAATGATTTTAGTAATAATTAATGCATAGTTTAATCACACTTGTTGATGTATCATTAAATATTGTTTTTCGTAATGATACTTCTCAGTTTCATTGTAGGACAATGAAACTAAAAGTTTTATAAGATGTAGTTTAACTGTTCTTATAATTCCTATGCAAATAATGCATAAATCAGAGAACATCATTTTGTCTTATTGAATATTAATTACATATACTATGGAAATAAAATGTGGAACCACTTAAAAAGGTACTTATTTAGAATAAAATTTGGGTGATATATACTTTTTTTTAAAAAATGCTAACATTTTGCATATACAATGTACGTACTTTTTACATACATGTTTTTATTCGACATTCAAATTATTTTAACGTGACCATTGTAAATTTTCATGTAAGCAAAATTATTTGAATTTTATAATGATTTAAATTTACTAACAATTTATTTTTTTATCTTCAGAGCACGCTGTTTCATGTAAAATCTTTTTTGTTCTAAAACTTTAACGAAAATAATTAACAATAAATATTTTAATGAAATGTTGAAAGCTGAAGAAAAAAAAAGTAATTTATGCGCAACTGACAGGTTTTTTGTGAACAAGTTTAAACAAACTTGTAAAATTTCAGATACATAGCTTCAAAGAATTTATGATATCTGGATAAAAAAAATATATAATTATTGATTGTTATATGTTTATTATGTGTTTTGTTTTACAAAAATGTTTCTTTTTATTTTAGGTAAGTCACAATTCTTTGAATATAGAAACTCACGAATTTCATTTGATAATGTAAATTAAATTAGCGACATTGAAATTCTGATGAAGAAAATGGTAAGCTTATTTAATATTTCTCATAGTAGATAACTGTAACTGTACACAGACATACAAATAAAGATACGAAAAAATCTATAAACATATATTTTAATTTGTGAAAATATTATAAAAGTTTTCTCCGATTTTTTCGCAATATTTAGAAGTTGTAAATGAATTTAAAGTCTTTGACCCACTAGTAAAATGCAAGCGTTTTTTATAAAATTATAATAACATATTTTATAAGTAATACATTTTATAGGAAATTAAATTTTTTATGATGAATGCAATTTTATATTAGGTTGATAACATAATGCATTAAAGCAAAGAAGTAGAATTTTTTACCTTTTAAATTAGAATATTTTTAGTTTCTTTAAAGTGTGAACAAATTTAAATTATTGTAAAAAGTTAAATAGTTTATTTTAAATAAAATCTTAACTATGCAAAGAAGAGAAAATATTTAACAATTCAATTCTAAAATGCGAAATCTGATGTTAATGTATTTATTGAATTGACTTTAATTTTTAGATTTATTCAATGATGAAAGTAAATTCAATTTCTAACCATTTTTTTATATTTATCCCAGAGGTTTTCGTTTTTAAGTAATACAGCGCCATCTAGGGATTAAAAGGAAAGAATCATATTCTTTAATTATTTCTAATTATACTTATATTTTATAGAGATTATTAAATTTTATTATGATTTGAATGGAATGAATGATAAATATTTCAAATATAAATAATATATAAATTTTTTGTTTCAAATTAAATTTAATGTATATTTTTATTTTTTCGGGAATCAAATCGTAGTTAAATATTTTTATGTCTTAATATTAATTGATAATTATTTTCAATTGCGTATACACTATCTTCATTCAGTTTTAACGTAAACTGGAAAAAATATTAAAGTTCATTATTTTCACAAAATCAAAACTGTATATAATAATATTGTTTCAGATCTTTTGTCTCAATTGCTAAATATTAACAAAAATAAATAATTTCTTAATTTATAAACTAAATGTTAAATTTTTAAGATTTCTGAAATGAATCTAGATCATTCATGAATTGTCATTTTGTAAAGTTGTACAAAATAATTAAGTTTATAAATTAACAATTCGCTATTCTACTAAGATCATTTGCTTTATAACTAATTATGTACATTGCATTTAAATGTAAAGACCCTAAAATACTGAGTTGCTGATAATATTTTTTCTTTGTCCTAAGTAAGAGTATTTTTCGACATTGCTTTTTAAAAATGCTGAATAAGTTCCTTTTATAGATCTTTGATTTCCTTTCGGTAGAATGATTTCTGCTACGCTTTTCGAAATTTTTCATCCTTAGCTTAACGAGTGTTTTTTTTTTTTTTTTTTTTTTTTTTTTTTTGTAAAATATGAACCGTATGAACCGTGTGTTTTAGAGAAGCAACCGATTCTTCCGATATCAAAATGTTGTAGACATTATAAATTATATACTATCTCTAATGCTATAGATATAAAAATATTGTATGTCAAAATGCAATAGATATTATAAATTATATTTTAAATTGTGATATTTTGTATCATACACAACTTATATTCGATTTATAAAAGGATCTTCTAACATAATAGCTGATTATTTTTTCTCGAATATCGATAATTAATGTCACAGTTCTATGTACTATATAAGCAACTTTTCAAATACTAAATATTTGAAATTGTTTTTCAAATTTAACCTGATTATTTTTGGGGGTATTTTTTTTCTTATTTTTTATTTTTAGATATTTATTTGTCTGAAGAATTCTAATCTATTTAATGTATCAATTCTATACCTTTTCAAACCATAGCTAATTTTTTAATGACTTAAATAAGAAATATTTTCTACAGCAAAAGTCTATATTTCTTTTAAGAAATATATCTTTTTAAATAGAATTATTTATTTATAATATTTTTAAAAAAATATCACATTTTAAATTGTTAACAATTAAGACAATATGCTCTGATTTGTTTTTAATTAATAATATTTTACACTATTTATATATATTTCTTAAAATATTTAAAAAATTATAAATTAATCGAAGATATAAAGCTGCTAAAAGCAAATCCCCTGACTTGTAAATTAAACATGAAAATTATTTTATCAATTTCTTAATTACAATCTTTTCACTGCTATTTTTACTTTGGTGTGTAATTTATCACTTCATATACAAAATTTACAAGGTAATTAAATTTAGCTAACATATTCTGAGCAAAATTTAATTTTATATTGAATGCAATTCCTAAATTTTCTAGTTATATTTAATAAACAAATAATAGTAAATTTAAAAGATTTTAAATTTTCTATATTTTATAATTTTCTTCTATGAATTAACTAATTCAGAGCCACCCACCTTGTCTAGTGATTAGTGAGCCTAACTGCAGATAGAGAGGTTTCTTGTTCAAATCCCGGTTCGGGCATACATGTACTTCCTGTCTCTCTCTTCTGCCTTTGTCTTTTTTTCCATGAATAGGTTCTGAATGGGTGCGTAATCTAAAAACGGTATCTAGGGCACAGGTGTAATGAGGAAGTCGGACTCATCAGCAAATTAATGTTCAGTTGGGGAAAAGTGGAGCAACACCTCCCGTGTTGCCAGCCTAGATTGCACAAGACAGAAACTGATTTAGTAAATGATATTCAGTGACATACTGTTCGGATTATAAACATAATACTCATGGAATAACACTGGTGTACATTTTGACGTTATTTTAGTATGAAAATTTTATTATGTAATTATTCTTGGTTTTCAAATAATATTGTTAAACTTAAGAGTACGAAAAATTATTTCAAGCAGAGTTCAATAATATATAAATAATAAATAAACAATCCTTTGTGAAATACAGTCATTCTATTTTAATTCATAATTTACTCAAGTGAATTTAAACAGTTAAAATCATCCGCGAATGAGAAATTTCGTATAAGTTGATTGGAGACGTTTCAAAAATGAAACACAGATTATATTTTCAACGAATAGATAGAATAAATAAAATGTTAATCTCAGTTCAACAAATTCTTCTGTCAAGTGTACTTATTATCTTTGACAGTGAAAACATTCGATATAAAATGAAATAAAGGAATAATATCGTTTGTCGTTATTTAATCATCAATATTCCCAATAATTAGATTTTTCTATTCAATGAAAGAATTTTGCAGTGCATTAAAAATTATCTCTTCGTGCGAAACAAAACTTTTTCCTTTTATAAAAGATAATTTAAACATTCTGTCACGTTAGGGAAGAGGAGGGAAAATTTTTGCAGCAAGAGGGAAACTTTTAATATGTTTTCCCCACGTCTTCTACCTCAGCCTGCTTATCCGTCTATCTAAGACGATTTTGTTGAAGTTATTTTCCATCTTTGACTTCAAGTGTAATTAAATATAAGTTATCAGCAATTTCCAGAAGTCTGATTGGCTTAGTTTTTATTTTTGCTTAAGACATTTTGAAGGAATTTTTGCTTTGGGGAATAAATTATTTTTCATGCTTTATTTTTTGTAAAAAAAAATTGTTATCTCCATTTGTAAGGGAAAAGGAAATCCTCATAATTAATTCTAGATAGCTAGTTATGAGTGTGGCTGTTCATAAATTAACTTATTTCCGAAACCTGCATGTAAAAAATTACAATTATTTGTTTTTTTAAACACCAAATTATATTTTAACGGATTTTAATTCATTTTTACTGCTATTCAAAAGATTAATTGTAAAAATACTACAAAAAATGAATAGAAATATTTGAATTTATTTCTGTATAACAATTTCTAAGTTTGTTAAAATATTGCTATTTGCGTATATTTCTTTCAAATATTCAGTATAATAACTTAACAGCTCTGATTAATTATTAAATTATGCTCTTGATAATAAAATATATGATTGCATGATTACTAACTGAAAATTTAAATTCTTAAAAATAAAAATAATTAAATCAATAAATACCAATAATCTTCAGCTTCAATCCTACATTAAATTGAAATAGCTTGAATCAAATAATTTTTTAAGATAAATTTCAATTAATGTATAAAATACTATACATGTTTGAGAATAAAATAAAATTGTTCTGATTGTTATAATATAAAATGCTTCACAATTTCAAGTTTATTCATAAATAATGCTAATGAAATAATCAATGTTTATACTTTATAAAGTCATGAAGAACTATCTTCTTAATAACTCTTTTCGTATAAATATGTTAATAATAGTACAAATATTAAACAAATTTTAAAAATAACCATATTGAAACCAAAATATATTTTATTTATGACGTCAGTAGGGTGGATACAGTTTCTTTCAGTATTCATTTCAAATTAATCCTTGACACTTATTGAGAAACAGGTCATGTTTTATTCTATTTACTTTTTTATAAACAAGTGAATTAGAAATTAAAATTCCGTAATTGATAAAAATTTCAGTGCAATGTGTGCAATTTCAACTTAGTATATAGGCATTATAAAATTTTCCTTTTATACAAGGGCCTCCTTTAATTCTTACTTGCTTTTAGGATTATCACATGAAATTCCATGCATTTGAAAGGAAACAAAATATATGATGTAATTTTTTATTGTTTCGATCTTATAATGTTATTTCAAATTTGATAATAAAGTTGTTATGAAAATTTTTATTTTCTTAAATAATAAATAATTACAAATAAGTAATTGATTATAAATAAGTAATGAGGCTTATTTTTTAATTTTGAAATATGTAAAATTTAATTAATACGATAAAAATTGTCATATTTTAATGTGACAAATATTACTTATTATTGTTCTGCGTCTGGTTCTCATATTTAAAATATGAGTTAGCAGGGGATAGAAAAATGGAGTAAAATTTTAAATAAATTAGTAATTAAAAACTATTTAAAACAAAATATTTTTAATTTCAAGATATTGCAATAAATACAATTTTACAACAAAGCAGTATCTTGCAGCTCATCGGCATAATTTCTGTTGATTATTTAAGGATGTCAGAAGAGGATATATAAAAGTTTTGAACTCTTCGAAAAATTCTAATGTTTGAGCATGAAAACCTTCACAAAATAGACTCACTATATTGGCAATTTTATCCGAAATATCTCCTCACTTTGTAACAAGTATGACACTTTAACAGTTTTACTCTTTCTGTAGAAGTGACACAAAATAACTTTGAAATGAAATTGCAAAATTTTTGATTTGCATGGTCTAATGAAAATTCAAATCTTACTAAAATTTAACTTCAAGCATTTCGCAACAATATTTCTCAGGATGGGTGCTGTTTGAAAAATAATTTTTTTTTTCTAGTAGATAATACATATTTTCACAAACGGTATTAGATATTAAATTTAGAAATCTTAAATTTAAATTTTTTATTCATTAAATTTAGATATAAGATCTTAACATGATTTAACCCTTTCGATTCAATAAAACTGATATTTATAATTTAAAGAAAAATTAATCATATTAATTGCTTTTCTTAGGTTGTGAAAATAATGTAAGGGTACCACAAACGTAACTACATGAGAATTTATAACAACATCGAAAAGTTAAACGGATAATATTTTAAAATTAATAACTGATATTTGCTCGTTTCTTTTTAATTGCTGCTAAATTAGAGTCACCTTTCCCTTTAACGCGAATTTTTAAGCGTTTTAAATATCTTCTAAATCTTCAAATATAATTTATCAATATTGATAAACAAATGTAGAAAATACCTTTAATTAATATACATCTTTGGCTAAAAATATTATTGCACATATAGCGTTCGATATTTTTTGTCATCAATTAACATTCCAGAGAAAGATTTAGGTGATAAATTCAATAATTACTAATTTTCCCCTGTTTTTGATGAAGATATTGACTAGAAATTCTAAAATTGGGATCTATTAAAATACATAATGCATGAAACTGACTACATATTCCTGAAAATCTACACCATTTAGGAAATTTTAAAAATATATAATTTTCATTAAATTAAAATAAATTGGTATTTAACTATTTTGCATGATATTTTTTACAAACTGACATAAAGACATCAATTTCACGTTTAATCAAAAACATTCTCATTAAATTGTAACAAATAATTGTGAGAAAGTAATTAGAGTATATAACTGAATGAATATCATGACAAAATTATGGTTTTCTGTATGTTTTAGTTGCAAATTTCCTCATTTTAATTTGTTAGATATAAAACACATTAAAGCAGTAAATAAAAATATAATTATAAATAAAAATATACAGAAATTTAATTTCGAAAAAATCTCAAAAGCACTCTTATTTTAATGATCTGGTAAAAAATCTATCAATGTTAAAGATTATTTGAACATCACCCATCTTTTGATTATCAGATCAAAAATATATTAAATAATCCTAAATAAGAAACTATAACATAGCAAAATATTATTTATTTTTATTGTTCTTAAATTCCTCAAGACTAGAAATAATGCAGTTTATTATTTCATGTGACAATTGGTCCCTCTTTTTCATTGATGCCACTTTCAGAATCTGGATGATTCTCGGAGGAGGGTTACAAGTTTCAAATTGCTCTTCTTAGAGCATACCAGACATGTTCTATAGGCTTCGATTCTAGACTTGTTAACCCAATACATTAGGCGACTATTCTCAATTTCTAGAAATGCATTGAATATAAGATATTTATGTATCTTCGCTTTATCACCCATTCAAATGAACTCAAACACCAACTGTATCCCTGAAAAGACGAAAATAATGCTTCAAGAACTCATCTCCATACATTACAGCAGTCAAACTACCATTGTCAAATAAATGGAAAGATGTGTGACAACTTAATATGACGCTTAATATGTTGATTATGTAACGCTGACACTAGGGGGTAGTGTCAGCAAAATGAGCCACACCTTCCTAAGGGTAGGTCCGTTGTTCTTTCCATATGAACGAATGGTAGGAATATGTGGTAAAGCTGAACTGAGAAACATCAGCGAAGACTTTATGTTTAACTGATCCAGAATAAGTTTTTTAATATTCAAATGTAAATGCGCTACAAATATATTTTAAACACTTATGTTTATGTCTTACTTTATGTGAATCAGAAATGATTTTTACTACCATTGAATTATAGTATTTAAAAATATCTCTTCTCCACTTCCTATTATCATATTTTTACTTAAACTGAATTTTTCGCTTAAATAAATAATATATATATATAAATATATATATATATATATATATATATATATATATATATATATATATATATATATATATATATATATATATATATATATATATATATATATATATATATATATATATATATATATATATATATATATATATATATATATATATATATATATATATATATATATATATATATATATATATATATATATATATATATATATATATATATATATATATATATATATATATATATATATATATATATATATATATATATATATATATATATATATATATATATATATATATATATATATATATATATATATATAACATGCATGGAATTACATTTATACAATAATTATTTTCATTGTAATAATAAATTTCTCTAAATAAGCTAAATTCAAATTAAAATATTTCTTAAATAAATATTAAGATAAAAATGCCTTTCATTGGTATTTAAATTAAATTTCTATGAATGTTTCATGTGAAATTTTTAATAAAATATACTAAAAATATCAAAATAGCATTTAAACAAATTAAAATGATTTGTGTAAAAGAGAAATTGAGTCATTAATTATTTAAAAGTTTTAAATTCTATCCTTTAAAAGGTTTTATGCAACTGATATTTATAAAGAAAAGGAAAACATCAATTTGGTTTGTGTACAGTAAAATAAATTTATATTTTTCTTTAAATTATTAATAATATTGTAATAATTAATTGTTAAATGTTTTAATTTAAATGTTCCTTGAATATATTTAATGACTTTATTCCAATTAATATTATGTCGCAATAAAATTGTAAACATTAAGTGGAAATTATGTTTTGGGATATTGATTCTCAGATATGTGATGCAAAAATGATGTCTTTAAAAAACATTTAAATGCATATTTAATTGTCTAAATAATATTTCATTTCAGTTTCAACAGCGAAAGTTATATTTTCATTCTGAAACTGTAATTTTATAAAATGTACTGAACTCATGTTAGGAAAGTATATTTTACAGTAACTCAAACTGTATAAGTAAAGGTATTTATTTCATAACCATAAATACATAGTTATAATTATTTTAAATAAGTTTCAACACATTATGTTAATATAAGATATATATATTGCTTTAGACAGTTTAATATTTATATTAATTTAGACAAAAATATAAAATAATTTATCTTTAGTTTTAAATTTAAAAATGATTGTCTCATTTACATATACATATTATTTTGCTTACATATAATATATTTCCTTATTAGTTCCGAAAGCTTAAATGTATAACTAATAAAGAGGGAAAATGTGGGTAATGTACTGTATCATGTTACAGAGCTTTACAATTTTTTGAAGTATACAGTGAGAAAATATGCAATGAATAGAGAGAGAGAATAATTACCCAGTTATATACAACAAACCAAAAAATTCAACTAGTCAAAAATAACTACTTGAATTTTTGGATTGTTAAATAAATGATTATTAAATAAATTCCTTGATACTAATTCTTATATACTTCCGTTCACTCGATTCGTACAATTGTGTAAGATGCAAATCATTGTATACTCTTGCACAAAATTAACAATGTCACAAATAAATTATCATTCAATTTAAAATGCAGTGAGTATAATGTGAAATTGCGATCATTTCTCATTTAAAATTAATCTATATTTTACTGACTTTATGTTACTGTGGACCAATGTGGATTCCAAAACCTGATAATAACAAGCTATGCTCAAAATTCCTTGGCACTGAAAAGAACCAAACAACTTTTCTGGATGCCATTTCCAGCTGTTCAACTCATTGTTCTCAGTCCAACTTCCTCCTCTTTCTGCTGTCTTATATTCCAGGAATAATTCTGCTTTTGAGGAAACACAAGAAGGTATTCCACATCTCACCTTTTACGATTTCAAAACTTTTCCTGAATGACTACATGTTCCGCAACGCCCATAACTACCTGGATTTGTCAGGGGAAGAAAAGTGGTAAAATGGATGGAAAATCTTCTAACAAAGCATTAGGAATTTCAAATGGATATGAAGAGAATGTTAATAATTTTTAAATGTATAGGACATTTATTGTAGAAAATAAGTGATTCCAAATAATTGGAATATTTTAGATTTTGTGTAACAGCCGAATTGCTGAAGAATTCAGAATTCTTGTTTTACGAGAAGATATTATACTACGACCAGCACAAATCAAATGACCTACCTTTTTAATAATCTTATTTTTCAATTTTTTAAATTTTATAAATATACAATATTGATAAATTTATTAATTTAAGGTATCCACCTACATTTAAAATTTGATTTTGCATGATATTCGATTTTTTATTATTTGGACGAATTTTATACTCAGTTTCAAAACTAATTTCCCTTTTACTTTATGTCAAGTAGAAATTCAGTTACAGAAGATTTAAAATAGGTTGCGTTTTAGAAAAACAAAACTGGAAGCTTCGTTTTCTAACTGGAAATGGCAAAAAAGTGGCAATTTTCTTTCATTTTTATTTATATTTTTGTTCAATGTGGGAATTGATAGCTATTAGAAAAACACCGTTATTTGGCTTACGCATTTGAAACGAGATACCTATCGCAACAGAAACTGAAATCTTAAAATATATATTTTAATAATATTGTTCTTTACAAAATCTCCAAGTCCTTAAACATCTTAACACGTTATCTCAAATAATAAGGAAGATATTTGTATGAAACTTGCCCTATATGTATTAAGTGATATTATCTATGAAATGAATCAAAATTTTGTATATATATGAAGAACTTTTTCATATATAGTTATTTTTAAAGGGAATGTTTAGTAACATTTCATAAAATGTTCATATACCTGTATAATTTTAAAAATAACTTCTTTGTTAGAATATTTTTTAAAATTTTATTTCATTTCAAAGAATGTCCAATGTATAATGTTCATTGTCATATAAACATTATAAAGAAACTAAATTAAGATTGATGCATTGCAATTTTCTTTAGAGTGTTAGCCGTTTTGTTAAAATTTGGCTAACATTTACCAGAAAAATAACAACTTTCACTAAATATATTCTATATGTAACTAAAATGTTTTGCAGATTTTAAGTTTGCATATCATAATTATTTTTTAATAATTTTCATAATTTTTTAAGATAAAGGAAAATTTAAATTAATTTTTAAGAAACATTTGACTCTCAATCGTAAGCAAATACCTTGATATAACAACACAACTTTACATTCGATGTTATTATAAACTCTAATAGAAATTAAAATAATTAAAAGTATTACATTATCCATGTAAACATATGCATCAATCTTAATATATACACACAAACATATACATATACATATATATATATATATATATATATATATATATATATATATATATATATATATATATATATATATATATATATATATATATATATATATATATATATATATATATATATATATATATATATATATATATATATATATATATATATATATATATATATATATATTCATATTGTTTCCTTTTAATAGAAATAGAAATAAATATTGATAAATATTCGACGCATATTTACGGCAGAGAAAAAAATTAAAACTATTTGCGTACTTAATAAATTGGATTTCATTCTTAAATTCTATTCTTTTTATTATAAGATAATTTTATATTTCCCTTGAAAAATAAATATTTCCTGCAATATACTGCTTAAGATTCAAGCAGCATCTTTCATATTAATCATAAGCTCAAACAAAAATAAATTCTGCGAAGCATCTTTCATATTAATCAGACTGAAAGAGCATTGAAAGGAAGCCTTAGACTGAGTTTATAGCATTTCATTCCTGACTCACAAGTTGAAGGCTGATTTAATTTATTTTCGATGCTGTAAGACATCAGAGTAGCAAGTTACAAAAAGTACACAGCAGGGGAATCATGTTGAGACATAAATTTTTACTGCTAATGTGTCTGTATGTATACATAAATATATGGAAAATTACTTTTTGTATTCACAATTACGTAGGTGATATCATCTTATATTCTGGAAAACAAATATTCACATCTTTAGCTGAAAGGAATTTGTAGAAACCCGAAGAATTGCAATGATTGATAGTCTTGTAACATACAAAAATTGGCGATAAAGTTTATGGCTATTTGGCTTTATTTTTGCTTCCTTTTTCGTGAGAATCGGTAATGGAAATCACTCCCACATACAAAAATGCTTTAAGGATTCATGTCCACTCGATTCAAAGGATTGTACCACAAATTTTACTACAAGCGATCTTGATTCTCAGTATAAAAATATCAGGAGCCCCATTACATTCGAATTGATTGGCGCCAACCACCCCATTTCAGGCTGCATTTACGAGGGCGTGATTTCTCTGAATGATTCAGTTTAGATCCCTGACGAGAAATTCTTTCTTATTCAGCGGTTCTTTAGCATTTTACCCTTAAACATCATTGATTCTAAAATGGTCTTCAAACTAAATAGTTTACAAGATGGGCGTAGTTTTGAAGCATACTATTCATGTAAAAGATTGTTTATATGTATAAAAATTTAAATATATTGTCCTATTAAAATAAATTGTTCTTACAGAATTTTATTAAAAGCATATTGTATGATAAATATATGCTTATTCCTTCAATGTGTTCTTCTGATTTTTTTTCATATATAATTTCTTTTTTCAGATAATGCAGTAAATAATATTTACCTATGCTATTTCAAATTAATCATTTATTAATAAATTTCTTGTCAATCATGCATTAAATCTTTGTAACATTTATAGATAAAATTTCAAAAAAGTAAGCATTTTAAATACAAATAAAATTAATAATATAGTTTGAGTTTTCTAATAATTGTATTCATAATTTCTATTCTACTTAATGATCAGCAAATTCTATTTTATGTGATAACTATGCCTTTTCTGAAGCTAAGCAATATTTTAAAATACGAAATAACACACATTAATTTGTATACTTACCTAGTAATATTAGATTTTCATTTTAATAAAAAATAAGAAAATAAATACTAAATGTAACATTTTTTAAGTTCGTATTATATCAAAGGACATGTGATACATACAGTAAAAAAGATAATTCTGTATTTTTGAAGGAGTAAATATTAGCTTTCATTCAATAAATTAGTGAATAAATCAAATATGTGTTATTATTATAACTGTTTCTTGTTTTCTCATCAAAATTACCATAGGTTGCTTACTTTAAAAATACTTAATATGTATAATCAAAATTGACATTTTAATAAAATGCTCATATTTCAAACAAAGTGGTAATTTTTCTTCATAATCACTGATTTTTGAATATCCCTATTTCTGACAGAATGTTTTATTAAAAAAATCTTGATTTTTAATATTTGCCTATTTGTAAAATTACAAAAGAGATTGGCGGGAATTTTTATTTACCTGTCAAAAATAAATTCCATAGATGAAAGTATTACACAAATATTTATTGAACAAATCTGTATGGAAATATTAACTTCAGGTAGTCTATTAATTATTTTTGAGAGCGTCTCTATAATTAACTACATATGAATAAAGTAAAAGAGTAATTTATTACTCCCAGCTGCAACGGCTTTTAAAAAATTCTTTATGAAGAGAAACAGGAAAAAAAAATTCGGTTGAGATTTCATCACAAGTTAGGCAAGGATGTGAAAGAATTTTCTGTAATGACAACGAGCGGTTGTTCTTAATTAAGCCTCACTATATTTACCTGCTTTCGCATATTAATTAATTTCTTCATCATAGGAAAGAAAAAACTGTTTTCTTCTTATACTTTAAACATATTAGTTTACATTGTTCAGCTTTATATTAGTTTTGTAAGAATCTAAATTATATGACATGTATAAAATAGTATTTTGCCTAAAAGAACTATTCATTATTTTTTAATACAAAAAATTAGAAAAGAAACATTACGTAACATTTACTAATGTTTCACAAACATGGATACAAACACTGAACATTCAGTCTCAAAGAAAGTCATTGTCATTCATGTAATTCCGCTTTTTAACTTTGCATATAAAATTTCTGATTTATTATAAGTCAAATGTTTATATATTTTCACATTTAAAAATGTAATAAAATATTTTTGAAAATACATTATATAATATAAAATAATAACATATTATTGAAAATACATTATATAATATAAAATAATAATATATTATAACTATACTTTATAATAATTTTCCAAAAATGAAGGTTGAGTTTAATATAGCTTAATTTCAATTTAAATCAAATTTTTCTATTTTAAAAATTGTATACTTCTCTAATGTATTTTTTTTTTAACACGGAAACGTTATTGGTATTTCTATTACAGAGAAATAAAAATGTCTAAAGTTTATCAGAAATATAATAAATAATATTAAATGAAAATTAACGAAACTTGTTAAATTCTTATATCACACGTACGTGAATGCATTGAGATTTAAAAGAAATAATAAATAGTATGACTGTAATCACATAACTTATTTTAATCATTTAAACAAAATATAGGTTCACATATTTGATATATTCGGATATTCAGGATTTATAGTTAAATAATATTTAACTATAAATTCTATTAACTATAAATAATATTAGTTTCAAGGAGTATTTAGATGAATATTTTTAAAACAATCATAAATGTCATTATCTATATATAATATTTTAAATATTATATTAGATTATATATTGATTTCCAACTAGATATTTATTGACACTGTTTCTTAGGTATCTTATCAAGAATTAGAAATGGTTCTGATAATTAGTTACATGTTCGTTATATGTGTTTCTCAAAGTAATGTAATAATTATAAAAAGCTAAAACTGTGTAAATGTTGTTTTGCTTATACAAAAAAAATTATTACACTTACAGTAATTATGTGCATTAGTTTTTTTCCTTTATTGATAAAAATAATATTTATAATGATAAAAAATAGTGCAGAAACTATGTAATTTTTCTATTTACAATCATTACTCAATAAAAAAATAATTTCCTTGTAGATATGCTAACCATGAAAAGGAAATATACCAATAAAATATGTATTATATTGTCAAATTTATATTTTAAATTTTTTTCAAAATAAACTATTCTGGAAAGATTATTATAGAAAATAAACGGAAGATAATATGTATCCCTATCCTTGCCAACCGAGAGTCTTCCTTAAAAATATTTAATACCCAACATTGATGATGATATCTGTATTAATGTAAATTATATAAAAGTTTACCGATTTGTAGGCATATTTAAATAAGTAATTCTGCAAAAAGGGATCAAAAATAAATTTTTAGAATAAAAATCTGATATGTTTAATATTATTTGTATATATTTATATTTCGTATAATTACTTATTTAATTTGGAGTGTAGTAAGTGTAAATATATTAAAATGAATACTAATACCAATACATAGTATTAAAATGAAAATTAATCCCCGGTATCAGTAAAGGAATGCTTAATTTTAAATTTTTTAGAATGTTTCCTATGCGCAACAGTTTTCAGTTTAAAAATGTATTTATTCATTTATTTTTTTAAGAAAAATATTCCTAAGAAAGTAACTGTTCTTTAAAGAAAAAAAACTGTTAACCTATTCAAGAGTTTAAGAATTGAAATAGAATTGTTGACAAGATATTGTTTACAGGTTAGCAAAACTGCACAAAAGAAAGGATGTAATTTGGAAAAAAAATATATTTTAAACAATTGCTTTTTTCTCACTTAAGATATGTATTGCAGAAATACTTTTATTTATTTATAATTCTATGATATGATTTTTGAACAGCAAATTTAGATATTCTTATATAAAATAGTAGGGTGCTTTAGACCCCCCACCTTTAGAAAAGAATGATATCCTTTACCCACCACTTTTAAAAAATAATAATCACAAACCTCTATAAAAAATCAGACCCAATGGTATAAAAAACACCATAATTTTCCCACCACTTTTAAAAACAATGGTTCTTAAAAACCCCATTGAAATTGTACCCACCTCTAAAAAGCAATGTGTCTGTTTCAGCGAAACCAATTCTATAAAGCAATGGTTTATTACTCACCACTCGACTCAATTTTAAAAGATAATGGTTCTGTTTCAACCATAAAAATTTTATAAAAATGAGGCCCTCTTAAAAGCGAAATGTTGCTGAGACGAAAGAGTACCCCCTTCGGTAAGCACCCCGTTTCGTACAGCACTATAATTTTAAAATATTAATAGAAATATTTAAGCATCAACTCCCTTGCTGCAATGCATTTTTTCTGCATTGGAAAATTATTTATTATTTATTACCTACTAAAAATTTCTTTAAAAAAATAGCAAAATGGCCCGCTTGTCAGTGGTATCAGAAGTCCAATTCCAACAGCTGTTTACGAATTCTGGAACCGGAGTTTTCAATATGCAACTAAGAAGCAGGGCCTGAATATATGAGAATACATTAAGGACAACAAAAGAAAACACAAACACAACATCTAGATGGACCTAGAGACCACAAGTCTCAACCCACCACTGATTTTTCTCTTCGTGGTTGATCCATAAGTGAGCTTAACGCAAATAGCATTACACGATTCACGAAAGCTGCTGCCAGACCGAGGATGAGGATCAAAACCGCGACTTTACGGTTTTTAAGCTTAGACTTTGCCACGGAGCTACTGGGTACCCAACAGAGGGAGAACGTATACTTAATATATACATGTCACCAAAGACAAAAAAGTGGTTAAAATATAGCTTTAAGCAAGTCGTTTCTCTCTAAGTGTGTAAAAACTCTTTAAAAAATATCAAAGACTGCAATTTATCTGAATGAAAATTATCATCAGAAACAATTCAGAAATTAAAACGAAAAGAGGTGAAGAATTTTCTATACCAGATTCCGAGTCTAGTTTGTGTTGCCAACCAGTGATAGTTAGAATAAAAATCTCTTACTTCATTCAGTGTTGTTTTTTAAATATGTATGAGACAGGAAAAAGAAGAACCCGTTTCTCTCACGAGCGTTTTTACTGAAGGTCGCAGCTTTTCGAACCGCTCTTCCTCATTTTATTCATTTAAAGAAATGTGATTAATAATAAACAGAAATGGAAAATATTTGCGACTTATTCGGTGATACGATAGCACTCTACGGGAGTGAGAACTGTAGAATGACTATAGTCTGGCAAGAGTGTGACAAAAGTTATTCTTATGTATAGAAGAAGAAACTGATAAATATCAAGAAATATATTGCCAAATTTTAAAATATGTTATTCAAATGCATCAAATATTACATGAAGAGAACAGCAAAATTGTTCGGAAAATATGTGATGTGTGATATTATATCTAAACTGGACAAACTTCTTTAAATCGATTTGATTTTAAAACGATTAAAATCTAATATTACTGTTCTAGTTTAAACATTTGCACTGGTGGAGACTTCCCGACATCCTTACTTCACAAATACACAAAGAAAAGAGGTTTCATATTATTGAGTTTTAAATAATCTGACGCCATTTTATCACATCTTTGTGACAGCTATACAAGACAACCAGACAACTTTGCAAATATTCTATTTCCATATCTTGTGGTTATCTGTTTAATTTAAGTGACAGGATATTTTTCATGGATGTTGAATTCCATCATTTTCTTGAAAGTCTTTACTCCATCTACAAATGAACCGATGGCGTTTAATTTATTTAACATTCCATTTTGTATTCCTTATATGATAAATTTTTTTTTCTTTCTTTAAGTGTGAAAGATTATGTACTTATCCGCATTTATTTGTTTCTCTTTTAATGATTCTACCTCTTTCATGTTTAATATGTCCAAAGATATGTAAATAAGTGACCCATTCTCCAAGGGAATTAAAATTTTATCAGTATAGACTACGATATCAGAAATCAGATATGCCTGGTCCAATTCCTTATAGGTTCTAATACATAAAGAACTGAGTTTCTCCATTTACTTATGGAGCTAAAAAATAGGATTTCAAATTACATTGTCCTCCAGTCAATGCTGATAAGATTAAAATATCATTCGGTTTGCCATATATAAATAAAATAATTGATTCTTCATTGACATGTTTTCCTTATCAAAAAGAACCTCTTTACCTTTTTTTAATCGAAACTCTGGTTTCTCATTCATGTTATCACATACTAAAAACATTTTTACTTTCATGTACATATCAAGTGGTAATTTTAAGTTTGAATCTAAAAGTTTTGATGTAAACCTATTGAATTGGAAAGTCTTAAAATCATTACTAATGAATTGTAATCCTCGGTCTGTAGATGCACAGAATGTTTTAGTATCAACATAATATATATTAGCATAATCTGTATCATATTGAGGTTTTTTCACACCTTAAATTCTTTGATTGATATAAGAAAAAATATCTTTTAAAATCAAAGAACTATTTCAAAATATTGTTTATTGACACCATCGTGACTGGCGCTTGAATCCGCAAGATGTGCTACTGATCTATGTTCAGCATTATAAGCATCTCCATGGACAGTCAACGCATTATTTTCAAAATATCGTCTATATAATATCATTGCATTTATCGCAGATTCCGGATCCTTTACATTATTTATCGTTTTACCTTTCGCATCAAAATTCCCTTTAGGTGAGTGCAGTAAACTTTTGCTTTGTAACAGATCACCCACTGTATTCACATAATCTCTAGTTGCAGAACCAGACTTGTCAACTGGTTCTGCAACTAGAGATTATGTGAAAAAGAATTAACAATCTTTTAAAAATTTAAAAGATTGTTAATTCTTTTTCCTTTCTCTATCGTACTGCTGATCATTTTCTGAAAGTACTAAACTTTTGTTGCACAAATCTTGATTCCTCAACGAAATGGATGACTTCAGATTCTTTATACATCTGTCTACGTAAAATTTCATAGTTACATCATTATTTTCCAATGGTTCTCCAGCATTCCTTAATATCTTTTCTTCCATATCATAATTACCATCATGTGTCAGTTTAAACCCCATTCTTTGAATACCAATTTGGTGGCCTTCTTTGAGTTCTTCAAAAGGTGGATAATATGCATTCATTTCTTTATTTTAATATAAATAATTTCAATAGTCTTCCGACTATTAAATTTAAAATTCAGTACCATTTATAGCTTTAATGTTTTGATCATGGTAATGTCTTGATTTTTTATGTTTAAGTAGCATTTCTTGCATTTTCGTAAGATGAAATAGAAGACATAATTCTTAGTGGTGTTGTTTCTTTCATCTCCAGTTGAACTCGATAGTCAGGTTATTCGTGTCTGTATAATTCTCATGGTGAGCTAGGTTAGAACAAATGATTGAACAAATGAATTACCGAAATTGGATTAATTGACCATGCACTTTGTTTCTGGTGTAATGGTGTTGAGTCCAGATTCCAAAAAAGCTGTGCATAGCCGATGCTGAATTCTTAAATCTAACATAAGGAAGGCAAAGTAATAAATCTTCCATAACAACTTTGTAATGCCTATTTTTCTCACCAGTGTACAACATATTCTGACTATGTTTTCCTTGAAATTAAAATTTGACTTTGAATCTTGTGATGGCCTTTTTGTATTCACTGAAGAAATCAAATACGCATTTTAATCTGTCAATATGGTGACAGATTTATTATTTTGAGTAAGTTTGCATCTTTCTTTTAATCCTTCATTATACTCGTAGTTAGCTATTAATTTTTCGAAAAATTCAGCTATCTTAGTTTCGTCTTCCAAAGTCCCATCATATTTCAAGGGTTTTCTATCAGCTGTGCCTGACGTATCAAAGTAGAAGAGCATATTAGTAGCTTCCGAAGTAGAATAATCTGGTGTGAAATGAATTAGACCTAACACATGTCACATGAGAGCCGAATAATAAATGTTGATTTCGATTTCAATGTTGCCTAATGTAAATTTGTTGGCGTTTATTAAACCACCTCCATTAGCGAGAACTACATTATCATCCGCTATTACCGTTTCATTACTGTTAACAATTTTTAGCTTTAGTTGCAAATATCCTTTAGAATATAAGATAATGGAATTAGTGTCTTTTATGAAGAAATTGTAAGTGGCTTTCTCAGTATAGAACTATAGTTATTTTCATGCCTGACTTCTCTATACTCGAGACATTCGATGTCATCAACTTAATAATAATCGGTGTTGTTTGAAACAAATATTTTATTCATTTATAATAAAAATAATTTTTTACTCTTCTTAATTTAATAGCGATATTGCAATTAAATCAAATCTAAAGAAACTTCAGTCCGGCTCCATTTTTTTCATCTTTGAAAATATTTCATTCAATTTACAATGGCCAAACTGTTTAGCTTTACTTTCTAATACAGAATGATCCTGTAAAAAAGTAAGGGCATCTGCAAAACACCCTCTCCCTTGTATCTTCTTATTCTTCCTTTGAAGTCTATGTTTATTCATTTCTTTGTTTAGAGGGCAATAAAATTGTATTGTATTTCTTTCTTATTGAGGGGAATTAAATCACTGTATGGTTCGCTATTCTCAATCTTATTATGTGAACATTCTCAAACCGAACAAGAAAAAAATAGAGGTTTTTCAAATGATTTTATGATTTGACTGCCTGGACGAGTAACGTTCGTAAAAGAATAGATTATGATTGAAGAGTGAAAGCCGTTGATGTAGGCTCAACACGCGACATCGCAATGGATATAAATGTTATCATTACCACCGCATAAGTCGGCAATATATTTACCTATCTGTTTAGACTCTTCTTATATTTTGGGTTCGAATCCTAACAATTAATGCAGGTTGTTGCATTTTATGTCCATCATAGTATGAAAAGGTCTCATCTTTGATATTATCCCAAGAAACGTACATTGAAAAAAACTCAAGGGAAATCTGCTTAAACCTAAAAGGTCAGGAATGTTAAATTATAAAGTCTTCCGACTTTTCGGAGTTTTTCGAATCCAATATTAATAACACCATTTATTTATAGAGAACATATTTTTCATTATAGTCACGAGGGTTTTAAGTAAAGGAATACAAGACATATTAAACAGATTTACCTTTGTTTCTTTCACTAATATACTTCATACAAAAATAGCCACATTTGACAGAAGCTGGGAGTTATAAAAAGCTTGAGTTATACCCCATTTTTTCCCCTGAACTTTGTAGATATTTCTTTATACTGGAAAGAATTTTGTAAGCATGTTCTCCAAACGGATCAAAGTACTCGACGAAATTGTTATTAGGATCGTTATAGTAACACACCCAGTATATACCAGGTCCCGTAAATTTGTCCAAATTAATAATACCGTTCACAAAGAGTCTCATCTTTTCAGGTAACAGATCAGAAGTGAAGACACCCCTAAACCCTTTTTCTTGTTACATATTGTCTTCGTTACTTCATTGGATATTCCCAGTTTTGATTGAATCCGTTTCTATGGGGCTTTTTTTTTTTAGCACAACCTGATCCTGAAATTTTATCAAAGGCTTTCTTTGCTCCCTATCCCGCTGCCCCACTTGCGGCACCTACAGCCAACGTCCTAGTTCCGGCAATTAATATCGGCAAAAAAGGAGCTAGAAAGGCTAGAAAGCCACCTGTTTTCTTGAGTTGTGTCTTGCTAATAGTAATTCTCATTCCCTTCCCGATTTGAGCAATTTGTGATTGAGTTAAGTACATGTCATAGTTAGACGGTTTTGTCCTATATATTTGTAGGGAAACTTCTTCTCCTTTTTGGTATGCAGATTTTAGTTTAGCAATCTGATGATCGCTTGTACATATTTTGTTTTTTACGTAGTTACTCATTTATTTAATATGACATTTTTATAGTATTCTTTTACTTGCTCGTTGTTTACAGTTCCTTCTCTTAATAATATATCCAATAAATCAACGATTTGAGCATGTAACTTTTTACTTTTGGATTCATTGCAAACTTTATCGGAGAATCGAGCCAAAATTTCCAGTTTATCTTCCGCCCATTTACCGAGGTATATTTCCTTTCTATGTAAGCCCTCGGTTGCTCTCGATAATCCTCCAAGGTAATCATATGTTTCTTAAATAATCATCTTTAGATAACAGTTTATCTCCTATTTTTTCATCCTTTTTAGTCATCCGAGCAACTGACTCATAACGTTTCCTCATAACGACTGATCAAAACTTTCAAGATCAAGACAATTGCTTAAGTATTACAGCTGCCTGGAGAATTCTCCAGTCAGCTTTAACGAGATCAAACTACAAAACAACGATTATCTCAATAAGCAGATAACAGCTCAGTATGTCCGTAAGGAACTTATCCTTGATATCGCCTCCTGGATATCAGTCGATTTTTACGACAAATGCCGCAACATCAGCCTTAACTACTTTGTGAATAATTATAAGATGATGGGGGAAAGCGTTTTTGAACTGAAGCTCAAAGAAATTGAGGATAAAATGCAAAGTATTGTTCTTGGAAAAGATAAAGAAATTAAATTTAAAACGAAAAAGATTGATGAATTATTAGAAATGAGTAAACGCAAAGAGAGAGAGCTGGATAGAGCTATGTTGAGAGAGCTGGGCATTCACCTGCAGGATGTATCGCGTCAGAACAATGAGCTTCTCGAAATGATTGAAACGATACAATGCAAGCTTGATATCTCTGTGGAAGACCGAGCCCCACAACCTTACAAGCCCCAGTAACGTGAGAGATTCATCCTTATTAGACGAGTTGATGATGTATACCCCTACTATACAATCAGAGCACAAGACATTAACGCCAAAAGGGCACTACGGCGTCAACGATCCCTCTTTACAGAGATCTCTATCCTATTAGACCTTTCCTGTTACCCAAACTCAAAAACACTCTACATCAGAGTTAAAGATGAATTGAAGAAAAAAGGAGTCGTCTTTAATTCATGTAAGATTTCTTTAGATGGGTCGACTATTAATGAAGAAGAGATAATAAAAACAATGAACACCATAAATGATGAAAAACGAGATCTCTAGTTTATCTAATTTCCGATGAATTTTAATGGTTTAACAACTATTAAAGTGTCCCATGTCTCTTAAAATTTAAGGAAACCTTCTCAATATTTTAAGTATTTAAAGAAAAGCATTTATTTTATAAAGATATAATAAAGATGGAAACCGTTCAGGAGCTGTAAAACTACTGTCGAGAAAATTTAATTCGAGGATAATTGAAGATTAAAAAATCGGAACTGATTGAACACATTCAATATCATAATAGCTTTTCCAATTTCCATAAGGACTTGTCCAGCGAACCGAGAAAGAAGAGGGAGCTTAAAATAAGATGTTGTGGTAATTAATATAATGAATCTAGCATAAATAAGCTCTTTCAAACTAAAGCTCATCAAAACTATAAGCCTAAGAAAGCAACTACCTGCCAGGAAGATGATTTTGACAATATGCAGAAACTGCATCACATGGCCATTAACCAATTTCGGGAATTTTTTCGGACACATAATATTAAAGGCTATTCCAAGTTGGGAAGGAAGGTAGACATCACAGCAGACATTGAGAGCGCATTGTTCAACCGTCACTTCAAATTCGATTCTAACCTGTTTTCAGATTCGCGGGAGAGGAGGCTATATAGATCCCATGAAGTTTAGACGGCTTATAAATCTTGTTTTAGGACGTATGACATCTAAAACGATCATAATCTGATGCTTCCCAAAGACTTTTTGAACGATGTTTCAAATCATCATAAGTCCGGGGTCTAATCACGAAACATCTGAAAAGGTTACGTGGTTTGAAGGTTAATTACCAATTTCTCTGTAATTATGAAAAGGGAAATGATGAATCATTGATAGAAATGGAGAAAAACTTCAAAACAGAAAATGAAGTTTCTTAGAATCAATTGATTTGGTAGCTTATTACAGATCAGCTATTCAAAAGATATTGGCAGAAATGGATGAGTTTGTAGCAAAGGGTTCAGGTTAGACGCCTGGGAGGATTAAAAGCCTTGATATAAGGATCAAAAATACAACCCACTGAGAGAATCAACCTACTTTGATTTACCAAAAGTGATTAAAGCTAAAAAAAGCAGTCATAAAAGTACAAATTGAGGATGAAAAGTGTTTCATGTGGGCAATTCTTTCTGCACTACACCCAGCGGGAAAAAATGCCCAAAGAGTCACCAAATATAAACAATATGAAAATGAGATAAAGTTCAAAGGCATTGAATTTTCAGTAAAAGTTTAAGATAGCGTACTCAAAAGGTTTGAAATAATGAATACTGTATCAGTGAATATATATTCATACGATACTAAAAATAAGGATATATACCCCTTGAGAATAACTAGAAATAAATCAGATAAACATATAAATTTGCTCTACATAAAAAATGAAGATGGGAACAGTCATTACAGTTGGATAAAAAATTTTCTAGATTAATAAGCGGTCAATTATCTAATCATAATGGAAAAAGTGACTTGTGAACGATGTCTATTAATTTATCACTCTCGGGAAGATCTTCAAACACATGTATTGTAAGAAAAATCAGGCCGTAAAAATAGTAATGCCTGAGAAAGATCAATACATAAAATTTAAAAATTACCGTAATTCATTTCGAACACCTTTCGTAATGTACGCAAATTTCGAAAGCATGATGGCTAAAATCGATATCTGTCAACCCAACGATGACAAATCCTACATGCAGAAATACCAAAAGTATGAACATATGATTTTGTGCTTGTATATCTAATATAAACATGAAGACTATAAAACACCGATCTTCTATAGTTCGGCGAGGCCACTAAGGTATTTTATGATAAATTAAAGACTGAAGCATTAGCGATAAAGGAAATTTAGGATAAGAAGCACACTATTAAAATGACCTCTGAAGATGAAGAGCATTTCCAGAAAAACCATATATGTCATGTTTGCGAGTTAAACATTAAAGATAAGTCCTCACCTTATTCAATCGGAGAAAAACAGGACCACTAAAAAGTTAGAGATCACGACCATTTATTCGATCCATTAAATTGTGAGTCAAACTATAGAGGTTCAACACTTAATTTATGTTATTTAATGTACAAAATTCCTTCCTTTATTTCAATTTTCTTTCATAACTTGTCCGGCTATGATTCTTATTTATTCATAAAGTAGCTGGGGGTGATAATAGACATATCAATGTCATTCCAAACACTGAAGAAAAGTACATTCCATTTAGTAAAGAAGTCGGGGCTAAAATGGTGGATATAGACAAGGGGAAAAATATCAAGTTACCAATAATAAAATTGAGATTTGTAGATTAATTTCAGTTCATGGCCAGTAGCATTAATAGTTTAGCCAAGAATGTAGATGATTTTAGAGAGACTGCCAAATACTTCTCCAAGTATAAATTAGACCTCTTTACCAAAAAAATGTGTACCCGGATGATTATATCGATTCATGGGATAAATGTGATGACACTCACCTACACAAAAAAGTGAGTTTTACAATAAGATGACAGAGTCGGATATATCTCCTGAGAACTATGATCACGCTAAAATTGTATGGAAAAATTTCAACATTAAAATTTTAGGCGAGTTTTCTGATTTGTATGTAAAGACCGGTGTACTGATCTTAGCTGTCATCATGGAAATTTTTAGGGATGTCTGTTTGAAGACCTATAAACTAAACCCCACATAGTACTTTACTGCTCCTGGAATATCGTGGGATGCTATGCTAAAATCAACTGGAATCAAATTAAAATTATTAAATGATTACGATATGATACTTATGTTAGAAAAAGTAACTAGATGGGGAATCTCGCAGTATTGAAATAGGTACGAGAACGCTAATAATAAATGCATAAAAGACTATGACAAAAGTAAAGAATCTAATTATTTAATGTACCTAGATGCTAATAATTTATACGGCTGGGTAATGAGCCAATATCTACCATATGATGGATTTACTTGGGGGTATACTGATTTAGATATAAGCACGGTCCCCAACGATTCAGATATCGGCTATATCCTAGAATGCGACTTGGAATATCCAACACATTTACATGATCTCCATTCGGACCTCCCATTAGGACCTGAGAACAGAGTTCCTGATGGCTCAAAACAATCAAAATTACTGACAACCCTACATAGTAAAGAACATTATGTGGCTCATTATAGGGTTTTGAAATAATTTTAACAGATGGGAATTAAACTGAATAAAGTCCATAAAGTTTTACAATTTATACAGGTTTCTTGTCTGAAGAAATATATAGATTTAAACACTGAATTGAGAACCAAAGCAACCAGTGATTTTGATATAGATTTTTGTAAATTGATGATTAACTCGGTGTTTGGGATAAGAATGGAGAACATTAGAAAAAGGCTTGATATCAAACTGTGTGTGATGCGGAGAAAGTTGAAAAGCTTATTGGTGAACCCAATTTTAAAGGAAGGACCATTTTTGAAGAAAACTTAGCCGCCATACACACATGCATAAAACCAAAGTAATCTTTGATAAACCCATATATGTTGGAATGTGTATCTTAGACCTATCCAAGCATTTAATGTATGACTTTCACTATAATGTGATGAAGCCTAAATAGGGACAGGTGTTGAACTCTTATATATGGACACGGACAGCTTCATATACGATGTAAAAAAGGAGGATTTTTAATGAAGATATGAAATGAATGATTGACTACTTTGTTACGTCGAATTACCTAGAAAATTATAAATATGAAATGCCAAGGCTAAATTAAAAGGTTCTGGGGAAAATGAAAGATGAGCATGCTGGAAAAATTATGGAAGAAATCGTCGGATTAAGAGAAAAAAATGTATGCATGTAAGACTGAAACAAACCTAGTGAAGAAATCAAGAGGTGTGAAAAAAGTGTTGTTAAAAATAAGATCTCCTTCGAGAATTTTAAAAGTTGCTTATTCTTAAAACAGAAATTATACAGATTCATGAATCTCATCAAAAGCACAAAACATGAGATTCATTCCATACATGTGAATAAGATTGCTCAATCCGGGGAAGATGACCAGCGACATATACTACCAGATGGTATTAACACTTTAGCTCTCGATCACTACCTAATAAAAAAATGAGGAATAAAGCGAAATATGTAATGACCATGGGAAGAAAAATAGAAATATATCTTTTAATAGTTTTCAAACTATTAAAAGGTAATGCCTTGGAATGCTTCTATTTTGTATTTATAAAACAATATTTTCCTTCAGCTCTCATCAAGACTCTCAATTATTTTTTGAAACTTTTCTTCTAAACTTCCTAAGCATTTGATTAATGCATCCCTTTCAGATGATGAAAGTATCATTGATTGAAGCTTATAAAATTCTGCTCGAAAGCTATAAATTATTAAGATGCTAGTACATACCTTAAACAAATTGGTTTTATTTTTATTCATTTCCATTTCTTTGTTTATATATGTGCTGTCTTTAAGTACTTTAAATATCTATCTAATAAATACATCCATATCCTCTTTGGAGAAGATTTGAAACCATTGTTTTTGAATGTGGTAGCATCTCCCTATCTGAGAAAAAAGGGGTTGCTCACCAAATGGAAACCCTTCCGTCTCAGCGACGTTTCAGAACCGCCGTTTTATAAAAATTGTCAGGGTCACTTTTCTAAGAGTGGGTGGGGTTTTTAATGGGTTTTAAACCATTATTTTATAAAATTGGTATGGCTGGAATAGAGCTATTACTTTTTATGGGTGGGTGCAATTTTAATAGGGGTTTTAAGAGCTATTGTTTTTAAAAGGGGGTGGAAAAATTATGCCGTTTTTTATACCATCGTTCTAGGTTTAATTTTTATGAAGGTTTGTGACTATTATTTTTAAAAGTGGGTGGAAAAAATTAGGGGTAAGGGCTATCATTCTGTTCTAAAGGTGGGGAGTCAATTTTTATGGGGATGGCTTATGGTCTAAACATGACTGCGCCAGCTCTTTCATAAGCACACTACTTAAAGTCACCAATACACTTAATTATTTCAGTATTTTAAACTTTATCTTAAAAATAGTGACAAAAATATCTCAAAAAATTATTTCCCTTCTTTTTTCTTAAATTGATAAAAACATTTTTTTTTGTATATCCCATGATAAGCATAATTTGTTATACACCTTAAAATAAATGTCTTATTACTTGATAAGTGATAAGAAATTGTTAATCATTTGAATTTGTCTTCGAAAGTGATAAGGCATTTTTTTTACATTAAATGTCTTATCCCACTCACAAATTTCTTATTTCAATTAAAAATTTAGTTTATCTTGAGTTAATATCTTTTTTATTTATAAAAGTAACTTAATTTACGCTGGAATGATTTTAGCTTAGCGTGATCTGTTTAAAATAAATGAAACATTGATATTGAATGCTATGCTTATTATCGACAAAGAAATCTTTAAATTTTCCTTAGAATAGTTCATGCATACATTTGTGTTTAAATGTCAAATTCATTTACCTTGTTTTGTATGGAATGTAAATCAAAAAATGTAGTTTACTTTGAAAAAAAGAATTTCTAAGAAGCAAAATTAAATATCCATTAACGATATAATTATTCCATTTAATAACTTTAGTAACTTAAATGTCTCGTCTAGACATAAATATTGATCATAAGTAAACAGGAATGAAATATAAAAACCATTTTATAAATTATAGCTGCATGTATATAACAAATAGTTCTTCATTTAGAACTTCTTAGAAAATTTCCTAAACTGAATTATTTTTGATTATTTGATTTATCAATCGAATGAAAATATAATTTAAATAAAAAAATATCACTTCGAATTAAAGACAAGTTTCGTTAATAACAAAAACTAATTAGTGACATTCGAATGACTTCAGCTCTTGGTGATCTGTTTAAAATAAATGAAAGACATCCTTATAAATTTAGTACTTCTTTCCCAGTGATATTATTAAATCCGTGAACAGAAACAGTAATAGATTGAGAAAATTAAATTCTCCGATCAATTCCTGCTGTAAATGATCTGGTTCTTGTAACATTTCTTTTCTTTATTGTGATTTCTACTTTATTATTTGCTTCTCTCAGTTTAGATTCATTAATAATTAGCTTTTAGCATCCACAGTTTTCATTTAAGTCACAAAACTTCTTTCCCTTTCTTTTCTTTGACGTCATTTCGCTAACATTTAATTACCGTTCTTTAATGTCGTAGAATGATGTTTTGTGATTAGGAAAATAGGAGTAAGTTTCACAGACTTGTTATTTTTCTTTAAAAAATACTCTTAGCTCTCATCTTATCTTTTAATAAGGAAGTCGAAAGTAATCTTTTGTTTATTATAGTCTCAAGTTTCCCGAATTATTGGACTCGAATTTCTAAAGACGAAATGAAGCACAGATTTATGATTAACTTATGAAATAAGAGTGTAAGTTGACATCAAAACGATAATTAAATTAAATTATTTTAAATCTCGTCTGCTAAAATCATACATTTGTCCCTACGTACAATTTACACTAAATTATACAAATTATTTTATTTATCTTGGCGTTAAAGGTTAAGCACATTTATTAATAATATATAAATGTCACTATTTTTGAAAAATGAAGGAAATTCATAAATATAAGATTAAATTTTTAAGATAAATGCTGATTTTTGATTACTTTTGAATCAATATTTATATTTTATGACAGTTTTAAATATATTTTAACAGCTTAAAAATAATTAATTAATTTAATTGTTAAAATTTGAAAGTTGGTAAGTGTTTTTCTAATAGAATAGACAGCTTAAAACTTAAATTTAAATATGCAATGCAAATCTTTGCTATACTTCTTAAAGAATAATGTCTAAATATTAAAAAAAAAAACTTCATTAAAAGAGCCATTTTATGAAAAAAAACTTGCTTCATTTATTTTCTTTTTTGGTGTCTTTTTTAAGATAAAAGTTAGCACAAAAAAGCGCGGGGTTTTCAACTTAAAAACATTTTCAGTTTTAATAGAAGATCAAATTTAAGTTCTCATAAATAAATTACTGCAGAATGTTATTTCAGAAATTCTTAGTACTTCACTTAAGAATTGTTGAATATTTTTACTTAGAAATTTTTGGGAGTAAAACGAAACTTTTTCTTTGCTCTAAGAACTCGCAAGAACACCTTAAAAAATCTTGGATTACATTGGACTGCACTGGAAATCCATCCATAATTGTCCATATCATGTGTATAAGACTTCGTTAATTTCACCAGTTTTATTGATCTTGTCTCACTTCCTCAAAGCGTCTTTGTGGCTGGAAAATTAGAAACAACAACTTATAATTTTACAAAATCATTTAAACTCAATCGATATCTTTTGATTTATACATTCAAAAGAATTAGCACTTCTTCAAAATGGTTAATTTAATTTCTTGAGTGCGGATTAACATCTTTGCAATTATAATACAGAAATTTCCAGAAAATTATCAGGCTGATAAATTTTAATTATAGAAAAATATTTTGAAATCTATCAAAGAAGAAAATTATATTAGTTAAATACTTAATCAATCAAGAAAATTGTGGTAAAATTGTAAAAGTGAAATTTTTTGTTTATATAATCAAAGGTATTTTACTGCAACATCATATTCGCATTAAAATATTTTTGTTTTTATTTAAAACAATAATACAATATTTTAATACTAACAATAAAAATTTAGATGGTTAGTTGGGTATTTTTGGCCCAAGGTACAAGAATGGATGTTCTGTGCCAATAAAAATTTGGTAGCTGAAAATATTTTCAGATTTGTGTTCATGAGATAAATTTTTACTAATTTAAAAGCCACTTTATAACTAATGCTTCATTAACATCAAGAGAAATATGGAAAAGATATTAAAAGTAATTAAAAAATTAAATGTCAATTAAATATTTCAAAATTCAAGAAAAATGTGGAATGATTGCAAAGAGAATTTTTATCCCTTATATTAAAAATCATATGTATTTCTACATTACAAATTGTTTTAAATATTTTTGGTTTCTAATGCAGTAATAAAAATTTGGAAACTGAAAGTGTTTTCAGATTTGTGATCATGGCATGAATTCTCACAAATTTAAAAGTCACCCTGTAAACAATTGCTTCATGTAAATAAAAAAGAAAAGGACGTGGTACTAAAAGAAATTATAAAAATTGCAAGTTAGTTAAATTTTAAATATTCAAGGAAAAATGTGGTTTGTTTACAAAGAGAAATTTTTGTCCTTACATTCAAAATTATTCGTACAGCTATATCAGAACTTGTACTAAATATTTTTTGTTTCTTAAACAATAATAAAAATTAGGAATCTGAAAGTGTTTTCAGATTTGTGTTCACGAGATGAAGTTTTACGAATTTAAAAGTCACCTTATGACCACTGCTTCATTTAAATTCTACTCACTGCTCTGTTAGCGACATGCTACAATAGTCATTAAAAGAAAATTTTCTCTTCGCTACCAGGATACGACGAGGTATGAAAAGTAATTATAAAAATTGAAATAAAAACAGAGTGCTATTCTGGTTTCCGTTTGTTAAATTAAGAGTACTGTAATCACACGTATTTCTTCAACTGGGTCAAAATTTGGGAAGTAGTGGGAAACAAGCTTTTGCTTTACTACCTTTTCTAAGGTGACAAAATTTTTTACTGCTTTTTTTCACATGATTTAGGTTTCATGCTCTCACTTGCACTTACAAAAGTAAAACAATAGAAAAATTGTCACGCTTCTAGAGAATAATTGTGATTCATTTTTTTCTCATAAATCTCCAAGGTTAACTTGCATAATAAGCATGTGAATGTACGATGAAGACTTGTTTTCGGTGATTGGAAACCCATAATTGCTAATATATATTAATCGCAAAATGCTAAAATATATAAATATTTATGCAAAATAGCATTAAATAGAGATAAATGTTTGAGTACTAATTTTGCGTACATAATTTGTTTTTATTTTTCATTTCTATAACCTTCAAGCATAGAAAAACTAGCACAATTAATTAAAATGTCTTTTTATAAATAATATTTTCATGAAGTAAAATTAAGAAAGCAAAAATTTTTAACTTATAGTTCTATAGATATTTTGAAAATGTTATGTGAGTAATATCTTTTAAAAAATTGAAATGTCAAATTTTGGAAAAAAGTATTAACTTAGCCAGAATATATTTGCTGAAAATTATCATTCCTATACGAGAAAAAAATTCATAAAA
The DNA here is from genome assembly GCA_030067965.1 of Latrodectus elegans. Classification (NCBI taxonomy): domain Eukaryota; kingdom Metazoa; phylum Arthropoda; class Arachnida; order Araneae; family Theridiidae; genus Latrodectus; species Latrodectus elegans. The sequence continues at coordinate 10,062,043 of CM057822.1, read as the reverse complement.
GTACATTAATTCTGTTTTTGACATGCCTAGGAATATGTACATCTTTTATAAGCAACTCAAATGATACATTTGTGAATTAATCTTAAATGTTATTTTTCATTTTAAATAAAATCATTTTAAATAAAAGAAATCTTAAATATTTTATCATGATTCAAAAATTGTACAAGGAAACATTTACTGTTATTCGAAAGTTTTAATTAAATTCATGTATTGAAATTTTTTCATTTAATTTTTAATTAATAAAGCATTATTCTCTGTAAAGATACTTGTTTAGTAAACAATTTGTTAACTAATTTATGCCATGAAAATTTGTGATAATTTAAAAAAAAAAACATTATTTAAAAATTTACCCTGATTTCTACATTTACTTAATAAACGTTATCTGGGTGGGGCATCTGGAGAGAATTTCTTCTCCCTACAGAACAATGTTAAAATTGAGAGATTGGGTCCTCTAGTGGTGCCATCTATCTGAGGAGTTTGGAATAAAGTTGTACTTTCACTTTCGATGTAATCTGGTTAAACAAAAGACGCACCCTACTGACCTAAATTCGCGTTGCCAATGCCATAGCGAGATTGGTTTATGTAAGTATTATAAGCAACAACAACTTTAGAAACTGATTAAATGGAAGCTTCATATTTTAGGATGTTTCCCACAGCTAGTGATTCCTATATAACATTTATATTACTTTAGTTAATATTTTGTATTATTATTTTAAAGTTCACTAAAAAGTAAAAGTTATTGTCAAATGATCTAGCAAGAATTTTTCATTGTACTCAATATTTTTTATGTTGCACAACTTGAAATGTTTCCTTTAAATACGAGTATTATCTGATGTTATAACTATTTAAAGCTTTAAATAGTATTTTATAATTTTGGAAAATTTTAGAAATTCAATATTTATTATTATTTATCTTTATCAGAAGATTCAAATGTACAGATGAAAATATAATTTTAAAATTTGAAATCAAAATTTCAATTATTGAAATATTTATTCTTCAAGCATTATGCAATAACTATTTTAAGAAAATCAATCACGTATTACAATTTTTAATTTTTTATCTTAAAATTTATTTAGTGGTATGCCTTTATAAAAATGTGATAAATATGCTAACCATATACTTAATCATTTTAAAAAAATATCATTTGTTCCTTTTTATTAAATATAGTAATTTTATGTACCATAATAACATTAATGTCTAAAAGCTTAAAAGAATATCGATAATCAATAACATTAATGAATCAAGTGCATAGTTACGCAGCTTGTATGTAGAAAAATGTATGATATATTTAATGATGGCTAAAATGATTTTGCACTCTGTAATAAATTTCAATTGTATAAGTAGATAACAGGCAACAAAGTAGGTCTACAAATTGGAAAAGTAAATATGTATATGTGCCTTGTGTATAAAAATATTTCTCGGGAAAGTGAAAAATATTTCATGACTTCAGGGTAAATTAGCAAACATTTTCGTTTTTCTGTTTGTAACAGGACTTCTCACAAATTCTTTGAACGAAAACTTTCCTTGTTTAGGTATTTTTCTTCCTATTTTGATATTCTTTTCACTTCAAAGTTTCTTTTTTCAACCTTATCTGTTCAAAATATATTCTTTTCTTTCATGTACACTCCACGACGTACAAAAAATGAATCTCTAGGCTGAAAAGATAAGATGAAAAAATATGTGTATTCTATAGGTATTGATATATCGATTTTTTTAAAAAAAATCCTCATGCAAAAAATATAATATAACAAGCAAACAAAGTATAAACAGAAATACTGAAGAATAAACAGTAAAAATAAAATGAAAAAAATACCACGCTGTCTCCATCCTTCGTTTCCAAATAAATATTATGAAGAAATAATAGAATAATATATTACAAATATGTATTTTTAAAAAAAACATTTTAAAATTACATTTTCTTTATCGAGAATAAAGTACTAAGGAATTTATTTCTATCAAATGAAAATGCTTGTTTCTTCTTTATATTATAAAACATTAAATTAATAATTTATGAAAAAATGAATAATTCTGAATTTAGAAAGCATTTTCATTTTAAAGATATTAACTGTTCTTATGGCATCTTCAGATACAATTTTATAAGCTTTAAAATAAGTTTTCATACCTTCAAAAGAGAAATTTGAGATGATATTTGCTTTTTGAAATGAAATATTTTTAAAGTAAACATACTATTGAATAGCTTATAGAATATGTATCACTATAAAATAAATAATACCTTTTAAATATATTTTTCTCTACAGTTAGTGGATGATTACTGAATTTACAGATTTAAGTAATCAAAGAATTTTTTTTATTTTTATTTATTTATTTATTTTTTTTTGGTTTTTATCAACAAATTTATTTATATTTTCAATTATTTTCTTCATTATTTTCATACTTTTATAGAATTAAATGCGTGAAGCATTGAAATGTAAAGTTTTTCAAATTTCTTAAGATGTTTATCATTCATTAAAAATAATGAGTTTTTTTTCCATTTGTGAAAGACTTCTCCATTTTAATGGTTATAAACAGAATGTACATTTATCCCATAAGAAGTAACATTAATTTTCATAAACGTATGAAATAAAATTAAATAAAGGTATTTATCTCACAAAATACTTTGACCTATATTATATTAAATTATAGATAAATCAGTTTTAGATTATACGTATTTATTAGAATATAGTATAAAAATAAAGAATTATACACACAAATTTTATTCAAGAAGTTTTATTATAAACAGAAAAGTACTTATCAAATTTTATATAATGTCTATTAAAGGTTTCTATAAAATACCATTAAAAAAGTATTTTGATATTTTTTTAAAAAAAAACAATGTATTTTATTTGCCATTTAATTTTACTTTATATTTATTTCTTAAAATTCAATTTTGTTCTTCATGTTATTTCACAAACGTCTCTAAATTCATATACTATAATCTTAAAGAATAAATATACAGAAAATTTCGCTTTGCATTTTAAACCTTAGTTTATAAAATAATGTATTCACATAGATTTGGAATAATATCTATAGTAAAAAGTTACATAGAAGACTTACAAAATTAAGCAATGAGTAAAAAATTAAGGAAGCTTGAAATTAGTGTACTCACTGTTAATCTAGTAACCGCAATGATCTAATGGCATCTTATTAAATTAATAAATATACTTATCTTTCCTTGTCAGATTATATTCCAAACTATTCATGTACGCAATTATCATAATTTTAAAGTCAATATTTATTATGATTGTTAGTTTTCGACTTTTCTGCAATTTACTTTTTCAAATTAATTTAAATTCAAAAATAACATTTTTAATTCGTAAAGACAATAATTCTAAGCTTATTTATCCATCACAAATACTTATTTTAATTAATTTGGATTCCAAGATGCAGAAGTTTTCACTGATTGATAGTGATGTGTAAGTAAATAATAGAAATATTAAAAATAATGAAAATGGAAAAGTGAGAAATCGGAAAAAAACAATATAAAACATGGGATTATATTTGCAATTAATTTGTGATTTTCATGTGCTTATTCAATTAAGTTAAATATTTACGTAGTCTTAAATAATTTAGCTGTCTTAAATCTATGTTTGTATTTTGATCCTCATATTTTTAAATATTTCTGAAGACACCAGAATTAATGAAGTTATAAATCACCGCAAATTTATAATAGTTTCATTAAATTAAAAAAGGAAATTAAGAAAAGTTGATTGAGTGAGGAAGTTGACCAAATCTTAAATATATAATTAAATTTAATTATGTTTGATGAATGTTTTAACTAATAGTAATATGTAAGTTTTCTTTTATAATTCATTATTTTTCTTAATTTTCAATATTAAAATCTTAATTAAAAAAATTGACCTAACTTATTAAAATACTTCCAAACATTATTTGTTTTTCGTATGGATTGAATTTTTTAAATAAAAATTTTAATATATAATATTTAAAATAACATGACTAAAATTTGTTGAAAACTTTATAAAAGTTTACAGTTGGCTATACCATGATCTTTTGGCAATTTTTTTACGCCAAGATATGAGTAATAAGATGGTCACTGATGACGTTCAAAAGTTAAATAAAATTAGGGTATAACCAGGGTTACAAGAAATTAAATTTCATGGCTAAGATTTACCAGCAAATGTTTCACCAAACCACAAGAGGCACCCACTTTTACACAGAGCCCAAAAATATTAACAAATTAGAGAGATAAACTGTCTTATTAATATAGCCTTAAACTACAAGGCTTTGTGATTACATCTGTAACATTTCATTGTAAAGTCTAGAAAAATATTTGAACATTGTTTTGTTCAGAAATATACATGCCCACATAGCCAATATTTTTCTAGTATTTGGATTTTCAAGAAAACGCATCATACAATGAGCAATATTTGAAAGCATAACTTAATATATGAAACAATAATATTTAATGTCACAGAATTTTAAATGTTTATAACTGTTTCAACGGAGATGAATGAGAAATCATTCACTAAATAGCTTCAATCAAATATTTTAGTTTATAACATCACAAAAATCAACAAAATGTTTACTTCTCATTAAAGATATGTTTTTCTCTTGCAAGAAATTAAATTAGTTCAGTTAAATGAAATATTAAGTTCATAGTTAGAAACGAAAAAAAAAAATATCAACTTCTGTAAGTTTTCAGTCATTATATTTGTTCTTCTAATGAAACGATTAAAGAATAAGATGTATGTTTAAGCAGTGAAGGAGGATTCTCTAATGAAGTAAAAGAAAAAGTTTCTTCTTCCGGGAATAGAAATAATGAAATTTCTTCCAAGTTAAGCGCATCAACTTTCTCTTACTCATAGGGAATTAAATTTTTTATTTTAGTTTTTATCAACTTAAAATTTCGTTTCACTTCAGGAAGGCAAATCATTCTATTTACATCACCCGATTAATATAATCTTCTTTCAATTTTCGCCGAAAGGCAAGGAATAAAACAAACTCAGGTAAATACTGATCCTAAAGATGACAAAGAATATAAAATAAAATTGAGAGAATTTGTGTAAACGAAGCGTTTCATTAAAATCACGTTTCTCTTTGAGGAAACATACAATTTGTTTAAGTTTTCTTCTATTTTTTACTCCTTATTCTTAATCTTTTTTTTCTCAAAATTTAAAAATATGTTTGAATAAAAAATAGAATCAACATACATTCAAATTAAAATACACTTACTGAAATAAAATTCTTTGTATTCAATAATTTACTTGAAAAATTAATTTTTCAATAAACTAAAAGTACTTTTGTTTGATTTGCATAGCATCATCAATGAATCAGCTTAAAATCAAGGAAAAATACATATTTTATTGCATATTGTAATTATTAATTTTACCAAAGAAATAACATAACTAATATTTTAGACTTAGCAAAAATAATGACAAAATCAATGAATATTTGGGTTGTTAAGGAAATTATAGGAGAAATTTTTTATGACATTGTTTTATTATAGTTAATAAAATAAGATGATTTTAAGCGATTTGTTTTCTGACAAGGCTATTTTTTATGTACAAATATTTTACATCAAGATTTGTCTGTTATCTTACTCACTTTTAAATTCCAGAATGTTCATTCTGATGTTCTTCAGATTTTCAGAAAGGGTTTTGATACAATATTTCCAAACAACACGTGACATTTCTTAAAACATAAGGAGAATATTTTCCTGAACTAACAATAATTGTTTCTTAGAACTGAAATCTAGTCATAAATTTCAAGTTAACATTGAGAACGTGATTAAATAGGGATTAGTAAGCATTATCTTTAAAAATATTAACAGTGATGTTCATATCTAATATTGTGGTGACAATACTCTTCAATCACACACACACTCACACAAGCTTGACAATTATGCATTAGGTTTTGATTTATGATTCGATTGTTGATTTTTTCTGCGATTGGAAAAAGTCAACCATCAAATCATTTATGTCACTTAAACATGAAAAATATATGCAGAGTCATCTCAAATCTGTTGGTAAGTTTCCATGTGTGCAAATACACTGAGAAGAAGATAATCTGGTATTTTAATGACAGAATATACAAAATGGTGTTGAATATTAAAGTCACAACGATTAATCTCTGCCCCCAAAGGTCAAGAGGCACAGGCCTCTCCCTCTCATATTCTTCAGAGTGTCGGTTGTGAGAGGGGTGATGTGGAATTAAGTCCGGGGAGTGGTTCTGGAGAGGCTGGACACTCATGCATTCATGGAGCTGGTGTGATGTTACTGTCACACCAGTTGGGATAAGCAACAACAACACAACGATTAATTTTTAAATAATATTTCAAAGTTTTAGTCATCCTTTGTAGGCATTTTAATACAGTTAAAACACCTACGTATGTTTCATCAACCAATCTGTGAATCTTTCAATCATTGTGTTTACCATCTTTAAAATTTGACATGAATTCATTGTCCCTACATTTGTGAAGTAAAATAGCACCTTGTTACTTCTGCGTAACATTTACGTTAATTACATCTACCATTAATTTTTTCCGGTGTATCAATAACGAAGAAAAAAAAACTCCATCCAACAATTTTTGAACACTTTTTAGAGTTATCACAGAAATATCTCTTTCGTTTTTAATCATTTTTCTTTCCAAATTATATTTTTTCTTGATTTTAGTTAACGCTGAATCATGTACCATATAATATGAAACAAAAAATGCATTCAATTCCAATGATTCAGAGTCTTGAGGCATAAAATTGAAAAAGTGACATAGCATTCAAATCGAAATTTGTCCACAATGAATTCTTGAGAGGCATTTGAAAATGGAATTCCAGCTTCGAATTCCTTGAGTTCTAGAGTAGTGCAACTTTTTAATCACACGGCAAGAAGTAAATGGCAGGTCCTGCTCTGACTCTGTAAATCAATTTAATTAATCAGAGCGTAAAATTGTTTAAAAAATACAATCAAAAGAGGTCTGATGGAGAAAAAATAGCAATGAAAACAAAGAGAAGGAGGAGGAGAAAAACTAATACCAAGCCTTACGACTGGGAGGAAAAAGATGGGAGAATAGAAGGCTAAGTCTTCTACTGGAATCCCCTTGCATAATGGGTTGTCGTGAGCTGCTGAGGCTTCAGAGTAATTTAACAAATGCGAGGGCGGGCGGTCACGTGATCGTTCAACTGCACTGCAGGACACAGCTGCACGCGTCATTACAATGCATACCCATCCCCCTTGTGACCCCCTTTCAGAAATGATTACCCAGATATAGACGACAGCTATAAAGGAACTGACGGACGTTTTTAAGAGAACCAGAGTCGTTGCCGGTAAACAGCCGAAAAGAATTCATTGTCGCCTCGTTATTATTACTACCTGAACCCTTGCTGAAAGGTTGCGTCTGGAAGTTATTGCCATTGAAATGAAAATTTTTCCCCAACGGATCTTTTCATTTGGTGAAACGAAAGTTTATTAAATATTCAACTTAATGTAAGTTGATACTCTTAGATTGGAAATTTGTCGCCAGAATGGCTCTCGCTTTATTTACATCTTATGAGAAGGTTTCGATTTCAAAAGAGGAAGAAAAACTTGATTGTTATATCTTTGTCTATTTTTATAAGAGACTGAGGATATTTATTTTAAGTATACTTATGCATTGCTTTGAGCGTATACTAGATTTTATGTAATAAATCATTTAATTTTCTTTTTTATACTTCCTAAAATTGATTTTACTAACTTCATATACATTCATATTTCATTAACTTATTACATTAGATACTATTATTCAACTTTTTAACTTTGAATATTCTCATCATCAAATCAAATTAATATGTATATATTCATCTATATATATATATATATATATATATATATATATATATATATATATATATATATATATATATATATATATATGTATGTATGTGTATATATATATATATATATATATATATATATATATATATATATATATATATGTGTCTATATCTATATATATATATATGTGTGTGTATGTATATATATATATATATATATATATATATATATATATATATATATATATATATATATATATATATATATATATATATATATATATATATATATATATATATATATATATATATATATATATATATACACATGTATGTATGTATATGTATATGTACATGCATGTATGTATGTATAACATAAAGTAGTTATGTATTCCTTTCTTTGAATATGCAAAATGGATTAGGCAACAATCTAAAATATGATGTTCAGAATATCCTAAAAAATACAAATGAAAAAGAATTGTATTTTCATTAAACGTTTATGTATTTCTATTTGAATTCGAAATATTTGTGTATTTAAATGTAAGGTAAGTTCAAATACATGAGTTTCAAATTAATAACATAAAATGACGTTTGGACAAAGTAACAGCTTCATAATGAATGGAAGATTGTACTTATGTATTTGTTTGAAGGAAAATTTAAAAGATGTACCACTGGATTTCGAAATATTTTACATAAACTTTTCAAATAGTGAAGTATTTAAATGTATAATAGAAAATACAGTTTTAATATTTCATTCTCTATATTGTTTATAATTTTTAAAATTTCATTCATCCTATAAAGGCACATGATAAGTACAAGGATCTAAAACAGTCAAAGGAACAAAAAAACAAAAAAATAAAACCAACACAACATTGAAAATTTTTGTAGTCCTAGTGTAAAATTTGTGAAGGGAGAAATATTTGCCGCAATGATTTTATATGCGAATTGTTTACATTTTAATATATATATATATATATATATATATATATATATATATATATATATATATATATATATATATATATATATATATATATATATATATATATATATATATATATATATATATATATATATATATATATATATATATATATATATATATATATATATATATATATATATATATATATATATATATATATATATATATATATATATATATATATATATATATATATATATATATATATATTGTTGTATTTTCCCATACAACTGCAAAAATAAGCTGAACAGCTCAACACTGCAACAGTTTACGATGAATTTGGTTTGAAGCTATTATAAAAACGAACTTTTTACGTATATAGAAATATAAAGCTAAATTGTTTTTGTGATTAAATTTCATTCACTAAAGTGAAATTTATCAAAAGTGACATAAATTTTCGAAATTTTATGCATAGATTCTAAACATTAAATTTTTATTTGAAATGATTCTTCTGAGAATTAAATAACAATTAGATTGCGACGTTTAATATTGTTAAGCATTTAAAATTTTCTTTGTTCAATTTTAATTAATCATTTTTTAGTCAATGTTTAAAAACTTGATTTTTTTCAGAAGACAAAAGATTAATTATTTTTCCATGAAATTTTAAGAGAGTGCCAGTAATTAAAAACCATAATTATAAATAGAATAAAAATGCTTTTAACACACATACACATACAAATTTGTATAAACACAATATGCAGAAGTCAACTTGCATATTCATTGATCGATACATGGCAGCTGAGCTTTTTTCTTTTATTATGGAAATCGGAATTAAAGAATAATGCGTACTTAATTTCACATTTTGACTTAACATTTATTTATACTCAATTTGAAAAGATGCTTCATAATGAATAAGTGCTTAAAACTTTGAAATATATAAATTTAGATTAATATTATACATCCAAAGTCAGAGCATTTTCCATGTATTCAGAAAGACAATTTATAAATATTTCAATTGTTTGTTGTCTTATGGTCATTTTTGTAAATTAGTGCTAACTTAACCGTTGCTTTCAATTTGAAATGAATCCCACACTACTGGAAATATTTATTCTGGGAAAGTATTAAAATTATATCTGCTGCAGCCAAGTACTGAATTCGAAGCATTCAATTCCAGTTCAAAAGTTGATAAAATAATATCGATAGATGATATATGAATCAAAGTTGAACCATGTAAATGACAGTATACTAAGCGCTAACCAAAAAGATTCAAAAGAAAAAAATTTAAAAATGCACGAATTCTTACTGAGCAGTAATTAATCTATCATGAGAGTAATATCAATGAATTAGAATTTGTAACTAAGCAAATTTGAGATTATTCAATGAATCAATACACAAATTGGTATTAAAATGTTACACTCTATAATAAGTTAGAATGGATTTTCCGCCTCATGATTTTCATATGTAATTCTGAGTCCTCCTTTGGTATACACTCCCTCAATCTTGGAGGTTTGATGAAAACTTTGATTCAGACAAACAAACACACACACACGTATATATTTATATATATATGTGTGTGTGTGTGTACGTATGTAATCCTTTATGTTTACATACAACATAAGTTCAGTAATAAATAATTTAATATTTTGTTCTGACTCAAAAATATTAAAATTTAAAAAACGAAAACTGCTGCTATCAAAACTGACCTCATGCGGAAACTCATTTGAAAGAAAAAGAAGTAGCGTAAAGAAATAAAAACTTAGTTTCAACTTTGAGAATGGCATCATCGGCTACATATATTTACGTCACATTTCCTTCCTATCCAACCACCAAAAGTCTTACCATATTGTTTCCTTTTTTTTATTATAATTCTTTTTTTTCGACCATGTTTTCTTTTCGAGAACGTGAGAAAGAAACAGGTGCGATAATAGCAGAAGCTTTTCGTATGCGAAAGAACGATTTAAAAACGAAAGTAGGAGTCTTGAAATCGCGTGTTATTGCATTCATGAAAAGGGGGAGGGGATTGCTGGAAAACAAGAAGGGAGCGCTTGATGGGAAAACTACGCAACAAAAAAGTGCATTTAATGGGGAAAATATAAATGTATAAATTGATTGTAGACAATGTTATATCAGAAGAATTCAGGCGTTTTTTTCTCTACCCTTTCCTTGTAATAAATTTTCTGAAATATTTTCTTTTTATCGAAATGAGATAAAAAGATTTACAAAGAAAAACAATTGTTTGTAAATCATGTAATCCTGCAAAAAATGGCCAAAAGTCAGAAAATATATTTTTCTTTCAAAAGTCCAACTTTTTATTTGAGATATTTACCTAATAGGTTTCTATTGCAATCAGATAGAATCAAATTTATTTCTTCTAACTTGCTTAACTTTCTATTCTAAAAATATACTTTTCTCTGTGGTTCTTTTAACTGCTTAATTTATTCTCAGATATATTATAAATTTATTCTCCGAAACAAATTACTTGAATTTTATTCTTTCAGATTTTAAGCAAATATTCCTAGCAATTCTAAAATAAAAAAGTTTTGATTCTGTTTAGGTTTCAAAAAATATTAATTGATTTGTTAAGTCTTTCTCATTATTCAAAGCTGTTTATAAATCTCAGGCATTTCCAATTATGTACTGAAAATGTAAGAATAAATTTGATAAACAAAGAACATACTGAAACGAATTGGTCAAGAATTGATATATTTTTATTGAAAAATAGGCTTTCGATTCATATAATCTATTTAAACTTAAATGAGTGATGCCTTTATCCTAAAATTGGGTTTCACACAGCATATTATTGATAAGATAATTTTTATCTTATCAATAAGATAGCTAAAAACATTATTTTTGCACATTTCAAAAAAAATTGTTTTATTCTTCGACATTTTGAGTTTTAAATGAAAAGAAAACTATAAAATTTGTGTATTTTAATATTAATATACTGTAATCATACAAAGAAAATCCGAATTAAGTGTATTCCTGACAATTTGATGAATCCATATATTTTAGAAAGTATAGAGATACAATTGATCTTTGTATGACTTCGCTTGTAAATCTGTTAATATATTTATTAATCGAAAATATATATTATTACAATGCAAAAAAATTACGAACTCTGACACAAAAAATTTCGCAGAAAATGATGGCAATATGGAACTGATAATTAATAATGTTGATATATATCCTATATTTTTAAAATTCATATGTTTTTCGCTAAGAGATCGTCATTTTGAGCTATTTTTATTCTTGTTATTAATTTCATTATCATGCTTATGAATCTAAAATTTAAATAAGAAATTTCTATCATCAATACTACATTGATTTCATGTTATTTTATACAAATGTGATTTGCATGAAATTTATAAAATTCATATATTTTTATAAACAAATCAAAGTATTATTTAATTTAATTATAATTTATTACAGTATTTTTCAAAATTGTTGAAAAATATTTTGTTTTACGCTGACAGTATTAAAGTATGTATCTAAATTAAAAATAAGGAATTTAAAATGATTTTCAAGGTTAAATAAAAATGATATTCTTAAAGTATATATTTTGAAAATATGAATTATAATAGGTATATGCGTATTAAAATTTACAAACTTTTCCACACAAATTTTCCAATTAAAGGATCCAATTTTTATTTACTGAAAATCTTGTCGAATAAAATATGTAATGTGTACGAGTAAAAATTTTAACCATTTACAAGTAATTCAATTTGATCTGCTAAATAGAGTTCTCTCTTCAAATTTTGTTTAATATTTAATATGTACATGTCATGTTAATATCTTTCTTTGCAGTATTGTATATATTCGAAAAATTTTAGATCTACAAAATCGTAAATATTTCAATGCAAAATACTACAAAAATGTAATGGCTAAGATATTCTACTCTAGACTTATCGACAAACTGAAGCACTAAAAAACCTAGATTCGTGAATAAAAAAGTGTAGAAAAACCAAACAAATGTATTCTACTCATCAAATATTTCTAATTCTCTTGTTATAGTTTTTGTTATCTCATTAGAGTTTAAATGATATATTCTTCTTACAATAAGAATAAATTTTAAAGGAAATCGTAAACTGAAAGAGAATGACATTTCAATTTTTAAAAACTATTATAAATTTTCTTTTACAAACTCATTATTTTATAACATTCAACATATAGTATTCTTCTTTTTTTATCGACTTACGTTTTTCAACTTTTACAAGCAATTTTCAGCTGTTTATCAAATCTATTTGCTTTTTAACTTTTATAAGAAATGTTCTCTGTTCATCAAATCTATTGGTCACTCAAAATTTACTAGAAATTTTCTGCTGTTTATCAGAGCTATATGTTATTCAACTTTTACATATAATTTTTACTGTTCATCAAGCTTTCTAATTGTTATAGCTCATATACTTTCATATCATTAAATGGTAATTGTTATCTGTGGAAGTGTATACAATAAAGCATTTCTGGCACCAAAATTTTACAGCTGTCAAAATGATATTAAATATTTAAAATTTTGGAATGATATTAATATAATCATTTAACTATATTAAAAATACAAAGTAAAAATACTTTTTTTATTGCATTGATTCAAAAATACTTTAACTTAAGTTTTTAAACGCATTTCTAATTTCCGTTTCTCGGATCATCATACAATAATATTAATAAGCAGATATTATGAATAACTTACCGAATTAACAGATACTTAACAAATTTGCAGGTAAAATTAATGAAATAAATTCAGAAAAAAATAGAATATGAAGATATTTTTTTTTACTTAAATTATTGCATCTAATACAAAAACACACACACACATTACTTTTTACTACACTGATAATATATTTATTTAATCAATATAATTAGTACATGCATTTTATTCTCTCTACCTATCCTCCTGCCTTTGTCTTTTCCTTCTATGAATGGGTTGTGAATGGTTGCTAACTCCATAAATGGGTACTTATCGTATGAGGGATCTGCGGAAGTCTGTGAACTGTGATGGTCTGCACACCAAAATATGGTTCAGTTGGAAAAGTGTTGTTGGAAAAGTCAGTTGGAAGATCACACCTCATAATGCCAGCCTAGCTGGCACATAATGACAACAACAGAATATACATTTAATTTTTCTTGGCTTGATTTACATGGTCTTATATGAATACGAAACTAGTTTTGAGTCAGAGATGAACAAATGAATATCTGTCTTCAAATCGTAAATTTTTGATTTAAGAAGAGTTTAAATTTATAATAAATTTTTTCATGTCATATTATTTATAAAAACGCTTTTTATTACTTGGCTTCTGTTATATATTTACCATTAATTAATGACACACATCCAATTTTCTATTCTTTCTTTTATGTGCTCTAATATTAATAAGATATTATTACAAAAAAGAGATTCCAAAACAATATACATATAACAAAATTTCATAATCATTTATGAAGAAGATAATTTCATAAGGATGATAATTTTTGTTGCAAAATTATTACATTGAATAGTAGGATTCTACTTTCTATTACATTGATATTACTATGCATTAACTATTAATTTGTGACTTATAACTAATTTCCTTTCCTGAAACCATTCATTTTCTTTAATACTAATAAATTGTTATTTTGAATTATACAGCAAACAAATATATTTTTGCCATCAAATCAGAAAGTGAAAATAATTAAACTAATTTATAAAGAATTTAAATTGGGGAAATGTTTTTTATTCAAAGAATTGTGCATTGCATTTTACATATATATATATATATATATATATATATATATATATATATATATATATATATATATATATATATATATATATATATATATATATATATATATATATATATATATATATATATATATATATATATATATATATATATATATATATATATATATATAATATATATATATATATATATATATATATATATATATATATATATATATATATATATATATATATATATATATATATATATATATATATATATATATATATATATATATATATATATATATATATATATATATATATATATATATATATATATATATATATATATATATATATATATATATATATATATATATATATATATATATATATATATATATATATATATATATATATATATATATATATATATATATATATATATATATATATATATATATATATATATATACATACATATATATATATATATATATATATATGTATTATTTTTCTGTGCTTCTATATGTACTCAACTAATTTTCTGATTTTCATTCTATAATATCTGAAAAAAGAGCTATTATGAGCATTTTTTGTGTAGCTTATGACAAATAATCTTGTCAACATGAATAAAAAATCATTTCCAAGAAGACAATATGATTACAGAAGTTCATCTTCATATTTCAGAAACATGAGAGAAGTAAAAATGGTTATGTTCCAGACATCAATCTATGTAGGACAGTGGCTAGTGATCAGAACGAATAAAAATAATGTCTTGGCGGGAAAGAAAAAAAAATTCAAAATGACATTGATAAATGTTCTGGCATCCTTCTTCACATGTAACTTATAAAGAAAGCGAAAAAAAATCAGAGAATAGAAATTACACTAGCTAAAGATAACTCAATCATTTCAAAGTTTGCCAGTCACGTTTGTCTATCAGGTTTTGAGAAACAAGCCATATATCGATTCTTTTCAATATTGGGAATGACAAAGAAAGAGCGATACGACCTTTTGTGAGGTTGAGCCATCATCTGTATGAGGATATCACGTTTTGAAAGGAAACCATGAAGAAAACTTTCTTTATTGGTTCTATTTGTTTCAGATTTGTAGAAGTAAATTAGTACATGCTGGATCTTACAATGGGACTTGTTTCTAGGTTAGATGTTTCCAAACTTTCACCTTTCCTCTTTCAGCTGTAAGTTGACAGATTTGAGTTAGTTGAAAAATTGAATGCTTAGCTTGAAGTTTGGTTTATTTTCTTAATGACTAATTCTTATTAACATTAAGAAATTAATTTGTTTAGGCAAATTAAGCAATTTAAATTCCAGTAAATCACTACTTGTTTTCAATGACACCTCAATGAATCAGTTGAAACTTTTATATTAAAATTAACAAATTAATATAATTTTTGTAAATTTACTAAAATTTAATGTCTATTTGTGAATATTTTTTAAATCTACTTTTATTTTGATTATAAACTAAATGTTTTATTCAAAATCTTATGATTAATTAAAATTAAGCTCTTCATTAGCTGTATTTGTTTCTGATTTATAGAGCTAAATCAAAGGACGATGCATTCTAATCTTGGATAGAGGAGACCTTTACAAGTGATTAAATCACTTTTTCATAATTGATTAAATCTCTTTTAAAAGAAAATTTGACTTCATAAGTAATAAGTAATAATAAGCCTTTTATAAGTGATTTTACAAATTTAAGTAAACGGGGTGAGGCTACTTAGAGTTATATAGAATGATTCTTCACATTAAATAAGATGTAATGGGGCAACTTTAAGTAATTTTAATTAAATTTTAAAATTAAATATCTATTGATTAAGTCATTCAATTTATTTCCGTGCAAAGAATTTTCTTTTAATTTTGCTGTACGAAGCTCTTAAGATAAACTTGGTTTTTCGAAATATGATTATAATTATCCTTTTTGACAATTGCTTATTCCAGAATTTTAGAACTTTAAATTGTAATATATTAAGTATTATATTTTAAGTATTATTTTGAGAGAATATATCTTTGATTTTTACAATTTCAATTTCTAATTTTGTTGAAAATGATTAAATCATGGTTATGTAAAAAAAAAAAAATTACTTATAAATAAAGTATGTGATAAAATAATATGTATTGATTTTAAGTAATAAATGAAAATATTTGTAAAAATTTGTATTTAAATTTCAAAAACAAATTATTTTGAAATTTTATTTCTGTGTAGTTTACTAGCTAAATCTCTCTCTAGTGCTACAGACTGCTTAACTTGGAGAAGAGGTGACACTGGGTGGAATAGGTGAAGTATGTCGGGAGTGTACTCTCCCTGTAGAGTCACACAAGGCGTAAAGGGTTCTCCACTGTGTCCAGCAAAATTTTGTGAACTCAGGAGCGAAGTCATTTTTCTGCCACTGGTGCTCCGGATATTTGTAAATAGAAATTGCCTCTTACTCCACCCATTGTTAGTTCACCCACTATTTTCCATGTTGCCTTGATCATCGCAAAACCTAAAAAGGATCACACTCCTTGGTTAGATAGATCATTAGGTTTGAACAATTAATTGCAGTCTTAAAAACATATAAGCTCATTGAATCTAATCCAGTTCATTGTAAAGGGTATCCCTTCTTCTACACCCAGAATTATATTAGATGAAGTGTTGGAATTGGCTGAGGTATATGGTGTGCAAAATATAGTTTTGCAACAAATAAAGTTGAAAAATCATTCATGCATGAGTTAAGGTCTATGACATTTATAGGATGGATAAACAAAGTAAGAGTGATGGAGGATTACTGTTCCTCCTCAGGGAATTAAAGTATTAAAGTTCGAAATTTGCCAGCAATATTATTGGTAACACCAATGTTGAGGTTCAGGTCATAAGGATCATTTGAAGAGAAAATACTTAAATATATTAAAAATGTCTCAGCTTCTTGTTCTCAACAAAACAACCATTGACCTTCAAAATCTTTTCCTACCTAGTAAGATCTTCCTAGGAGAATTTAATGCAAAACATTAAATGTGGGGTTCCTCAAGCATTAATTCTAGAGGAAATGATTTGCTGAACATGGCTGATGATAAAGGTTTTTGTGTTTATTTAATAATGGTTCTCTCACTCATTATTGATATAGTAACAATTCAAAGGTGCATCTAGATGTAACTTTAATTAGCCATGACTTTAGCTCCGACTGTAACTAGAAAGTACTTCAGAACAAAGGAAGTGATAACCTTCCAATTTGTTTCAAATAGATAAGGGGCAATCTATTTATAAGTTCAATTATAGGCACTGAAATTTCAAACGAATCAATTTGCAAGCCTTCACAGATAGTACTGAAAGTTTGGTGTGTGTGAAACCACTTACTGATAACCTAGAGACTGACTGGATGCCTTCAAGAAGATCACTTGTAATGCTACTGGTCTGTCCATTCCTAAAGGTAGTTTTAAAAGGAAAAGAACTTATTTAACCAGCAAAATTCCTGTTTTCGAATCCTTAATTGCAGAGAAAAGACAAATTTTAAAACAATCATTTAGAAATGATCTGAATTTTGACAATAAAGACACTAACAGAATGAAAATAAACAGGGTGAATGCATAATTAAAAAAAAACTTATGCACAGATCAAGAGAGAGAAGTGAAATGAATTTTGTGCTGGCTAAGATTCTGAGTCATTTATTAGAAAATTGTTGAAGCTGATGAAGGGGATAAATAAAGAACAACTTCAACTTGAAAAGTGCAGTACTATTCAATCCAAAGCAGAAATCTTGACTCAGAATTGTGAAGAGGCTGCTAATATTCTAGGGGTGCATTGTCAATGAACTTATTAATAAGTCTAAAATTTATAAGTCCAAAAGCTACGGACAATGACAAGTAGGTGAAGACCATGACATGCAATGTTGTTCATCGCTCTTCATGTGGTCAAGACTATTTTCAGCTGGGCTAATTAACCAGATCAAGCTCAGTTGTTCAAGGATATAAGAAACAAAAGAAACTAAATTTTTGTAATGAAAACTTCTAAAATTCAAAAGAAGTGTTATAAATAGTTCCATTTGATTGAGATTTGTGCCTAAATTAGAATAAGGATCATAGAAGAATTTGATTTGAAATTAAATATTTCCAAATCAATAAAATTTTCACCTTTTAAAAGTTAACATAAAAAATTGGTTATTAATTATGTGAAAATGCTTAGCTTATGGTTATTTAATTTATTAATATTTAAAAAAAAGAGTACAACTTATTATTTTAATTATAATTACTAAATTAAATAATTGTAATAAATTCATTTCATTAAATTATTTTTAATACTTATTTAAATAAATTTTATGCAGGCTATAAGCTTAGTTTTAACATCGAAGCAAAGCAAGAAGAATTTCTTAAGTCTATTTATTTGAAATTCTTAGAACTCAATTAGAAAACCTTTATATAATTGATCTTAAGTAAATTATTTAATTTGAGATGACAATTCGCAATTTTTCCCTTTGTTTATTACTGAATTCACAATTATGACTTGGGTAAAAGTTTACAGTTACATTGGAATTTTTTTAAGCAAATTATAATATTAATATAATATATTGTAAATCCTAAATTTAAGTCACTTAAAATTACATAAATCTTACTTTTCTAAGGTTTTATTAGCAAATTTAGAAAATGAAAACAAAATTTCTCTAAATAAATATAACTTAACTGATAAATATTTGATTAACTTATTTGCGTGGTGTTATGAGTGAACATTTGGTATATTCATATTATTTATACTGCAGAATTCTTATAGTTTGTAAATAGTCAGATGATATTATAAACACATTACCTTTACAAAAGAAATATTTGTTTAAAAATGAATAATTATCTAAAAACTAATATTATGAGGAAATTTAGGAAGATAGATACTTGCATCTCATAAATCATTATTAGTATTCCAAATGAAAACATTAGTATTCGTGATATGGATTTACTTAGCACTAATAATTTAGATGGAAATTCTAATTTTAAATGCTTTATACATAAATTACATTGTAAGTGTTATATTGTATTTTATTTAACATTGTGTAAATAATACATGTAAAGTAATACTCAAAAAAAGTCATGAATCAATGGTTTTGTGGTGGACATATCTTAGAATTGTGTTAATGGTTTTAATTTACATTATTGAAATAAATTTGCTTAGTGGCACTCTCTCTTTAAATAAAATATTAGTTTCATTGAAGCTAATATAGCTACCCTGCTAAGAAATTCAAAATTTGATAGATAAAATCTCATGGATTACAAAATTCAATGGATTATAAATACATCTAAATTAAATTAAGTAATAATTTTAGTTAAAACTTGATATTTTATCTGTGAGTCCTTGCTTTTCATGGGTTATTTTAATTTATTATTAATGCATTTTTCATGTACTACTTCCTCATGTTCGTCTTTTCTTTGGTGCTGTCGGTGGTAAATTTGTTTTTATGGATGACAACGCAACATGTCATCGAACACTCGCTATTCAGGATTGTCTAGATTGGGAGGGTATTCAACGTCTCGTATGGTCATCACGTTCTCCAGATCTAATCCCTATTGAAAGTGTGTGGGAGGCTTTGGGGAGGCAAGTTGGTGGTCGAAACTGTCCTACGACAAACAAGAACCCCCTCATCCATGCACTCACAGAGGAATGAGATAAATTGTCTCAACAGCTGCTGGATAATTATGTGCAAAGTATGATACGACGTGTAGAATATTGCATCACTCTCTATGGTGGACACATCCCGTACTAATACCTTTCTTCAAGGTACCTGCTGAATTTTAGATGCATTCTTCCATTTTTCCATATGCAGAATGAAATGAACATTTTTTTCTTTCAGATGTTTTACGGCTTTTGTAATTTTCAGAATAAATCTTCTTTATTCTAATGTCTGAACAGTGTGGAAACTATATTTCATCCTACTAGGCCTCATGTCTTGCTTAATGTTATGATACGTTGCAATTTGTGATCCGTCCTTAGCTATTGTCTAGCAGTCTAGTAATATATGGAGAAAGACAAATCTTCATTTAAAAGTAAAATTCTTGTTTTTATTATAACATTAATTAAATGCATATTATTTTGTCCTCATGACTATAGCTTATGATCAATTTATCCTACGATGAAAAAACCTTTATGTTTTCTAGACACAACAAAAATAAGTAGATTCTTTCATTCCGTCTTTCGTCCAATAAGGATTTCTCTCAAATAAACAGAAACAGTAACTTAAATGTAGCCATAGCAAAAATATCTCTAAGATTAAGTTCTAAGGTCATTTTAAAATATAAGAGTAACGTAGTATGATGACAAAGAAAACCTATAAGTTATAAACAGTCAACTTGGAAATAATAATTTAGGAAAAGGTAAATAATTTAAAAATACCGAATCTTACTCATAAAATATTTTAACAAACAATATTGTACAATGACGATATAATTTTAGATTCTAACTTCATTTCCTTAGAGATAATACAGCTGTATTAAAATGTACCCTTAGTTCAGTATTAAATGAATGGCATCGACTTTACTTTTACCTTATTTTAGTGCGGGAGATATTCCCAAACATTTCTCTCGAACTATTTCAACTTACAAAGAGCAGCGGAATTACATTCCTCAGAGATTTACACTCTGTGATCCTAATAATTTCAAGATTATGGCTCCTTAATAATCTTCTCAACTTTTAATGCCATTCTGAACACGTCGTAAATTATTACCGAAACTCCTTCGAGGAAATAAGCACTAATAACGATTTCGTTCTGGTGCTGAAATTCCGACGCATGTACATTCAGGAGTCGCGTTAACAGAAACTCGCCTGAAATCAGGGGGTATAGTCATAAGGCGAACAAGTAATTTAGCACACCCTGCGCAATGCTTTTTGGCGCGCAAAAAGAGAAAAGTCATTAACAGACTTTGCAGTCATAAATTTTGCAAATATGATTTCCGAAAAATTTCCCAGTCTATTAAGCTTCACACAAAAGTGAACTGTTATTTCTTTTAAGTTGTCTGTTGCAGCGATGTAATTTTACTGAATAATAAAAACATTTTCTTTTAATTCTCATGATTTTCTTTATAATTAATGATTTAATTTTTATTTTTTGAGTATTATATTTTAATGTGAACTTAATAATTGTGCTCTAATTTAAAAATAAAATTTAATTAATGGTAGTATTTGTAAGTAAAAGTGAAAGGAATTTAAGAAAGTAGCTTATATGAGTATTAAAAAAAAAAAAAAAAAAACTCCCGTAATACGTTGCCAGTGCTTACATATTATCGCAAATAGTTTTATTCATAACTTTCATATAACTTTTTTATCTATAAGTATGGAAAAAACTTTATTACGTAAAATGTGTTTAAGTAGTTTATTAAGAGAAAATATTCAATATTTCATTAATTTAAAATGTACTCTTATTTTTTATTAAATTTAATTAATATTTATGCTTTAAAAGATTTTCGTCATTTCTATGAAAATCATTGTAAATATTTAAAAAATGTTTCACGAAAACTCATGCTGTAATAATGAGCTTTTATAGCAAAATAATAAGTGCTATTATTGAATTTTCAATAATTTAGATTAGAGAATAAACAAACTATAAAAATAAACTGTTTCCAGACTCTAAATAAGACTTATTTGTTTTGTAAGCATTATCTGAAAACTTGCCTTAAGTAATTTTTAAAAATGACATTAGAAAGACGGATTTATAAAAATTCAAAATTTCATAGAAATAAATGAGTAATATTCCCTAGCAAACAATATTGAATCATTAAAACATAACTTAGTTATAATATTAACAATTTTTATTTATAATAATATTTAAAAAATAGGCACACATAAATAAAATATCATTAAACATGTTTTAAATATAACAAAAGCATGAATTTTGTTTCTTGATCTGAATTTAATTTTTCAATTGTAATTTCATTTTTTTTAAAGTTAGTGTGTAAATTTTTAATACAGAAATGAAAAGAGATTTTTAATGTATATATTTTATTTTTAATAATCATTCAAGATAATATTTTACTATCACGTATCATATATTAGACCAAATTTATTTTCGTTGAATTTATTTTCATCAAAAAATCAATTGAATTTAAAAATGTTGACTGTGAAAACTATCTTTGAGTTATAAATATTATTTATCATCTGTGCATAGTAGATCAGTTCAATATATAATATTAAGCTAATCATTTTAGTAGAAAGTTTTATAGAATTATGTTGCTACAGTAGTTGCTACAGTAGTTATTTTTAATAGTTCTATTTCTTTAACTTCAAAGCTTTTAAAGCTATAACTATAAAAACAATATAAGAATGCTTAAATATTTTTTAATTTAAGAAAATATAATCTATAGACTAATTTTAATTTGTTATAAGATTACTCTGAGTATATTATTTAGACTCTTAAATTTTTAAATAGTTTTCGTTATATAGATGAAAACGAATGTTATTTATCTATAAAAATACAATTAGTATAGGTACTATTAATCTAGACTAAACCGCAAAATTAATGAATAGAACTTGTTAACAGAGAAATAATATGAATCAGGTGTTGCCAACTTTCAAGAAAAATGAATAAGTGTGAAGTTAATAGAAATATTTATGAAAACGTTATTAAAGAAGTAATCACAATTCTTTGAATTATTTAATTGATCGCATGTTTAACTACAGTCAAAAAAACTAAAATTTATGCATGGCCTGTACTATACTGCACTCCCAGTTTCTAACCAATTTCATGCCATATTATTAATGATATTCACGATTTGACAATGTCAAAAACTTAGAAGAACAAAAAATGTCAAATAACCACTTACATAAATCATATATTTAATTTAATTCAAAAAACCTAAAATATAATTTAAAACAGCAAAAGCTATTTAATTGAACGAAAGAAAATTTACAGACATCTTAATTTATTTCAACTATTACATTCATTATAGAAATTATAATTTGCATCATAACAGAGACTTCATGAAAAAGTAACATTTTATGAACGCTCATATATTTAATTTATCGTACAGCACTGTTTACGTTTGATTAAGACTTTTAAAATAATAGATAATATCCATGTTAATTAAAGGGAAAGCCTACTTATCTGAGTGGATATAATCAGTAGATAATAAGATTTATCTAAATAAATCAAGTGAATTAATGAATAAAAAATATCGAAGAAAGGGAATTAAAATGCATCAGGTGGTGCCAGCTTTCTATATGAGACCCAGTGGACTTATGCGCGAACGTAATTTCAACATTCGGGAAAAATTTAATCTCTAAACATGCATCAGGCTGTTAAATAAAAAAAGTAAGATTTACTCCCAAGATTTTGGAAATACGATGCTTTAGGATAGTTTATATCCCAGATGAGGTACGAAAATTAATGAATACGTAATGTATGCAAATTGAACACGCGATTTTAACCCTGCAAACGGACTTTATCGTTCTACAGTGCACCGCAGAAAATATAAATAACACAACTTCTGCATAAATGAGTTTCACGCCTTTACGTTGATAAGGAGTTTTTGCTTTGTTTTTTCTTTCATTTCATTTTATTTTAAATATTTTCTCTTCTATTTTTATGTTTCTTTACTACATTTGGCTCTGTCTGCTTTTTTTTTATTTGTTTTCTTGCGCAATTATTTTTTTTCTTTTTGGATTTGAAAGTGCTTTTTCGTTTGTTCAATTTGATTAATTCTCTTTCCAATTCAACTTTCATCACTTCTTGGAAATTATTTGAAGAAAAATAATTTTGTCATCTATTTTTGCAGAAATTAATTAAACTTTTAATTTTAATAGCTTTTATTTAATAACCTGTCATTTAAAAACTGACTTGTTGAAGCACAGATTAAATTTTAATTTTAAATTATGTCACACTTCATGTTGTTCATCTTAATTAACATTGCTTAATTTATAAAAGTTGAAATAGCATTAAATTTATAATCATTATTTGTTTATCATTTTTATCACTTAATTAGATTAAAATTAATAATTCAAAGAGGGCTCTATGTAAAATTGAAATTCTAATAGAGTATTTTTAGAATAAGATACAAGGAGATAAATGGGCAAAAATTTGTTTCGCAAAAATAAAATTTCTTATGAAAGAGACAATATGCTATTTAAACAATTGATTAAGAAATATATTCACTGTAAAAAGCAAATGAAGTCACTATAACTAAACGTTCTGCAGAATTTAGTACAGAAATATTCTGTTTTATTTAAATCAACGCATTTAAAATGAGATTCCAATAGTTTATTTCACATTCTTCCATAAAATACAACAAGTAGCTTAATTAAATAACAAGCACAGCAGCTGTAAGATTTAAATATTAATATGATTAAAAATATGAAAAAAAAAATCAGAAAAGTCATTGGACTATGCTTTAAAATTTTTGTCCTATTTTTCTGTTCTATACTATTATAAGCACGTTGTCATCACTTAATGCATTTTTTGAGAAACTTTGGACATTTTGTAAATTTCTCTTAGTCTTTCTAAGAGTTGATATAGATACCATTAAGAAACATTATTTATATGATATTTTTCAATCCATTATATCTTACGTTTGTATATGTGTGTACGTTTAAATGCTTACACATTACTTTTGGAATAAAATGTTAGCTGATAATTAGGATTTACCTTGTTACTCGTAGTATTAAAAATCGAAAACTGAACAGTTTCAACTTACGTTAGTATGTGTATTTACGTTAACATATACTTAAACTTTTCTTTTAAAACTGCATTATTTCTATGATACAGGCATTAATTTGTATTCTATGACAATATCATAAAATAAAGTTAGAAAATACATAATTTCAATCAAAGTTAATGAAGAATAAGAATAATATTCATTTATATAAATGACTTTCTTTTCACGAAAATTCGTTTCACTCATTTAATTGTTTTTGAGTAAAAAGTTTAAAAATTATAATCATAAAATTAAATTTTCATTAAATTAATGTTTCACAAAAATAATTTTAAAAAAATCATTTATTTTTTTTATATTCTAAAAATTATTTAAAATATTTCAGAACTCAAAAGTGTTTAGAATAAAAATGTTTTCATCTAATGTTTATGTTTTAACATGCTAACAACCTACAGGACGAAAGCATTTACCAATTTATTATCTCAATATGCTACATAATAAATTTAATTATTGCTACTCATGAAAAAGACATTAATTTGAAATTTTAAGAAATTTATAAACTCCTTCGTACTCAAGTTAAGATTATAACTAACAACTAAATTTATGCTTAACAAGTTTCTAAAACTCTTTTGGTTTCTGTAAAATACAAACAATAAAAATCAAATTATATTTATCATTTTAAATGTTTTCATTAGCAAGTTTTGATACTTTAATTTAATATACACCCCTCATTCTATCAAATTTGCCTTTTAAACCACTTTTTGTTTAAAAAAACAAATTGCGTGTGTGCGGTAGTTAAAATTTATATAACTACGTTTTTCGTTTTAGTTATTTACAAGTTGTTTCAGTATTACTTTTATTGCTTAGTTAGAAAGTAAAATTCTTTCCTCTTAGCATTTTAGCACGTTATATTTATTTTAGTGTATCAATGAAATTTTTAAATTATCTTTTCTGCTTTTCTTGGTATCATTGAATTTTCTAAATTATCTTTTCTTCGTATCTGATCTCGTTTAATGTTCAAGCACTACTCATCTTTTTCAAGTTACAACAAGTAACAAATACGTTATTAAACCAGTTCACTTATTTTAAAATTAACGTAATTCACTTATTTTCAATATTACTGGATCTCATAAAAGGTATCTTCAAAATATGAAAAGATAAACTAATTATATAAACTTTTATAATACATTAAAAAATCCAGGGTCATACTTTGAATAGATTTTTGCTTATCTCAAACAAATAAATATATTATATAGTCAAGTTCAACAGAACCCTTTGAGATACTTATAACGCTAGACTCTACTAGTTCGTTAAAAATTATTCCCAATCTAAAGTTTTTTACTTTGTAAATGTCCAGAATAAAAAAAAAGGAAAAAAAACTGTTTCACCTTTAACTTACATCAGAATGTTTGCAGATGATATTGATATTTGGATACTTGATAACGTTATTGAATCATTACTCATTGATTCCTTGTATGCTATTTCGAAATTCTCAGATGAACTTAAAATGAGTTTCAACCCAATCAAACCAATAATAACTTTCTTTATTACTAATAAGCACACCTATAATTACCAACAATCTTTGGTACACATGAACCAATACTCATTTACGAAAATCATCTAACATTTATGGGTTTTATTCTAAATTACAAATTTATATGTAACAAGAGTATATAATATATTACCTTAAAAGTCACAAAGCATTTAAATATTATTAAGTGCAATTACTCTTAAAATTTCCTTTAAGGTACTCATTAGTGAATGGAAAAGTGATATTCTAGAATGGGTTCATTCTAGAATATCACTTTTCCATCCTATACTGTGCTTCAGAAACTAAATTGAATAAATTGGATGAGTTCCAATTGAGAGTCACTGGCTTAATTATTGGAATAAAACAAATTTTTTTTCCATCAAAGATTATTCTTTATGAAGCAGCTTATTCGAAACTCTTTTAAAGAAGTCAGGCTAATTAAGTAAAATATTTGAATAAACATACCAGTTACAAATTTATTAGTTACTTAAATAACGGAACATGCAGTCAAAACTAAAGAAAAATGGTCCATTCAATCTAGTTAAATAGTAGCAGTTAATTGCAGAAAATGTAGAACCTCATCATCTCCATTGTAGCATAAATACTTGGCATGAACTTTCTATAACATCAGTTTTGATGATAGACTCTTTACCCCTCTCAATAAAAACAAAGGTGTTCTTGATTCACTTAAGCAATTGATCCTGGAAATAATCAGTAAAATTTTTCCAAATGACTTTACAATATATACTGATAGCAGCTCGACAGATATATGGGCGGGTCAATGGAGTTCATATTAAAACAAATAGAATAAACATTATTTTCTAAAACTGAGTAATTTAGAATTCTGTTCTGTGTTTTGAAGAGAACTAATTGCCATTAGCATAGTGCTATATAGAGTTATGAGCGAAAGTAACTACGGAGAACTCTGGAAACTATCTGACAGCCGTAATTCAATTCAACACCTCAAAATTTCGCTCTTGAAAAACAAAGAATTAAAAGTAGTTTAACTCACCCACAGTAAGTAAATCTCATTTCTCACCAACACAAACATTTTCAGTGGATTCCATCATATGTTAATATGTAATGAAATGAATTGGCCGATTTCTTTGCAAGGTTGGGACCAGACCATCCTGTCCCTTCCAAATCATAGCAAGTATGTTTAGAGTTAATTTCGATGTGATAGGCAGACTGACGCATGTTTGTCTTGACTTGCTAGTAAGCACGCGTATATTTTCAGCGTAGCAAGAAGTTTGGTATTTGCACTAAATATTATCTCACATTCTGGAGTTAGATTTAATCCATAATTGCCTACTTCTTGTATCGGATTTCATTAAAGTTAACAGTTTCAATGATCTAGTGTAACTTGATGGGCGATAAGAAACAACAAGAATAATTTGCAATATTATCCAACTAAATTTATCTCAATTTAGGTATTACCAATAGGTTTTACATAATTTTATCTTTTCTATAAAATAACGTTTCGGTATAATTATAAATTGCTCTTTATTAACATTTCACCACATTGTTTTCTGCATTCACACATTTATATTTTAATCTTCACTCTAAGTCAGTGGATTTACATTTTTAGGTTTGTTTTTCATTCCATGCACTGTAGTTTTACTTTGTTGTTCAATATATTGAATCTTTCTAAAAGTAATTTCTTTGTTATAAAAATAAAATACGATTTTCTTATGGTGAACATATTTTTTGTTAAATTATATATAGTTCATTCATATCCAATAATTTTTGCTACCTTTCTGACTGTAGCATGAACAACGCTCATAAAATAATTGGTTTTTTCTGTGTAAAATTGATCTAAGAGATTTTTAACCTGATGA
This sequence comes from Latrodectus elegans, assembly GCA_030067965.1. Classification (NCBI taxonomy): domain Eukaryota; kingdom Metazoa; phylum Arthropoda; class Arachnida; order Araneae; family Theridiidae; genus Latrodectus; species Latrodectus elegans. Next base: position 10,033,675 of record CM057822.1, on the reverse strand, counting down.
TTTAAAATTGAGTTTTTACTATCTAAGATATTTTGTAAAGACTCGAATAAATAATTTTAAGAAGATATCCAATCTTGATAATGTGGTGAGTGGGATAATTGATAGCCATCAAGCTCTAAAAACACTCAGTGAGTTTTGTTAACCTTGAACACAATAAAATAATTGATGCATAACAAAATTTTCACTGATCAATTCCTGCCTTTTTTGCTTACATGTATCCTTCAATTTGACCAACTGGGGACAGAACTCTTTAGAACTAATAAAGTTAGTGGTGTTGTCTGATAGAATTTCAAAAAATAACGATGCATTTAATGACAACGATACATTAATGATTGAAATTCCATCACACCTATAACATTCCTGCTTTTGAAAAATATTAGCTCTCAAAGAGTTTTGAAAGCCTGTTAATCTTTAATAGTATGTGATATCTTGCATTTAACATAGTCGTAACCAACCATTTTCTTTCTCTCAGTAATCTTGTACTGAAGAAATGAATCATTTTCTTGACATTTGAGACTAATATAGGAAAGTAAGAGGTGACAGAAATGTCATTCCACAAAAAGATAAGGAAACAATATTTCAATTATTGAAACTAAATATAGGGATTTGAAATGATCACAAAAAATCATTTTCAATCAATTAATCTCTCAGAGATTTTACAAGTAAGTTATTCACCAATCTGTATGAATTAATGACATTTTTTTTCCTTCATTAACTTTCCATAACCTCAGAGAAAGTAATGCATCTTCATGATCAAAATCACCGGAGAGAAATTTTGCAAATTTCTTTTAACACTGATTTACTGGCAAGAAAAAAATTATCCAATCTGTGTATTCCCCAAACAGATGCAATAACATTCTTGTGTGAACATTATTTTCTCTTTTCTATAGTAAAAAAGTAAAAGATACTAAAAGTGCTTTTTACTTCCCTTATTTTAAAGGGAAGTAAAAAGCACTTTTAGAATCTTATATTATATTTTAATTTCTGAATGTTTTGCTAAATGAATGATGTTTTTTCATACTTACTTATTTTTCTTCTATTAGAGATTCCTTAAAATGCTTAGTTTTATTTTCCAACATTTACTGAAATTATAAAGTATTTCATTGCAATGTAGTACTTACAATTGAATATTACTTAATATTATATAAATATTATGTAATATATATATATATATATACATATGTATATATATATATAAATATATATATATATATATATATATATATATATATATATATATATATATATATATATATATATATATATATATGTATATATATATATATATATATATATATATATATATATATATATATATATATATATATATATATATATATATATATATATATATATATATATATATATATATATATATATATAACTATTGCTTAAAAATAAGGCAAATGTAGTATATATCACTGAGTGAAAATTTGTATTGTTAAACTTAAAGACAAACACTACTTTTTATTTCATTATAAGAATCTATAAGATTATTATGCCTAAGATACACGATAACAATTTAATCAATTTTTAATCATAAATGTATTAATAAATAATGATAAAAAAGATTAAGAATGAAACAATAATGAAAAATAAGAGAGTTAGTAAAGTTAATTATATATATGAAAATATGTTTGTGTTTTAGAGTAAAAAATTTATTTATAGTAAGAAATTCATTTATTTTTAAAATTAACCGTATTTTGTTTTTAATTTTAACGAAATATTTTATTTCAGCAATTATATTCTTATGATAATGAAAGTCACAATTCTTTATCTAAAATATACATTATGTAAAAAAGACTTTCCTTCATTTTAAATAGTTTAAGGAAGTTCATTTGAACGAATACTTGGCATATTTACAAAATATAATCAAGTAAAAATCCATTTGAAAACGAAAATATGTTTTCCTTTATAATATTTTAAATTTATTATCCAAACATGAAAAACAAATTCATTATTTAAAAATATTTAATTTTCTTTTGTCCGAATAGTCTTTTTTCAAGATATAAATATAAACAAACATTTATCCTAAATTTCTCTTTTTTTAACATAATACTTATATAGTCCCACATTCGAGTAAACCTAATAAAAAGAAAACAGAGTGTTCCAGCGGAAATGATGTTTTATGGCTTCTTATACATAAAACGACAGCAATGAAGAATTGTTATGTCAGAAACTATATTTCCGACTTTTTCCTCGTTTGTGTGCTTCATTTGATAAGTTTCTACTACACCCCAGAGTTGAATTTATGGCTCTTCCGTAAAGGTTTTAGACGTCGCGTTTCTACAATTCCTGAGTTTTAGATGTGAATAAGAAAAGAATGTATCTCGCAGGTGACATGTGCTGAAGGAAATATGAAATTTTCTGCATTTACATCTGAATATTTGTGTTGGAAGGAAACTGTAAATCCTAATTGTAGTTCACAAACAAACATGAAGAAAATGTTTTCTGCAGCAATGGGAGTATATATATTGTTACCATACTTTAGGGAAAATGTCTACTTGTTATGCTTTATTTCTAAACTGTATTAAGTAAAATAATATATTTTTTGCTTTTTTTTTACCTGGCTCACGTACAATGTGATAATTTTAGTTATATATATATTAGTTCCTTTTTTTGTAATTATGAAATTATTTTCCAAACAAAATATTATGTACTATATTAATCACATATAAATAAAAATTTATAACCATGATAGAAATTTCGAAATGAGTAAATAACAATGGAATACATTTTTTGTTATTAATAATTCTGAGGATTTCTTCTTCATTGAATTCATATTTAACTTAATGTATATTTTAATTAATTGTTTGTTGGGTAAAAATTAAAATTTATTAATCATTATTTTTTGCTTTAACTTTTAACATTAATATTTTAAAATTAGTTTATGAATAGAAGGAATAATTTGTAGTTAATATATCATTGTAATAAAACATGTTAGTTCACTTCATTTTGAAAAAATCTTTATTCTTGTAACCATTCAAGATTGTGTTTAAATTGGACCAATGGAGGAGAGGTTAGAATCACTAACTTCGGAACAGTGGATCCCTGGTTCAAATCCTGGTTCGGACATTGTTGTTCCTTTTTCTCTCTGTGTTTGTCTTTCATTGTCTCTTTACTTTCTGGTTGAAGTTGACACACCCATTGGGTGTACCAGTATATAAGATGCAATCACCCATTATAGCGCTCAATATGCATATCCTAAGGGCAGTCGGACATTATTGAAGAAATAAAGATTTCATTTAAAGACATCCATTAAGGGGGGGGGAAAAGGAGTACTTTCTGGAACTGAGAAATCGTGGGTTTCACAGGCAGTGGATGAATACAAATTAGATATGCAAGAATTACCACACCTTCATTATTGTATTGCGAACACTTATAGAGAAGGTCAAATCGATCATTGTTTAAAGGTGGTTAATTCACACAGTAGTCATCTGTATTTTGCGGAATCAATCTACAGAAATGAACACATGAAAATTTATCGTAATAAGCAAATCTAATTTCTGAAAAAATAACTAGACATAACATAATATTAAGTTCATTACAAAGAAGAATCCAACTGTTTTAGCATTCATATGTTTAAACATTGTATACAATACTTCACACTTTTCAATGAATTTTCCTTTAACCCTGCATAAAAAGCTTTTATTAGCGCTTCTTTATAAATAAACTTGTATTTTTCAAAGAATATTTTTACAAATTGTTTATCTAATATAATCGATATAGAAATAAATATTCGATTATTTATATTATCACATTTTTTTTCTAAATAGTGCGTACAAATAATAACCAATTTTAAACATAAATCTCTATCACGAGAAACAAAATATATGTAATTTATAGTTTCATGTTTATAAAATTTCTCGTTTTTTAATAGCGTTATTTACTTTAAGAAAACTTATAATTTCATAAAATATTGAACAATAAAAAAATTAAATATCAATCTCTCAAAATTTATGCGGAGGTATATTTCAAAATTTAAATAATGTTACATTCCTCAGGTGTAACAAAACAAATGAAAAAATATCAGTTTATTTACTGTAATATGTTCGGTAAATAAATCTCAATGCTAACACAATTCTCACCAGTAACCAGTAATGCATTAATTTACATTATTTACATTAATACAATACCATATATATATATATATATAAATATATATATATATATATATATATATATATATATATATATATATATATATATATATATATATATATATATATATATATATATATATATATATATATATATATATATATGGTACTATTATATAAAGAAAATCAGTCAGTGGTTTTCAATAACCTGTCTCATTAAATATGCAATCATCTAAGAAAATATGTCTTACTATATAGATATAATGTCTTACTTTGCATATAATTTAAATAAAATGCTTATTTACTTCAAATGTACTTTAATAATAATTATAAATACTTTAATTTGGATTAAAATTTTAAACAATTTGTTTCTTTTTGTGCGTTTTTTGTAGTGTCCCTAAATATGAAATGAATGCATACCGATAAATCATTCGAAAAATTTATATATATACTGTCTTTTACAATCATTCCAATATAATTTACTGATTATTTAATGCCAATTTTTGCATTATGTCTCAATAAATAGGTAATTAAATTTTGCTGAACAAAGTAAAAAAGATAAGTCCAATTATTATTATGCCATAAATATTATTTACTTCTCATTCATAATTGTTTTCATATTTATCACTCATAATTGTTTTCATATGTATTTGTACGTTCATATGTATTTGTACGTTCATACATTTGTACGTTCATATGCATTTATACGAATTTATATAAGCAATGTATGTACGTATAAAGATATTTATACGTACATACATTGCTTATATAGATTCAAAGTAGTATCAATGTATATATACATACTGAATTGATGAATTTAGATATTTTATATAACGCACATTGCTTGCATTGTTTAGGTAAAAATTTTCATTATTGCTTAATGCCTTTTTATATAATTCATTTAACAATATTGTACATTAATAGTATGTCACTTATATATCTATCTATCTATCTATCTATATATATATATATATATATATATATATATATATATATATATGTATATATATATATATATATATATATATATATATATATATATATATATATATATATATATATATATATATATATATATATATATATATATATATATATATATATATATATACAGATGAAAATTAAAGTTTTAGTTGACAATTCTCAATTTCTATTTTCCTTTTGTATGTTTTTTTCAGTACAGCATTTTCTTTTTCATGTATGATTAATTCACTAGCAAGTCCTATTTAGCTTTCTCTTTCCTAATTAATTTATTCATATCATGTACTTTGAATCCCAATGGTGCTAGAGAAGTTGTTTATTTTTGTTTATTTACTTGGAATAAGGGAAAAACTCAAGAATCTTGTCTCATTTAAGGAGTAAAACAACTTTGGAGGTTAATGAACCGCTAAAAATAATTTCACAGAAAAAAATTATAAGCCCAATGAGACTCCTGATTAAAGATCTTCGTTATTAACAGAATGAAGAAAAACATCGTCGTCAGAAAATTGAGTTTTACATTTTTGGTACCCATCTGCATAAGATTCAGTAAAAAAGCGATGTCTTAATGCATGGAGGACATGTTTAAGTTTCTCATTAAATACTTCATTTAATATAATATTTTCAACAGATTTAATACGCAGTTTTATCAAAAAAGTGGGAATTGATCGTAAAAGCTGATGATGATGTTCTGGTAAAACTACAAATGTAATAAATCTCAGCTAAGATGTTCATATTTGATTTATCGGAAGTTTCTTGAATATTTTAAGACTTTCTTTTTGCCTTTTAATTTTATTATAAATAACGAATGAGGCATCTACCATATAAAACTGTATAATATTGATATGTTTTATACTGTCTCCATTATTTATATGCATATTATGAATACAATTTTTATGTATGATTGTATATTACATTTAATTAAAAATTATTAAGAAATAATTGCTTTTTTAAACATATTTTGAACTAATTATTTAAATTTCTTGTACAATATAAAATAAAATTTTATCCCAAAAACTTTTCCATTTAAGAAAATTTTACGAAACTACATCTATAATTTTGTGAGTTATATATAAATTGAACACTGAAAAAATGATTTTTTTTCGTGCATTAGTTAAAAATATTTATGAAATTTTACTCTGCTTAAAGTATGAATGGATTTTAGCTTTTACTGTCATGAAACAGTCAATTTAAATACATTATATGTAAAACTGGGATACATTTTTTATAAGAATGAGGAAATTAAAATACTATAAAATTATAAAAAAAACTGCAGTCTTGAATATATTCTTGAAGATAATCTCACGAAACTGAAAAGCTTATTATAAAATAGTGTCGATTTCTTAAATAAATTTTTAAACACATTCTGTTATCAACAATATTTTCTATTGAAAGAAATTTTATGAGAAAAAAATAAGAAAAACTTTCGTTGAAAATAGTATCGGAGAAATTGAAAAAATATTCTAAGAACCAACAATAATTACGAAGAAAATATTAACATTTAGAATATTAAAAAATAATTGTAATAAACTGCTGCAATATATATTTTAAGTAATTTTAATAAAATATATTGCTTGCTAAATTTCATTTTTTCAGCGAAGAGTATGTAATCATACTAATTATATGAAATTTAAAAGAAAATTCAATTCAATGCAATGATAAGGATTATAATTTATGTTACTAATAAAATATTAAAAGCAATAACCATTTGACCAACAAAGCTTAACAATTTCTACAAAAGTATTCTTAATAATACTACGGCTTTTACCTGATCATATATCATTAATCTTTTTCATTACTTAAGTAATTATTTTTATTAAATTAACTTCTATCTTATTATAGAAAATGGTTTATATGCACGTGAGATTTTATAAAAATTATTGCTTAAAACATGCATTTTATAATATAACTTAGAAATAATTTTAATAAAGATTTGACTTCTGATTTTTCCATGTCTGTTTCAAACTTAAATTTTCATTGCTACAAAATTTATTATAAAAAGAATTAATTTACTTACAAGTAATTATTTAGAGTAAATAAAAAATTAATTGGTGTAAAAACACAACTTGACTGCAATTGGAAATCAATTTTGTCTATTATTTATTATAGGCTTAACACAGTATAAAGAGCTAAGAATAACAACAATAATGAATTAATAATAAAATTTTAAAAACAATGTTATGGTACATGCTATAAGTCTTTTATTTACCTGTGCATTGTAAAGTTTAGTTTTATGAATGAAATAGAGAAGAAATATAAGAGGAATGTGTGTGTGTGTGTGTGTGTGTGTGTGTGTGTGTGTGTGTGTGTGTGTGTGTGTGTGTGTGTGTGTGTGTGTGTGGAGCAATTTAATTCTTATTGCATTATTATAATCGATTTCCTTATCTCCTGTTTCCCTTAATAATTTGAATATGTATAATATAATTTAAAAAAAATTTAATTTTACTTAAATTATATTTTATATAATCAAATTAATGCTAGCTTAAAAGGCAGCGATAAATAATTTAGCATGGTTAATACTTTTAAGCTATTAGATGGATAAGACAAGAAAATTACGAAAGCTAAGGTACGTCATTGTTTGAATTTAGTTAACTTTAATAATTTTAATGAATGATTAATTTTTGGATAATTCAACATAGAATCATCACTTTCTATATTTTTGAGAGGATATAACTTTTTTATTTATACAGATATTATATTTTGTAACTTTCGTGTGAAACACTACTTAATAATGCTGAAAAATGTGCAAAACTGTTGATAATGGTTGATAAATAAAGTTGTCTCAGCAACCCATAGTTCATTGTTTTTCATCATTTGAGTATTTATTTTGATTTAATTTGAGCAACTTAATCCAGTCAGTAAAAATTTTTAATTCTCTATAATTTTTTTACACTTGATTTTGATTACCAAAGAGACTGAAAAAGTAAAAGACGACATATTTTATGAAAAGTGTGTCTTCATTTACGACAGTTTTACAAAGTACACGGATGCAGACGTACATTTTTCTGTGTAAAAAGACCTTGATAGTATATAAAATTAACTTAGCTGTCTTTTTTTCCCTACAATGAAACTCAATTACTTACCTCGGTCTAATGAATAAGTTGTAATAGATCATTAATTGTGTAATTTAAGATTATATTTTTATTTATTTTTCTGCACGGGCGTATCAATTTTGAAAGAAACAGCTTCCATTCAATATTGGTTAAAATAATTATTTTTATTTATGTCTCAAATGATGTATTGGTTTTTAAATAGAGGAGAGTATAAATCATTGAAATAATGTTCAATCAATTGACAAGTTGGAGAAAATATATTTTAATCAGCATGAAATTAAACATCCGCAATGATACATTTTTAATTTTCATAGCTCTATTCTTTAAATTTCCCATTTACCTGTAACAAATATTTATTAAAATAGTAATGCCTTATATCATTTACAATAAATGTTCTCTTCACTTTTATAATTTTGAAAGAAGACTAATTTAGATGCATGGTTATATTCATTCTTCAATACTGAAATAAGTTTTAATCCGTAAGAAGGTTAAAAGAAAATTAGGGATATTCTTAATATTAAAATTGAATTATTTACCGTTTAGCATTTTTAAAGTAATAAATTAAAGCATTCAATTTTGATCATGATATTTAATATGTTTTCCCTTATATTTACTTGAAAATGAATTAAGTGTTATCAAATATAAAAAAATGTAATTATTTTAATGTATTTATGATATAATATATAATTTTCACAACCCTATTTAAACAAAAAACCCTGAAGGCTATATTCGAATTTCGCAATAGATTAGAAATATGATGAAAATAATCCTCAACTCCACTTTTTTATAATACTAAATTATTCTAAGTAATGAAAATATACAAAAGGGTAAGAACTAAAATAGCCATATTAAAAAAAATATCACAAATTATCTTCACTTATATACATTGAAATGAAAGAGAGCTGTGAATTTAATTTATACTGAAAAACATATTTATTGCTTCAAAATCAGTAGAATGGAATTACTAAAACCAAAAAGTATATTTTATAAAGATTAATTTTTTAAATAAATAATTAAATTATTAAAATCGTATTGATAATAGAATGGTAAAAATTCTTATAGTAAGTTTAAATTATTTAGAAAACTTGATCCAAAAGCATTTTTTATCCTAACCTTTACAGAATTTTTTTAAATATAAATTTGCCTTATTCAAATATAAAAATACATAGCAATTATATCATAATTATATGTATCCGTAAACATCTTCGAAGATAACATACATTAAACAAAGAGGATCAGGAAACAAGGTTTGGACATTTCAAATAAGCTCCCTGCACTTTAGCATCTTTTATTTCCCCTTTAAAACCTTCATCTTTGCTCTTTGAGGAAGACGGCTCCTCAGAAAGGGCCCTCGGAAAAGACGCCTTCTTATGTATTCAGCGTCAAAAGATTAACTAGGAAGATAGGCGCACGGCAAACTGGAGTGCAACTGTCTGAAGGCAGATACCACGTGTTCACTTTGGCCCCTTGAACACGTAGCAATCTGAGCTTAGAGGTTGCATGCAATTTTGTCTTATTGCATCCTGGATAGATTTCTCGCAAAGGCAAAATTCTGACATCAAGGGGCACATACATATATTTAGATATGTGCGCTTAGAAGCGAATCTATATAGCATTTTTTACTTATACCTCATTTGATTTTCTTTAACACCATCAGAAGTTTTTCTTGAATAATTATAATTTATTATTTTTGTTCCAAAATTTGTGAAGTACGCTTATGTTTAATGCTTTCATAATTGATTTTTTTATAAATGTATTTTTTTTTTTAATTTTGAAAAAAAATTAACACAGGTATCTTACTCATATAAAAGTATATTAAAACTTGTTGTGTGTGTGTGTTACTTAATGTGTATTATTTATAACTATACTATAATTCATAAAACAAATATAAATATATTCTGCACTGGAAAAGGGTATTTATAATATACATAAACACACACACACATAAATATATAAATATATATATATATATATATATACATATATATATATATATATATATATATGTATATATATATATATATATATATATATATATATATATATATATATATATATATATATATATATATATATATATATATATATATATATATATATATATATATATATATATATATATATATATATGTATATATATATTTATATATATATATATATATATATAAATATATATATATATATATATATACATATATATATATATATATATATATATCATTTTGTAATTTTGCATGAACTTACATATTTTTAATAGTATCTTTTAGTAAAAACAAATTATTTTTCTTATTATTATGTTCATATTTAAACTTAAAGGATAACGTTTTCATAATGGTGTTTAGCACGAATCTCAACTTAACCAAAGAAATGTCTTCTCAAAATAAGATTGGGGAACATTATGTCGGGTATGGTTACATTAACTTTCGAATTTTTTGCGGCAACTCTTTTCCAGCATCTTAAAACTAACTAGCAGAACCCAAATCTTAGCAACTTATAGGAAAGTTTTCAATTGCACACACGTATTTTTACTTGGTATACAAAGGTAGTTTTACTCTAAAGACGTAACAGTCATACATATTGTAATATTTCAAGAACAAATTGTTGTAAATACAAATACGGTATTCCTATACATTTATTTTTAAATTAGTATTTACTTTTTTCTATATTCATTAATTCCAAATATATAGGAGTCCTTTTTACGCATTCTCATTTCGAAAGATATCACAGTTGAATAACGTTGGCATGGTATTTTTAATTTAAGTAAATAAAAAAGATTATTTCTTAATGTTATTTATAATAATTTATTTTCATATAGATTAATAAAATGAGAAGATTGCTTTCATCAGCATATAATAAACACAGTCCATTTTTGCATGTTTAAAATTTGGATTTTAAACATCTTGAATGAAATCAAAATGCAAAATCTTTTAATTAACGACTTTTATGATAATTGTTTTAAGTCCTTATTTATAAAAAAACTTACTGTAATGTTAAATAAATTATCTATAAAATTTGTTACATTTATAGTAGCTAAACTTTATAAAAAAATACATATAGTTTTAATGAGAGGCTAATAGTTTTTAACAGTAAATTAACATTAAATTAGTAATCTGTTACTTATGTCAATTTTAAAATGAATATAATTTTGATCTTTAAATATATATATTAAAAAAATTATCACTTTAGAAATGTAGATTATTATGTTTCCACAATGTATGTAAAATCTAATAAAAACTAATTGAGAAATTTTTATGAAAAAATCACAATGAAAAAAATCATCATATTATTTTCAATTTTCGCGAACATTTCCATGACTAATTTTTGTCTGTCGGAAACTTTTTCTGTTATTGATGATCCTAATTTAAGAAGTGTTTCATAATTCCTATTTTAGATACACAATTAAAATGCCTACTTCAATTTGTAGCTTTTTTTTTAATCAAATGAGCACAAATTATTTTATATCAATAACTTTCTTCCATTTTTTTCAGTGAAATCATTCTATAATATTGCATTGAATCAACTTCAAATTTTATCATACTTAAAACAGTTAAGCGTTATAAAAAATAAATGCAATTTTAATTGGAAATCCTTGACGCACAGTATATATATATATATATATAAGAGAGAGACACCTTTGATTATATACATTTCCTCAACATGTCCAGGCATGCGTTAAAATTACTTCGACAAAGGATAAAAAACCCACAAATACTCTCGAGAATCCGGGGCTTTAATTATTTTCCCACTTTTGTTTTAAAGAATCTCCTTGAAAACAAGTTTATAGGAAACACGTAAAAAAAATCCTCGCAAATCTGATCTGACAATAAAAAAGAACGTGGATTGGAGAGGGAAATAAAGCTTCAAATTACTACGGTCAATTTATTTTTTAAATAAAAAATTCAGTTTTTTTCTTCACAAATTCAAACTTTTTTCTCTTATCTTTTTAATTGGTAGTTTGAAAAATAGAATCTAACAACGTCAGTAATTATTTTGTTTAAGTTTACTTGTATTCACTTGATTGAAACTTCACTGAAATCTCTTTTCTCCGTAGTATCTAAGCCCTTTCAAATTTAATTATTAGAGTAATTATTTACTCACACTTTTCAAAATTAATAAACACAGTGTTTTCACATTATTGATGCAATATCCTTTGAAAAATAAAATACCTTAATTTTATCTTATAGAAAAAATTTTGGAATTTTAATTTTAGAACGATTAGGAAAAAAACATTAAAAAGTTTGAGAAAGTGTGATTAATTAAACGTAATGAGAAAGACGTATTTACATATTTTTGTAATGAGCTTTATTTTTAAATACGTATTTGCTTATAAAATGAAATTAAGCTAAGTGCTTAATATATATGAATTTACAGTTCACTCATTCGATTGAATTAATCTAAAGAATGCCTTTGAATACACCTTTACTTACATTGAGGTTACTAAAAATGCACAATTTTAGTTTGAAATAATTTACATTTAAATAATGTATACTTATACTTTCCAGATTAATTTAATTTTATACTTCGTTTCACATTTTAAACAAATGATATATATCAGTATAAAAGTGAACAAAATTATTTTTTCTTCTTTACTTTCTATTTTAAACAAAAAAATTAAGAATGTACAATCCCTGCATATATATTTTCTTCTAAATGCAGAATTCAGTAATGGATATTATATTTTTTCTCTATTTATAAAACTATTTGAATTACCTATTTAATTCTACAAAATAAATAATAATATGCACACATGTTTGATTTTTCTATACGACGCTAAGTGCTTATTTTAGTGTCATATTTTGTTACTTATGTAATTTCCTTATGCAGCCCTAAAAACAATATTGTTTCTATAAACATACTAATGTTATAAATGAAATTTTAGGTATTCCTTGATCAAAAACAGCCTTACAAATGCCCAACATTACCAAAATATGCATATATTTAATAATTTAATTATTTTTAAGTAAATTTATAAATATATGTTTTAAAAAATTTATATACATTTTTAAACGGACTGAAAATGTTTTTAATAAGTAACATATCAGTGAATAAGGATTTAAAAAATTTTTGAAATAGTAGATAAATTTAAAATTTCTCAAGAAATTAATATGACACAAATCAATTTTGATTATTCGTTATGCCCATAAATGTAATGTTCTGATGAGGAATCTAATATATTTATAAATAATTTATAGATAAATGTAATATTAAATTGTAATTTATACATTTAAATATGTTAAAATAATCAATGTCTATTATTAAAGAAGTATCATTCAAGTCTTAGAAACTTTTCCTTTAATATAAAATATTTCGATACATTTCTCCAGATGTTTTAATTTTTAGTTTTTCCAATTTTTAAATTTTAAAAATATTTTAAACATTAAATGTATTAAATATGGACATTATTCTCATAATTTTAATAAAACTATTACTGTAATTTTAACTTTTAATATCTAAAAACTAATTTTGATAATAATTTCACACACATTTGAATTAATAGTTCAATGAAATCTGGCATTTGCATAAAAAATTTGTTTGTTTTGCAGTTATCTTCATTAATAAATTTTAAAAGCATTTAATTTAAGATATCCTTAATTTTACATTTCAATGTTATTTTGCACAGGGAATTTTTATTTCCATTCAATCAAATCACATTCAATATTGTAACAAATCATGTTTATATTAAATTATTATTAAAAGTAGTTGTATACTAACCGTAGTTAAATGTAAATTGAACAATATTTAAGTTAATTAATTTAGTACCTAAATTTTAAACCATTACAAATTTCTTTAAAGTGTGTAAATGGTTTTAAATATTTGATTTAATTAATATAGTAATGTTAAGTAATTCATTAATCTAATTAAATTTACATAAATACACAGTTTGGATTCCTAGCTTCCTTATATTCTACTTGTAAAATAAAATATTGTTTTATTGAACTGATGCAAGTTTATTTAATCAACATTAAAAATATTTCAAAGAAAGTTTAACAAAATATGTCTTGACAAGTAAGCAACTTAAATGATTTCACAAATTGAATTTCAAATTTTTAATTGCAAAGAAACTCTAAAATTATTTAAAGATAATGACTGCAAATTTTGCTACAGTAATCTAACTTAATTATAAAAATTTAATCAAAAAATCATTCAGATCAAGTATGCGATTTTTATGTTTTTTTTAATAACTATACAACATGAAAATATTTCGACAGGTATAATAGTTTGTCATTTTCTCAATAACATCATTGTAATATTGTTAAATTCTACAAGACGAAATCATTTTCTTTCGGGCATTATTTTCTTACAAAAGTAATTTTATATCGATCCATTAAAACCGTTCAATTTTATTTAGAAGGAGCATTGCTTGAGCAATTGCAAGCACCTGGGGGAAATGAAATAATATTGGAAAGTCTACTTTTGCCTTTTCATCTTCAAAACAATTTAAGGAATTTTCGTGAAAATTGTTTTCTTTTTTTCTAAAGAGATTTTAAAAAAAATGTTAGCCCTAACTACTCGAAAATAGGAGAAATTTATGGCTTTTCATGTTTTACAACCGGTAGGGAAGTACAGAAAGATAAAAAAAAAAATAGAGTGAAGAGAAGTGAAGTCAAAGAGAAAAGGGCAACGGGGTGGAGCCAAACGTATTTCATCGAATTTGCAATTACCTTTATCGCGGTCTGTATTTTCTTCTTTTTTCCTTAAATTTTCTACAGTTGGAGGTAATATGCAGATTCGTCGAGTTTAGATAAAGGCTACAAGAAATTGCTCTTCCTCTTTAGTAAATTTGCTGCGGTATTAAGATTCTCTATAATCGTAAATCACAAACCAAGAATTTATGTGGATGTCTTTTACTGGAATAATTTCATTTCTGGTTGGTGGGATTCTTTTTCGATTTAGATTTCTTTTTCATAAGCTTAAGTAAACCCTTTATTTCTGTTGCTGTTGGAATATTTTTTCTCTAAGAAAAGTTGAGTTATTTTGGTTGAAATCTTACTGTATTTCTGCGTACTAAGGTTTTTATCTAAATTTCAATTCATTTGTTTTATGTGTTTGTATGTAGATCATTTGGAAAATGTATGTAATTGATGGTATATGAAGTCAATTTGAGAGTAAAGTCTACAATATCCTTTGTTATTCATGTAGAATTTAAAATATATCTCATATTTGTGTGTGTATAATATATTCATCATTTAGAAAAATACTATCGCCCGTGTATATTTCAACTGATAAATGTGGATATTTTCTTTGTTCTTTTAAAATATTATAAGCTATTATTAATATTTATTACAACTTTTCTTGAAAAGAATAATGGTGAATATATTCCTCAAATAAATATAACATTAAAAGTACTTAAAGCATTATAGTCCTATTTTTAGAAACCTATTTTCAAATTGTGTGATATTATGTAATCAAATTAATGTAACCTTTTTCCAATTAATAAAAGAACTAAGAACAAACAAATCTATTTAAACTGATGTGACAGGGGAAACTTTCTTTATAGTGGATTTTATAATGGTATCTTTTACAATGGAGATTCTAATAATGCATTTTCCGCGAGTCCAAAAATAGCAATAAGTAATTGTCTGTCTCAGTTTTTACTAAAATTCAAAAATATCATAAATTAATTAAGAATATAAAATTTAACTCTCTCATGATAAATTAATCACCAGTACTAATTTTGAAATTTTTAATATTGTATTACTATCTTCATGACAAAGAGTTAATTTTAATACTCGAACAAATCAAAATACGAAAAGCATCAATGAAATTCAAATTCAAATAACAATTGGGATATGTATAGGGAATTTAGATTCGTTAACTTCTACATTTTATAATAACTAACTATTCATAACTACTGCCTAACCTCACTTTAACTATACAGATGGAAAAAATCCCAACATGAAGAAAGGAGTGTTCTAGCAAAACGAAATTTGGCAGGCGTGTTCATACATCTGAAATATGACGTCGATCCAAATTTTGCTCTCGGCGCATCATTGAAACGCTTGTAATGAGACATGGAAGATGCAAATCAGGTTTGCTTTAAATACGAGCTGTAACGTTCCTGAGGTTTGTTTAGCGTCGAAATTTGAAGTAGTGAGTTACGCTAGTCCACAATGCCTTTAAGAACACTACGAAGCCATTATCAACAGTTCACTGAGTTAGAACGAGGTCGTATAATAGGCCTACGAGCAGGTGGATTTACTTTCCGTGAGATTGCTGAAAGGTTTGGCAGGAATGCATCTACTATGCATGAATGTTGGCAGCAGTGGTCAAGGGAAGGCACTGCCTCAGGAAGACCGGGTTCCTGCTGGCCACGTGGCACTACTGACAGGGAAGACCGGGTTCCGGCTGGCCACGTGGCACTACTGACAGGGAAGACCGGGTTCCGGCTGGCCACGTGGCACTACTGACAGGGAAGACCGCCGTGTTCGGTGTATGGCCGTAGCGAGTCGTACTGCGTCTGCAGCAGAAATTAGAGCAGCAGTTGGCACCATAGTCACAAAAGTGGATCGAATTTTTGAAGTTTAGTGCCAGAAGCTGAGGCTTCTAAACTAATTTTGATACCTTGCAACTCGAAGATGTTGAACTCAAATCTATCGTCTGACAGCCACCACCCTGCCTTGGTAGAGGAGCCACAGAACCATACCTTGATGAGGCGAGAAATATCACCGGTACCTACTCTCTTATATTGTCACACAGTACATCTGGTGGAAGATTTGTGCTACCTCACCTTAACGAGCCGTCAAATCCTATACTATTCCTCTATGTCCCAGTTCTCGACCGGAACTTCGTTGGTGACACACTGGTATTCCATCATTGGAATGTCATCCGACGAAATAGACATTATCTTTTTTCAAGATAGACCAGTTGCGCTGGTACAGGATGGTACTCAAGCTATCGTTTGTATACCAGCTTGCTCCTTTCATCCGAGGTCCTGGTACAAGACAGCATGAAGTGGAGGCAGACCCCCACCACATTGCACGAGCGACATAACTCACTTATCGGATACCATCGTTTATGAAGGTATTCTGGAACACGTCCGTGTCCAATCGCTATTTGGGGAACGATAGCATTTCTGAAAACTCTTTTTTCAGAGACTGTTTTTATGAATCTCAACTTTTGGTGGCCAACTTCTTCGCTTTCCCATCTTAACTGCCTTACTCGCAGTGCTTCTTCACGCAACATCTTAATTAGGTGCGACCTTGGACGTGACAGTTCCAGCGTTGGCTCTGACAAACTCACAGCCTCTTTGGCCAATTCATCTGCTCTTTCGTTTCCGAAAGTGCCAGAATGAGCACGTACATAGTGCAAATGCACGTTTCTGTCGCTAGTGGTTTTCCGGTAGGAGTCCTTTACTTTGTTAACCAAGATGTTCTGGTTATTTGGATTGGCCAAGCAGTAAAGGGAGGACAACGAGTTTTGCCCGGTTTTGCTTTGAGCCAATTTAGGGCCAGTCCCAGCGCCGATATTTCCGTCTGAAAGACGGAATTTTCGTCACCAAGTCTAGCACCATTGGTTTCAATCTCTCGCCCAAAGTATAAGATTGTGAACCCTAAACCTATTTTTCCATCAACGCCTGATCCGTCGGTAAATATTTCCAGACCCTCACCAGTTGGCTTTTCTCTATCGACAGGTACACTACATCTTTCCGCTGGGTGACGATTCAAAATGTCGACCCTCTGCTCAGCATCGTCTGGCCGCAGATTTATCTCGTTGAAGATATATGGCCTGCGCTCTACCAATAGCATTAGCTTTGCGTACTCTATGCCTGCTTTTATATCTAGCGGTAGGACTCCCGCCAGTATTTGTACAGCAGCTGTAGAAACTGTCCTGTAGCATTTAGTGAATGCTATGTGTGCCGGTCTTGGTACACTCTGCAGGTGGCCACAGAAAGTTTTACATTCCAATCTGTAGTCCCATGCCCCTATAGCAAAAAGAACCATCCTTTCGGTTCCACTCCTGTATAGCCATTTGAGTAATTCAGGCTCGTGCCCAAATAGAACTCTCGCCGTTCGTTGGAGTGCCATTGTGACTTTCACAACATTTTGCCTCACTTCCTTAAGATGGGAATTGAAGGTGAGTGTGCTATCGAATTTTACGCCCAGGAACTTTAGCTCCTGCACAGACTTTATAGAAGTTCCGTCCCACCTGAAGACAGGTAGTCTCTTAAGCTTCTGCCTTCTGGTGACCGTTAGATCCACCATTTTACTGAGATTGAATATTATTGCTTGTTTGTCGTACCCCATTTGCTGATTGCATTGAGGACAACTACCGCATTTTTCTCGAACTTTGCTCTTGAGTCACCAGCTGCGACCAGCAGCACGTCGTCAGTGAAGGCTATCAGCCTCATATCATCCGGCATGTCCAGTCGCAAAGCGCTGTCTGCAAATAAGTTCCAGAATAGTGGTCCACTACATTACCCTTGCGGTACTCCTCTGCTGGATTTGAAAACTAGGTTTTCTCCAGAGCCATTATATATAATATGTCTGTCTTCCAGATAGGACTTTGCAGACATATAAATATTGTGGTTACATCGTACTTGACCAAGGAGGAACATAACACTTGGTCTCCACATGCTGTCAAAGTCACCCTGAACATCTAGTAATGGGGTAGATGTTCAGGGTGCCTTTGACAGCGTAATTAGACTTATGTACTTTCCTTGCACCTGGAAATACCTAGTTGTGTTGTGGAGACACACGTGCGCCGTGTCGCACGAGCTACCCGGACTAAAGCCATATTGGGATGGGTGAAGCGCCTGTGACTTCACTAGTTGTTAGTAGATCCTTTGAGTTTGGAGTTTGTCTAGTAATTTGCCTAAACTAGAGAGTAGACAAATAGGCCTATATGAACGCGCTTCAGACGCATTCTTTCCCTGCTTCTTGAACAGGAAAACTTGGCATTTTTCCAAGATCTTGGGAAATACTTATAATAAAGGCATTTATTTAAGAGGAGTACAAACATTCCGAGATTTCACTCGAAAATAGTTTGCACCGCCTCTACCGGGATTTCATCGGGTCCCAGTGCCTTTTTCATTGCCTTAGATTTGACTACCGACCTAATATCCCCTTTTGTAAAGGGCAAGTTGTCGCCTCCACTGCAATAGGAGTCCGTTAGTCTCCTCATGCCTATTTATTTACTACTGTCTTGGTCCGATTCATCCACAGGGAACAAACCAGCTACAATTGTTTTGACAGTTTCCTCTTCGCTACTGCTTAGAGTTCCATCAGGGACACAACGAACTGTTACCAATCGGTAACTTCAAGGACAGATCCGAGCCAGATATCCTGTAGCGTGTATTCCAGTAACGCCAAACCACTGCCGTTTGCGACGTCAGTAGTGTCAGGCTAGAGCTCATTGGAGGAAGAATTGGAGATCTGTTGTGTTTTATAATGAAAGCCGGCTCTGCCTTGGTGTAAGTGATGGCCGTGTGTTGGTCAGGAGCAGGCCAGGTGAGCGGCTGAAGCCATCCTGTCTGCGGCCTAGATACACAAGACCTACACCTGGAGTTATGGTCTGGGGAGCAATTTCTTATTGCAGCAGAAGCAATCTCGTGGTTATCCAACGCACACTGACAGCAAATGTGTACGTCAATCTGGTGATTCAATCTGTTGTTTTGCCTTTCATGAGTAGCATTCCAGGAGCCGTTTTCTAACAGGATAACGCTCGACCTCATACGTGCTCTACTGTTGTAACCTAACGTGCTCTACTGTTATAACCTAACGTGCTCTACTGTTGTAACCTAACGTGCTCTACTGTTGTAACCTAACGTGCTCTACTGTTGTAACCTAACGTGCTCTACTGTTGTAACCTAACGTGCTCTACTGTTGTAACCTAACGTGCTCTACTGTTGTAACCTAACGTGCTCTACTGTTGTAACCTAACGTGCTCTACTGTTGTAACCTAACGTGCTCTACTGTTGTAACATAACGTGCTCTACTGTTGTAACCTAACGTGCTCTACTGTTGTAACCTAACGTGCTCTACTGTTGTAACCTAACGTGCTCTACTGTTGTAACCTAACGTGCTCTACAGGGTGTCGACATGTTGCCTTGTACTTCCAGATCACCAGATCTGTCTCCAATTAAGCACGTATGAGACATCATTGGACGACAACTCCAGCGTCATCCACAATCAGCATTAACCGTCCCTGTATTGATCGACTAAGTGCAACAGGAATGGAACTCTATCCCACAAACGGACATCCAGCACCTGCATGATTCAATGCATGCACGTATGTATGTTGGCATTCAAAATTCTGATGGTTACACCGGTTATTAATGTACCTGTATTTCACTTCTGCAATGGCTCTTCTCGGCCTTAAATTAACCTATGATCTTAAAATTGTAATCAATTACGTATGTTACCTATTTAAATGTATTGCTGAAATTTCCTTACTCAACAATAATTATTTCTTGGTGTTGGGATAATTCTTCCATCAATGTAATATTTCCAACTATCTTTAGTAAGAATATTTTATTATTCATGGCATTACTCTTACTGTTTCTTTAAGTACTATAATAAATTACTATTCTTGGTTGCTTTCTAATTATAAATGCTTTTTCTATTTTAACACAGAAAATTCGAAGTTTCATTCAGTATAATAAATGCTTCAAGCTTGTTTTTCAAATAAATAATTTTGAAGACTCAATTTTCAAATTTATTAATTTGATATATAATCTTATTCGCATTCCTTATATAATATAGTTTGTAAGTCACTAATATAATTATGACAGTGATCTACCAATATTTTTCCCATGTTTATGTGTCAAAATTATTTTTAATTCAAAAATATAATGCTAACTTTAAATTCAATTAGTATTCAATGTTCTGTGGCCACTTGAAGATATTTTTTCAAATTATTAAATAACTGTAAAATTTACTCAATGATTTTTATTAAAAGCCGAATTTTTCTCGTAACTAAAATAGAAATGATTTTCAAATAATTCAATAATATTCTAAACATTAAACAACATATTTTCTGTAGATTAATTAATAAATAATTTATTAATTTGATAGATTAGTTAAATAAATAATAAACATTAAAGTGAATTAAATTAAACAATATAATTTTAATATCTTTATTCTTTTTATATGTGAAAATATTTTAAATTTCAAAATAAAAAATATTAATATTTGTTTTTGATTAAATATATTATTCAATTCCCAAATATTCTGAGATTTAAACAATATGTTTTCTATAAATTAATTAATAAATAATTTATTAGTTTAAAATTTTAATTAATAATTGATAAACAGTAAGGTGAATAAAAATAATCATTACAATTTTCATATCTTTATTCTATTATTCTATGAAAATATTTTGAATTCAATAAACTAAAGATTAATATTTGTTTCTAATTAAATGCAGTATGTCCTGAGGATCAGAAGGCCGAAAGATCCAAAAGTTGGCACAAGTCTCGAATTTTTGCTAGACAGGTGAGACGAGTGGATCAAGATCTTGTTCCCTACTTTGACAATTCTACCAGCAGAAATGTCACCACAACATCTGGAAAGACTGCTTACCTTCCTTGCAGAGTGCGACACCTAGGAGATAGAACAGTAAGTTTTTCATTCCATCTGCCATTCTAAGAAAACCTTCGAAGAAGATATATCATAAAAAATTTTGAATATTCTATATTTTCATTTTATATTGAGTATTGAAGTTATGCTGTAAAGCAGTTATTGTAGTAATCAAACCAAGTATATATATATATATATATATATATATATATATATATATATATATATATATATATATATATATATATATATATATATATATATATATATATATATATATATATATATATAATTCACAATGCAATAGTATACTGGTTTTAAGCTCAAATATTCCTGAATATTCCCTTTAGCTTTTTAACACAAAAAGTAAATATTTAACACATTTTTTATGTATTATTTATAATTATTTATAAAGCTATAATTTAAATCCATATATGACTTAAGCAATTGTGTCCCATAGTTTAACATTATTTTTATTTAGACTTTTAAATATACTACAATTTTATATAATTTATTTAAATATTTATCATAAATACTTTACTTTTAAAAGTAGCAGTTAATAATATTTCTGATCACACACAAATTCTTTATAATAAAACTTTACTTCAAAGATTATTTTAGTAATTAAGAGTTCAAATATATTTCAAAAGTTTCAATAATACGCCAAGCGTATTAATCTCTTTACTATTCTCTCAAATTTTAGTTTGTTATCGTCATAAGAGCAATAAAGTTTCTAGAAATCTTTAGTTTTACATCATTCTTTAAAGATTTCAAAATCGGGAGTTCAATATTTGAATACGAACAAAATATCCAATATCTTTGATTTAGAGTTTAACATAATTTCAGTCTGGACTTGTAAATAAATTTCCTCAGTTTATTATAAAAAATTCCATTTACTTAACATAAATTATTTATAATGAAATCATGTTTAAAAAAATTACTATA
Source organism: Latrodectus elegans (assembly GCA_030067965.1). Taxonomy (NCBI): domain Eukaryota; kingdom Metazoa; phylum Arthropoda; class Arachnida; order Araneae; family Theridiidae; genus Latrodectus; species Latrodectus elegans. Next base: position 10,011,082 of record CM057822.1, on the reverse strand, counting down.
GTAATTTTTTATTGACATTCAACTCAAGTATTTCAATATATGCCAAAATTAAACTTCTTAACTTTTAATAGCTTTACATTTACAATTTAACATTATTTCAATTTAGGCTTGCAAGTAAGATACCCTTCATTATTCAAAATTTTTAAATTATTTCTATGACCATTAATATATATCATAAAACTATATTTTACAAATTATTAGTCATATGCTCAAGTTTACATCAGGTATTTCCCACGTACATTAAAAATAAACATGTCTTCTCTCTTACGTATCTCTAAAATTTCAATTACATATCATTATTACAAAATCCAGAGGTAAATAATTTAATTTTTGAATAAGCTCAAAAATCAAATAACAATTTTGGTTTATAATTTGATACTTTTAAATTTTGAATTTTTAAATAAATAACTTGGATTGCGGAAATAAGCTCATAATTTTGTGGATTACAGATTATTTGTAATAAATCCATGCTCAAAAAATATTTTAGTTATAATTTGTTTAAATATCTAACGAATACATCAATTATAAACCAAAAATATAAGAAGTATACACTAAAATATATATGCAATATAATATAATCTAAAATGAAAAGTATATCTTAGTTTCGCATTATTATTATTAAAAATCTTAGTTTTGCATTATTGCATAGAAAAATTCAAGAACAAAAATGTAATTTTTTCATGTGTATAAAAACCAAATAGCTTTTATTTTGTCGCTTGACTTTCGATTGAAATGTAGAAAATTTTAGTGGATTAGAAAATACAACATTTGTCTGCATAATTTTGCAATTTAGAATTTATTTAATCAAGCATGCTTGAAAAATATATTCATTAATTAGTAATAAGATATTTATGCTTTAAGTGATTTTTTAACTTAATGAGAAAGTTTATACATAAAAGATACACTTATGATATTCATTTTGAATTCCTTTTTTAAATCTATAGCAATATTATTCTTTGCAAATCTTACAAAGAAATAATCAAATACATTTCAAATATATTTGAACTATTTGAATAATTTCAATTGTCAATTTCTTTATAATTTATCTTTCTTTATCTTTTTCTTTATGGTTTGTAACTAAGACCATTTTCTATACAATTTATTTCTAAAATTGTTATATATTTAATCTCATAATTACTTACACAAATTAGAGTAAATTACAGAAAATGTATCAGCACATAAAACAGCAAAACACTTGAATTTTACTAATCTTTGCACGATACTTTTAGATCTCCAGGAGCCTACGTTTGTATTTACAATCCAGAATGTTTCTGCTTTAAAATTCACCGATATTTTCGAAAGGAACAAAAATAAAATTATTATTGTTTTCCATTCCCATTTTCCGATGCGAAAAGTATTCTTTACTTTTGAAGAAATGTACCAGCAGTTGAAAACAAAACCAGATAAACAAAGCCTTTCAATAGATAAAAAAAAATGGTATTATTGTTATAATTCTGTATATATCTTTGTTTTATTTATTTATCTTGTGTCTTTCCCTTATTCATCTGATCAGGGAGTCGCAGCTGCTTTTGGTACTAGTCTTATTGCCTATTTGTCTTATTTCTCAATCCACCCCTTCAGATATTTATTTTTGTTTCTCTCGTTTTGCTGTACCTTAATGTGAAGCTGACCCCATCTGGCATATTTGAAAGGCATAAAGAGACACAAAATATTTAGATTAATGTTAGGGAAAACAGAAAGAAAATTTTTAGATAAGTGTTGGCACAAACCGAAACAGACTGAAATTTATTTAAATTAGGAAAAATAAAGGAAACAATTTAATTTAGAAATCTCATAAAATTCTACTTTAAAATCATGTACAACTGTTAATTAAAATGAATGGTATCTACTTTAAATGGACTGTATAAAAATAAAGTGTCTTTGGTTATTTTTAGAAAATCAAAATCATATAAGGTAAAAAAAAAAAAAACATGATACAGGCACATTTGAAGTTAACTCTATTTTAAAAAAAACAAACTTCTATAATATAATATATTTAAAAGAAATTTATGAATTAAATTGATTGAGAACTGTGTAAAGAAATATTGATTAACACACATGCTTAGAGTTTCATGTATAAAACTATGTATCAATTACGTATAAATTATGAAAAACATAAAAGCTTTATACGTTATTTATACACGTTTTTTACTTAAGTATAAAACATGTATAAATTACGTATAAATATTTTATGTTTTTATTAAACACAGAACAGTTGTATACATAAGTAAAATATCTTTGGCACAATTTATAAACGTTAAAATAACAAATAGTAATATAATATGATACAATCAAAGTAAAATCATTTACTACCAAATTATAATTGGTTAAAATAAACAACTAGATTAACCCAAAAACTAATAGCTGCTCTTACATTTATTTTTAATTCATGACCATTCATTAATTTAAAATTAAGTTTGCTTCAAATAAATTTTTTATTTCTAAAGGAATTGTCTTTGATTACTAAATAATAGGAAAATCATTCATGGTTATATAATATGATGCATTCAGATTTGAAGTTAATTATTTAAAATATATGCGACTATCTATAATTATTCAAAATAAAACAAGGAGCTTGGTAAAAAATAATTATATCATTTAATGGTTAACAATTATTTATTAAAATATATGTTGTTCATTTAAAAAAAATAGTGGTAGGTGAGGGGTAATTTTAAGTACTTATAGATATTTAAATCATGTATAGAAGAATAATAAATTGTATTTGAAGTAGTTTTTCTAAATATATTCTATTATTAAGGGAAGTAAAGTAATCAGATTTACCTATAACGGTTATAAAATATGTTTTTATAATGAAGGATGATTATTCATTAATACTGATTTTATTAATTTTCCAAAAATGAAATATTTCATATATTTTAAATAGTAAAACAGCAATTGATAGAAATACATTGTGTCAGTAGAGTTGAATATAATTATTTGAAAAATATTATACAATGATTAAAAATCAATGGGAAATTTTAAGCATGCTGAACTTGCAGTATTAATTGTATATTTATTAAATGCATTACAATGTTTTTATTAAACACATATTTGTGTCGTTTTTTCTTAATGTAAAGTAGTATATTTTAAAATAAATGTTGCAATTATGTTTTACTTTTTCGTATATTTAAACTCAATGAATACCGATGTAACAGGCATCTGATATACATAAATAATTATATTGTCATAATATTGAACTATTAACTCAACTATTTCGGTAAGTTTAAATGAAAAATAAGGAAAATATGTAACGACCATCAAAACTAATTGGTTGTTCGAACAATTAAAATATGTAAATGTTTGAAAAAATTAAAAATAAATTGAGTTTTAAAAATATTTCTAAAAAAATATGCTATCAGTACAACCCAGTTGTTATTATTAATTTAGTTTTAGGAAGGAAACGTTCTACTTTCTTTCAATAATGTAACGTAAATATAGTTTAAATGCAGCTATCCATCCTTTAATAATAATTTTTATGCTCTCTTAATATACCATTTGTCATCCATATTATAATAGCTTATTAGTATTTATTTAATGCATACTAATATATTCCTTATTTATTTATTTACATACGTATGTACAAAAAAATTTATATTTCTAAATTTGCTTTTAAGCATGCCAAGTAAATTTTTCCAAATTTCTTTTCCGTTGCCATTTTAAATTCTTGTTGTAAAGCTACTTTATGTGATTCCAATTTAAGTAGTTTTAAATTTTCAAGTCACTTTATATTCCCAGTGGTCAAAGTTGATTATTCAATTTAGTTTTTTATTTGCTTTAATTTCCTGTTTTAACCGATTGTTTTGAGTTTCAATTTTCTGTTTCCATTTTATTTAAAAGAATAGAAATCAGAATCTCTGGCAATCCCCTTGACAATTTGCAGTTTGCATTTGGTAACTTATTGTTTGTGGCATCTTATTTAGTTTTGTTCCAAATTTCCTTATTTATTGCTTTCATCGGGCTTTTATTTGTTATGTAATCATAGTGTTTAGTTTCCAAGTGACTTCCAGAGAGATCGAATTTCTAGAAAACTAAAAAAGGAAGACTATGCAGTAATTTGAGATCAAAATGTCCCTGTTATTTTGAATAAAATATTTAAATTTTCTGAAATTATTTTGTATGAATGAACAATTCATTCATATTAAAATAACTATAATTATAACAAGCAACAAAATGCACTTTTATTCTTAATCTTTTTACCATACATCTGTGATATTAAAAATTGCTATATAGAAAACAATGATTTATGAAAATAGAAAAATATCAAATTTCATAATTTGAATTACTAAAAATTAATTGCAAAGATTATGCAATGACTTCAAATTAAAAAATTTCCTATTATTTTGAATAAAAATATGAAATCTGTTTCTAAATTGTTTTTTGAATAAATGAACAATTTAACTTAAAAAACTCCATTTATAACAAGCAAAATGGTATTTTTGAAATTATTACTTTCGAATCTCAATTAAAAATTCAAAATACTAAATAATTGCATTCAATAGGAATATTTCTTTTAACTTTATGAACATGTTAGAAAAGTATTCGTATTATTAGTTAATTCTGAGGTTAATTAATTTCATCGCGATATTTAGTTTTCACAAATCTATCAGAAAAAAACTTAATTTGGAAACCAAAACATACTTCATTATCTAATTTCCCTGTTAAAACAGGGACATAGGGCTCAATGTGACCTAGTGGTTGGACACCACTCCTCAAAGCTTTCAAGGTTCCAGGTTCAAACGTTAATTAGTATAGATATATTATTAATTAATATATGAATAGATAAGAATTTTATTTTAATTAAGCTTTTTCTTAAGTTTTCACTCTATGTGGAACGATATTCAGGTATTCAGAAAGAATGAGAAAGCTTCAATAAGGCTATTTTATTTAATCCTACTCTTACATACACACTTTTTCTACACTCAAAAGTGCAATTAAATCTTAAATAACTTTCACAATTTCATCATTAAACTCAAAACTTAAATAAAATAAATATTTTTAAATATTTTAATAGAATATGATTTGTCAGAAAACTTTTGGACATTTTTTTTAAAAAAAGTCAGTAATCCACTAACTAGTATAAAATACTCTATATATTTTTTTAAAAAAAACTAGCAATCCTACATCAAATTTACATCATAGAGTGATATTTTTAATCCTCTATTACACGTTAAAAACTATTTAATTACAAAATCAGTCACTGTAAGATTAAAGTTCATTGACCGTGACATAAAGCGGTGAAAGAGAAATCACAGGTACACATTTAAATTATTTCTCATCTGGTCGTCTGTGGAAGTAAACGGAGGATGAAAAAAGAAAGTAAATTTGCTCTGTATCTCGTGAGTCTGGATGCCTTCTCCAAGAAGCTATCCATTTCCAATGGATCCCCTCTTCATATTCCTTCTGAGTAACACAAAGCACTATGGACATCAAGGAATGTAAAAAAAAGAAAGAAAATTCAGTATCCTATTTTTCGTCCTCTGTAGTAAATACCGAAAATCCCTTTCCCCTGGTGTTGAGTTTCAGATATTACTCCACTGGAATATTGGAAACGTTTATCGCTCTTGCAATGCGGTAACCAAAGTTAATTTGAGAAATCCTTTATCGAGGCAGAGGAAGGTTTGGTGCGGTGGCGGCGTAGGTGGGGGATATTATGAAGAGATACCAAAGCTGCACTCTCTCCAGCTACCACCACTACAAAGAAAAGGATGCATTGATTTATCTGGAAAAGCAGCTTCTCTTTCCCATTTCGTAAAATTGACAGCTTCCGCAAAAGTTCCTTCCTGTTCCTGTTTGTACAAAGATTTTCTCCGTACAGAAACCTGGAAAAGGCTCCGGTTCAGAGAGGGGGGTTGAGATTGAAGAGGTTTCGGGAGGGCATAAATGTTTGCAAAGAGATGTGCAAATGCGCTGAAGGGAACGAATATATATTGAATGCTTGAAAACATCAGTTAAGGGATCTGCACAGCATGAATTTGCAGTTGAATTAATTAATAAGGGAATTCCACGAGCAAAAAATATCTTCCATGTTCATAAGCTACAAATTTATCAATGGTAAAATGATAGCTTTATTTGTAAATGTCATTTCAATTTCAAATAAATTAGTTTAACTTTCAATCAATTGCTTTTAAATTTTTTATATAAGCATAAATAAAAACAAACGATTCCATCTATTTTTTTCTCTATATTTCAGTACACACACATATGTGTGTATATATATATAAGCGTGTGTGTGTGTGAAATATTGTCACTTCTCTAAAAATACATAATTGGATTCTATTATTTGATATAATTACAAACTAATTTCTGAATCAATTTTTCGCATACAAATGAATATAAAACTAAGCATCTTATTAGTACTACTCAAAAGCAGCTTAAAATGTTGAAATTATTTTAGTGAAATAGTTTAGATTTACTAATAAAAAAAACAACTATAAAGCTCAAGGAAAATAAAACGACTCTTTCTTAGGAATTCCACAAGCTGCACACTAAAAATTCTAATTTACAGCTAGTTTGATGATAATCTCCTTCATAGATACCTAAATTTAGCTAAAAGCATTACGTACAAAGAGGTTAATATATTGCTAAAAATTTACTGTTTGCTTACAAGTAAAATTTATATCTAAATCAAATTTTAATAATCAAACATAAATTTACAGGTATTTTGCGGCTTAAATTTCTTCAAATATTTACAAAGAATTTTAGGATATATTGCGCAAGTTTATAGTTTTCCTCTTTATATTAAATAAAATTACTTACTTTTTTACGTACTTTAAAATATTTGTTTGTGCAAGAAATAAATTTAAATCTAAAAACGTATTTAATAGTATCCAAATACCAAATCTCAAGCTGAAAACTTACTTTATATGGATTATAATTTAATCAATTCAATTGATGTATTCTATTGATTATAAGTTAATCATAATCAATTGAATAGTTAGTGGTATTTTACCATTTTTTTAAATTCATTATATTTTGTAATTACTATTATGTGTAATTAATTTACTTCATATCATTAAAATGCAACTAAAATATCTACAGTAATTACATATTCTATCATTATTATTTAAAATTTATTAAAACTCAATAGGATAGAAATGCTAAAATATTGATTGCAATGAAATTAAATTAGTGTACTATTTCATAATTTGCTTTTTTGAAACGAATTTTTCAGTAATCAAATGTATAAAATTTAAGCAACTTAAACAGCTTTGATATTAAATGTTCAAAAATTAAATATTTTGCCATTTCTTTTTTGATGCTTAAACTATCTTTAGACAATTAATGCACTTTGCAGTAATCACAAGAAATCTCTGATTCTTTTTAATGTAAAAACATTAGATTTTCTTTGACTGACAAGTTACTCCGATTCATTGAAAAGCATTGATATTTCTAAAATAAGTATGTGTTCCATCGTCATCATTGTAGATAAAGATAGGTAAATATTATTAGAGAAAAGGCTAAAGGATTAATGGCATTCATAGCAATGATATCCAGTATTTGGGAGCATGTTTTACAACGTCCAACGCTGTAATACGTATTACATTATATTTATTAAGCAAGTGCAAAAAAAATTAACCCATTTAGTCTTAGTTAATTTAAAGATAATAAACCGAATTTTTAATAGCTTTTACTATTTTTTCACATTTATTTGGCATGCTTATTAGAGCTAAAAGTTTAGAATAACGAATTTTTTCCGATTCGTTAAAAGGCAAAAACACTTGTTCAATAATTATACATTCCATCAATTATTGCCGTGTTTGCCAGCCTTAACAAGTTTGAAAATGCTAAAAAATTAGTTGCAATGAAATTAATGCAACGCAGCACTTTGGAACGTGCTTGATAACGCGCATAAAACGCCGTCTGATATAATGAATTAATGAGGCTTTTCCGAAACTGCGAGAGATAAGCAGGGAAAAAAACAAGCCACGATAAAAATGAGGAATTGCTGCTGAAATTAGCGACGGCTGCAGTTGTTGCTTGCTTCATTGTAAAAAGGGCCCGCATCAGTGGAAATTTATTTTTAGCTACCGAACTCTCTCCTAATTCTGTGCTAGTTTTAAAATTTTAACACAATATATATTTTTTCTGCTTATTTTATTTCATTTTAAAGTTTCCCTAAAGAAACATTAATTTTTGAAATAAACGTAGTTCTTTAATTTCATTTTTTTATTAAGGAAATTATACATGTATGTATTTAACCCCATGAAAATGTGTTTCGTTTATTTTATAGCATTCACAAGAGTTTTCTTTGAAAACATTTATTGTTTATTAAATAAATTTTTAAAAATGTGTTGTTTGCATTAACGATTTTCAACTGACATTCTTTTAACATTGTATACATGTGGTCTACTTGTCTTATAACACACAAAACATTTTCCCATAAAAATTAATAGTTTCAAAATTTTTAAAAACAAACATTGATATATATATATATATATATATATATATATATATATATATATTGTGTTGTGTCAAATATTGTAATATTTTTAACATTATAAATATTCTAAACTATAGTATTATGATTTTCATACACACATTTTACAGCATATAATGGTTACATATACTTTACAGTACAACCAATAATTACACTAATAAATGTATCTAAAGAAAATTTCATGTCATATAAAAAGTTATATATACAGTCATATGTTTTTAATGTTACATTAACTATGATTATAGTAGAATATCTCTGTTTAATAGTTAATTATACAAAGAAGCATATTTAATGTACAGCTCAATCAAATTAAAAAAAATTCAACTAAGTAAAATTTTTAAACATATGCATCAATTATTTTTCAAACAACTGATGTTTATTATATCAGCACAGTGTACTAGAATTTCTTAAATTATTTTATAAATGTCTCCACATCGACAAATATCAATGATAAAGAAAGAGCATAATGAGATTAAATTACCTATGAAGTCATAGACTACAAATTAATAGTGCAGAAATTATCAATGTTGAAACATATCCAAATAAATATTCCAAGAGTTTGCGAATGTTAAATGAAGCGTGAACAGATGGCAATTTTCCTTTTAAAGCTTATTTTAAATGTAAAATATCATTATACGTTTTACAAATAATGATATATGTTAAAACACGTCTGTTTTGCTTATCTTTATTCCTTTAATAAACTATCCTTTAAAAATGAATAATTTGTGCAAAAAACACTCCTATGCAAAAGCATTGTATGTTTTGAAACTTTCTAAACTCACTTCTGGAAAAATACTATGGATTTTTTTGTAAGGATTCCAAACTATTTTAATTTACATATGTGTTTGTAATGCAGTTTATTATGAGATTATAATATAATATATTAGATTTAGTTTTGACTGGTAGTAGTTACACACTCACACAGCATTGTTTTTTCTGTGAGATTTAGAAGATTTAAAAAACAAGATATGAGTTTTTAAAATTATTAGCAAATGGCTGCTATTACATATCTCAATTGCGATGACTTAAATAAAAATGCTTGATTTAATGACAAAAATATTATTTATTACATATTGCATAGTAAAATGAAAATCTATTAACATGATTACATACTTTGTGACCTTAATAATAATAAAAAAGGTGAGACTTATTAAAACCTAAAGAAGTCACCAGTGATTATACACTCATTAGATCTATAAAATATCTTAAATTAATTTTAAATGAAAAATTCTTTGAGATTATAAACATATTAACATCAGAACTTCCTAATCAAAATATTTAACTTAGATATTCCAAATGAAGACACATATGATAGGAATTTTGACAGTAAAAAATGGTTTTATATTATTGCACATTACATCGTTTGCAAAAGTAAAATGGAGATAAAATTATGAAATTTTCTTATTCATACATTTATGTCTGTAACTCTATTTGCACTTTACAACATTTCAACGATATGGTACTGAAAGTCTATATTTGTTATACTTATAACCAGGTTTTACGTAATAAAAATAAGGGTCGGTGATCCTATAAAATATTAAGAATCTGCTCAAAGTTTATAAAAATAATTATTATATTTAAAATTTGTTAAAAATTGATGAAAATTCTAATGTAATAATTTGTTCAACTTTTAAAGTTCTTGCAAACATCTTTCATTGTATATTTTGCATTTAACTGAATGTTAAAATTTTTCATCTGCTTTTAAGGTACTGAAAATGAATTATTATATATATACCGGGTGAGCCAAAAGTTCGTTACAATTTTAAAAATTCATAAAAAATGAAGAAAGTGAGATAAAGAAGAGCGGTTTGCAAGAAAGAGCTCACTAGGTAGTCTAATTTTTTTTAGCAGCAAAAAAAGTTTTAGTTAAAAAAGTTACCTGTAGATGGCGCTGACATCGAGAGATTTAGCAGAATTATGCAAATTAATCTTGCGATAAAAGGCCGTGATACTCGAAAATTTCTCATTCGCTTTCAGAATGTTATCATTACCCGATCGAGCGTTGTTGGTGAAGTTGTTCTATTTGAACGGAGAGTCAGCAACTATTGCGTTGCGAAAATTTCGCACGACGAAAGGACTGAAGGCGAAGAAATGCCCCATATCGTGTCCTGGAATAGTCAAGCTTGTCAAGAGGTTCGAGGAAACTGGCTCTTTGGAGGATCGGCCACGCAGTGTAAGACCCTCGTTGGCGGAGATCCGAATTACTGCGGTGGAAACCACAATGAATGATATAGCGGCGGAAACGTCCATTGGGAGTAGCAATGCTCGCGAAGCTGGAAGAATATTGGATGTGCCTCAATCATCGATTCGACGTATCCTCCACGGGATATTGCATCTCTATCCCTACAAACTGCAGTCATTGCAGGAGTTACAAACGGGAGACACAGCTATGCGGGAATCATTTGCCGAGAGCTATGGCAAGAATCGAAAACGACCCTCAGTGGTTGTTCAAAGTTTTCTGGACGGATGAGGCGCACTTCACACTACACGGGGATGTCAACATCCATAACACTCGTATATGCAACATCCACAACACATCCTAATCCTCGTGAATACACGACGAAATCTCTGCATCCAGCCAAGTTGACAGTGTGGTGTGGCTTCACCTCATTTTTCATTGTCGGACCTTTCTTCTTTGAAGAACCATGTCCCAGATTGGGCTGGAAAACGTGCACAGTAACCACTAAGCGTTACCTCACTCTTTTGCGTGACAAAGTCGTGCCCGCATTAAATCAAAGAGGTGTGTTATCTGTAATAAACTTTATGCAGGATGGCGCACCACCACATTATGCCAATCCAGTAAAACGATTCCTTTTGAGTACCTTTGGTGAAGAGAAACTGATCTGTCGAGGTTGCAAGATCGCATGGCCTCCACGATCACCCGACCTCACTCAGGTCGACTTCTGGTTGTGGAGCTATTTGAAATCACGTGTGTACCGTTCATCTCCTTCAACATTGGCCGAACTCAAAGATTCCATCTGTCGTGAGGTTTCTGCAATTCATTCCGACATATTGCATTCAGCTGTAACGGGCGTTGCGAATCGCCTTAGTTGTGTCGTACAATGTACTGGAGGTCATATTGAACAACTGTTATTATCAGAATAAATGAATGGAGCGTACTGTTGTCTTTTCATTGTGTTTCGGACAGTCAGCGCCATCTGTAGGCAACTTTTTAACTGAATTTTTTTTGCTGCAAAAAAAAATCCGACTACCTTCTGAGCCCTTTCTTGCAAACCGCACTTCTTTATCTTACTTTCTTCTTTTTTTATGAATTTTTAAAATTGTTGTAAAAAAATTGTAAACTTTTGGCTCACCCGGTATACATATATAACAGTATAGATCACCAAACTGTGGAATGGAAGTAACTGTGCGACAACATGGATGTTTAAGAATAATATGTGATTTCATATTAAAACATATTTACCTTTTCTTTAGGAAATTTCTCAAAGCTGTTAAGAACTTTTGAAACATATTTTAAATTGAAGTTTGAAACTTATTTTACTCTAACAATAATGTTTAAAATTTATACAGTTTAGAAATCAAACTTTTTTGTAGAGTGTGATAAAAAAGGGGCTTAAGAAATATTTGCTATTGTGAACATAATAAAATCAAACCATCATTCTAATCTATATAACATAAAAATTGTATTTATTATAACATTATCCAAAATTTAATCTTAATATATGTTACTATAGAAGGAAGAACTACATATATAATTCCATTTTAATGCTAAATGTCTGTAACTATTTAGAATTAAATGGCTTAAGTTATAAAAACATTTTCATTTTGTACATAGTCAAAAATTACTGAACTTTAAAAACATTTATTTACAGTAATAACTAATTTTCTCCTTTCTATTTTATCAATATATTTTTAGACCTCTAGTAGTGAGATTCCCGTGAAGAAATTTATATTTGTATTTAATTCCATAAATTTTATAATTTTTCTCATTTTCATATTTTTATATGTTTTTAAAAGTTGGCAGTAACTTAAGTGTATTAGATACTTTCCCTTTGAATTGTTTTCTCTTTCATTGAATTGTTTGTAATAATAATATAATGTTTTATTACTAGCAATCTTATCTGTATAAATTATTGCAAATATAAATGAAGTTACCATTGTGATTTTGCACAAAAGATAATATAATATCATTAAAATAAAATATCTGAAATGATAGTATGAATTCAATTTAACTCTACTCTAATTTAGGAAATATTTCATTAAAAACTTTAATGTTCTACATATTTTAGACAAGATTAATATTCGTTTGTAAATTTTTAACTGAGTTAAATTTCATATTTATAATCTGTATAATTTCTTACTTTTTCAAGTTGAAACTTAATTAGCTCCTTCTTAAATCAAAAGCAGTTATAAAAGAGTAATTGAATGGAAATGGTGAAAATCCCACGATTTTTTTCTTAATATGACCGAAAGGTGAGGTTTTTCTGCACGAGTAATGATTATTTCCCCTTTTCCCCAACATTATTCCCTGCAATAAACTTGCATTAAGGACAAAGCACAAAGATGCAGAGGAGAGCAGATTGAGGACACAGGGGAAGAAAGGTGGTCCAAGAGTTGTGATTGTTGTTACAAGAGAAGAGCAACAAAGAAAAATGACCTTAGAAAGAAAATGACAGATACAATTTGTTTCGGTGATTAAGATCTTAGGGTTGGATTTCCTAAATGTCAGGCGGGAAGTGCATGGACCACCAGCATGATTTGATGACCCATTAAGTTAATGTCCACTAACTTTCTGACGGAGCATGGATGCTGTAAAAAATACTCCAAAATTTCGTATTTTATAGGTTGAGAAATGTTGTTTTCCTTTCCAGGAAGGCGCCTTGTTTTAGATTGATAGTTTTACCTCCCTGTTCCTGTAGGTTGATTTTTTTATTTGTTACTTATCCTCAAGAATGACGGTATTTGATTGATTGCCATATTAAAGTTTTACAGATTCTAAAGGCCTTGAAAGCCTAAAATAGAGCTCAATGTAAACATTGTTTAGATTGAAAACTCATCTTAGATGTGTATCTTTTCAAATTTTTATTGTTCTTCATCAACAATTTAGCCTTATATTCTGCTTAATATGTATAGTTTAAGCTAAGAAAATTGGTTCTACACCCTTAAATGAATTAGAAAATATTAGTTTATAAATTAAAAATAAATAATGTTGAATTATTATTACTAACAAAATAATATAGTAATAGAGTATCCTATAATAAAATCATATTTAAATTGCTTATAGTACATTCAAATAATAAAATGACTGTAAAAAAATGTTCAAATTATTTGTACTTGAATTTAATCAATATAAGAACAAATGATTTAGAATTTTCTTGAATTTTTAGAAATTTGTTCCTTTATAAACTTTAAAACAAATAATTTAAGATAATAGATAAAAGCAATATTTTTAGCAATAAGTAAGTCAAAGTGAGCTATTTTGATCAATTTTTGTCAGTTGCAGTAGATTTGCTCAAATAGTTTTCTCAGAAAAAGGAAGCATATTGGAATTTGATTGAACAAAACTGAAGTAAATAACTTCTTTTTACTATTATAAATTAATTAATGTGCTTTCCTTTTCTGTTGGCCCATATTATATGCAGTCAAAAAGATTAGAATTTTTTAAACAATATTCAATTTGGATTTCCAAAATATTAGAAACTTGATATTCTTATTCTAAATCTCTATAAATGCTTATATGATCAACGCTTATAAATAGTGAAAAAATAGAACAAAATTATATTTACGGTATCTTAAATTTTGTGAAATTTTTCCTAGCACAATTTTTGTACTTTTTATGGCAAGCTAAAGATAAATATATATTAAAATTAAAATAACATTTCTCCATCTTAACCTCACTTTAATGTTTTATTTTATTCATTTATATCGAAATTTCAAATTATAGTAATGTTCAGACCCACTTTTGGTGAACATTATTCGTTTATACATAAGTAATATGAGAATTTTATGCTGATGTAAATTTTGCTCGCATAAAACTTTTATTGCAAAATCTATAATTTATTGGAATTTATAATACTTACGGGGAAAATTATTAGTAGGAATTTCTTGAATTAAAATTCTTATTTTGATCTTGTGTATTTAAAGATTTTACTGCAAAAATTGTTAAAACAAAAACTTAAGGAAGTACCATAAAGCCAGTAACTTAAGTTTTTATCATTGAACTTAAGTACCATAAAGCCGTACCTTTCTTAAGCGTTACAAATTACATGGAAAATATCAGAGAATTCCATGAAAATCTTGAAATACACAGACAGTTGAGCTTGTAGAAAACTAAAGCATTATGCTCATCTCCTGTTGTCAACAGTAACAAGAATTGAACCTCAGAACGTCCACCCCGAAGGGAGTTGTCTTACCATTAAGTAAGGGTGAGCTACTAAGAGCAGCATACTGACACTTGACAACTATCTCGATTGATGTGATATGTGTGCGGTGTAACACACTATTACGTAAGAATCATTAGTTTGAAGTAGTTGTATTGGATTTTTTTTATTTTAACCAACACTAGCCAAGTATTTAAGAAAATATTCAAGTGTTGTGTAAGAATAATATATAAATTATATTTTGTTATTACAAACTATTAATTGATTTATCAAGTAAGGCAATTTTGAATGGAAAATTTACATATTCCTTCAGTCTGAAATATGATATTTTATGAAATATGATATACCATGATATTTTTGTTTTAAAATAGAATTGAGTAAATATGTTACTATAATTTTAAAAGAATTATATATATATACATTAGAAATCTAGATAAATTAAATTTGAAATGTATATCTCTTAGCATGTGAATACTATAAATAGACATCCCAATATATAAATATAAATAAATGAAAACACTAAAAGATAATGGTAGGTGTTATTTTAATTTAAAAAACACATCGATTTTATAGTTTTTATCTACTATTGATAATATGTATTATATAAAACTGAAAGGGAATACTTAAAGTAAAATTTGAAAATTTTCTAACTAGTAGTTGATAATTTGAGCGTATTAAAAAAATTAGTATGAAAGATTTGCTATTTCTGTATAGAGATAGATTAATCTCAAAATTGTTTTTAGTAAAATTCTTTGTTAAATTCTCATTATAATGTCATATTTTACAATTTTAATAACATTAACTTTACACTCAAATGCATTTACGAAGCATTTTTTTGAAACAACTGGCTGATTCTACACTTTCTAAGTTATAGTTTAGCGAAACAGAATTCCCACTTCTGAAAACAGGGTTGCTTTAATCTCCGTAACTCGAATATTTTGTATATGATTCGGAATTTACCAGAAAATCCAAAATCGGAGGAAGTACAAGCAATTATGAAATTTGCTCTCTTCTAATGTATTTATAACTCGATAACGTCGCAACCTCTGGATCATAAATTAACGATGACGTATCGACTTGCCGCACACTAATGCGCGCATGAATATTCAGAAACGTTCCTGATGGCCGCGAGTGTTGCAGAAGGAAATCATGTGATTTATTCCCTACACTTTTCCCCAAAACCTCGTCGAAATGGAAAAGAGGGATTATTGATTTCTACATTTCTACGCTGCTTTTCCTGTTATATAATTTTTCCTATTATTCCTCTCTGTGTATAACTTTCGGGAAAATCCTTTCGAAAAAAGAAAACTAGTTGAAACTGGAGGCGTTACTGCAAATGGACTTTATTTTTGTAAACCATTTCTCAAACCCTTCACTAGGTATGTGATATATTATCCGAAGTATAAATAACTCACATTCACCGTCTAATCCAATAAAAAGTAATTTTAAGTATAACTAATGTTTCTAGTACAACTATTAACTATCCTGGGCAATGTCATTTTCTATCGATATTATCCTAATATTTTATAAACGTAGAGAGAAGCACTGTATCCTCATTTCATAAAAATTTCTTAAATATGGGCATCACATTATTTATAACTAAAGTATGATTTGTAATGACAAATATAATTTTTTAAACTATTACGGAAAGAATGCTAAATATTATGCTAAGAATATCATTAAAGATAAATATAACAGAGACAAAAACTGACTCATATTTTGCAACAATTATTTGTTGTTATTCTAATGTTAATCAAAATAAATAAGCTAAAAGTTAATCTGCAGTCGTAAGTAACCGCAAATAACCATTCATCAAAATAGATTTTACTATAGGAATACAAATTCAAATTCATTTTTTAAGCATTACAATTTTCAAACCAGTACAAAAATATAAATTAAAGTTAAAAATCTAAACTTAATGCGTTTGAAATTAAAGCTATATTTCTAATTAGATGTTACCTTAGATGAGATTTGAATCTAATCTGTATATATTACTCTTTTAACCTCACAATATAAATGAAAATTTAATTTTCTGGAATTCTCATGAAAGATTTCTTAATTATAAAAGGCAACATTTTAAATAAAAGTAACAGCAGTTTTCATTTAAGTTAGTTAAATGTTACAAGACAGGAAAAGGAAATAAAAAGTAAATGCGATTATAAGTAATAGTGTATTAGGATTAGATACTACAGAAATAATCAAGAGTTTATGAATAAAATCAACAATTATTACCTATTAAGTTAACTACTTCACAAAATATTGATAATTAAATATTAGCAAAAAGAAATAAATATTACTATTACAACTAATTATTAGTTGTAATAATACTATGATTTACTTGTTATTGCTACACATTGCTTACAGGAATTAATCTTTTCTGAAAAATATCTATCTATATTTATTTAGAAATATTTTTGCAAACAGTTTACGTGAGCAGATCAATAAATTCAAATATATAATACTTGAAGTTTATCGAAATTTTTTTAATAACTACTTTACGAAAAATTGTACTCTTAATTTCATTTAAATTAAACTAAAAAAAAGATAAACTAATAGCTTATACAGAAACTCAATCAAAATTTCTTTCTCATTTTTACTTCTGGTTTTCAATTTTTAAGTGGTGAAGCGACATCCATGTTTTACATTCCCTCTTCTACTGCAGACATGTTTGAGTGAAATAAGTATTTCAGCTTAAAAATCTAAAGTTCTTTATGGATTACTACTCAAGTTGAGAAAATGTTGGAAAAGAGTCTTTGAATAAATTATGAAAAGAAAAAAAACTTTAAGTAAGTGAAGAAGAAAGAAGTAATATCAAACAAGTTTTCTTTTTAAGCAGATTCTCTCTCTGAAAGAAAAACCTCAGAGAAAAATACTGTGGAATTACAACTGGATTTTTAAAAATAACTATTTATTAACATTTTGCTTTAAAATACTATTTGTTCAAAAAAAATTAACTGATAAAAAATATAATTTTGTACATAAATGTGGAACTATTATATTTAAAAAATACTAAAAATTTTCTATTTGTAATTTATTTTCATATTTTATTAAAAATTACATAACTTAATTTATAATAAAATATAAAAAAATAATGCTTCTGAGATGATGTTTGTTATCCATAAAATAAAAAATATAACTTATATTTATTCATAATACTTCAAATTCGTTAATAATTTAAACAGTAATGTGTTTTTTTTTAAATTCATAAAGGTAAAAAATATTACTGACACTTAGGATTTACTCATTTAAATTTAAAACGGACACTCTTTCTAAATTTACAGTTCATGACAAATCTTTATGATTATTCAGTAATATATTAATTTTGTTTTATAAATATTGAGATAGTTTTATGTATCAATTCAATATATATTAGATTAAAATTGAAATTATAGTTGTCACATTTTCTTTAACTAATAAATTCCAAATATATACAATTCTCTCTGATACATTAGAATATTAGAAAATAACTTTACTGATACAAATTAAACGTTTATTTTATCTATAAATCAAAGTGAATTTTTTATTAATGGGAATTAGATATTCCTGTAATAAAATCAAAAATATTGCAAAATATTCTTTATTATAATATAATGTTCTAATATTTATTTCTTCTATGCGTAACATTTATATATCTATAAGAAATAATAAACTATATACATTTATAAATTAATTGAAGTGTATGCTAACATGTTTAGTAGTATCATCAAATTAAATTGAATATTAAAACAGCTGTTTATACTTTTAAAAATATTTAACTAAATTGCAAATAAATGCACAATAATACTGAATCAAGCAATAGTTACTAAATTTCAATGAAAATGGCTATTTTACAATTCAAATTATGTAACCACATAGAAAGTTTTCCATCGAATGTTTGCCTCTTAAAATGTCTAAAATTCACAAAATATTTCATCAGATTTGTGGAATAAAATTTCAAATAAATATTAAAATATTCAATTAAAGGAATGCAAAAAATATTTTATATTGTTTCAGAAGTATTAGATTGAGATCATCATTTTCAGAGTGTTTAATAATACCCACTTAATATTCTAATGAATATATTCTTGTATCGATTTATTTCCACAATGATAATTTGACTGCACAGAATGCATTCTTCACATCTTAGTTTATTTTCATATTTTAAATTAAAATAACAATTTATTATAGTATTTATTATTTCAAAGGTGTATTTCAATGTAAGCATTTTAATGTTTTTGTTACAAAAACTGATATAAAATTTTTCAAGATAAAATATTGATTGCAAAATTAGTGAAATACTTTATTTTATGACATTTTTCAAATAAAAATATCTTGTAAATTCAGTATAATTTTATAAAAGATATTTTATAAACTAGATCGAAAATCATGCATTTGACTAAAAATATTCAGAGAAGTATATTTTGATTCATGTCATTTTTTATTCAACATTATGCAAAAAATTTATTTTACTGAAAAATAAAAAAGGAAAATTGTATAAAAAATAATAATATAAAATAAATTAACTATCTTTTATCAAAAAAAAATTCTAGAAGTCATTTTTTAATATTATAAAGCAGAAAACGAATTTTAAAATACAAATGTCTTAACTTTCTTTATTTTGTTTTATAGTTATTATTTCATACTAATAAATATTAATATATTGAGATTATAATTTTTCCCAAACATTGACTACTCAACATTTAACATATTTTTACATTATTCTTATGTATTTGTTGACGTTTTAATCAAAACAAATATAAATCGGTTTGATACAAATTGAATATTCAAAAAATTTATTTAGAAAATTTATAAATTATAAATCTTTTTACCTCATTTTCTAAATTTAAATGGAATAAAATTTTAATTGAATTGTAGTAACCGTAAATAATTCACAATTCTTTTGAATTATAACAAACTGTATAAAATTTATTTTGTTTTAGAAAATAAAAATCATTTATGTAATATTACTAATCTCTTAATTAATATTAAATCTATTAAATATAACGAAAATGTATTAAATATTCTTTTATTAATTACAATAAATTTTCTAAATAGTTTATGACGATGTTTCTTCAATTTTAATGTATAAAGCAGGTAATAAAATAGATTTTCAATTACACCTACGAGTAAAATACCAACATTTAAATCTTTAACTTCATTTTCTTTATCATAAAATGCCGTATTCTAAAGTTTAAATCTTTTTTGTCTATAATCTTAGAGTTCTTCTTTAGAGTTATTTTATTCACAAATGTTTTCAATTATGATTTCATCAATAATAGGATTGCACCTTTGCGACTAAATATCTGACGTAAAAGTTTTATCATTCATCTTTGTTCACCGTAAATATTTTATTCTAAGTCTTAATTCCTATAACCCTTGGAATAAATAATTCCGAAATTCTTGAAATTCAGTAAATCAAACAAGATATAAAACTGAATTGCAACGAAACCCACGTGTTACAACATATATTAATATTTCTTACCCAATGATTTTGAAATGGAAGGAAAACAAATTTAATCTTCATTTGAAATCCTTTAGTTTTACGAATATTTTGATTAATTAATAATATTTCAAGATACAAAAACATTTAAAAGGATTTCGTTAATTGTTTATGAATTCAACTTTTTTAAGTATTGTATTATGTTTCATCCAACAAATTCCCTTTCATAAATTATGCCAGATTGAGTTTGAAACTTGAAAACTTGAGTGAAAATTTGAAGATATATATAGAATATTCTTTATTTGTAAAACAAAATGTTCACCATTTTACATAAAATAAAAACTTTAAGGCATATTGGTCAATAAATGCATTAATTTGAAAATAAAAATTAAAATTAAAAGTTTCTGTGTGCGGAAGGTAATCATTTATGGAATTAATTTACATATTAGTTGTCATATTAAAATTCAGTAACTATGCGATAAATTAGAGAAATGCAAAAATCATCAAAAATGAATTAGATTGTTTTAATATCATTTTGATATCAATATTAAATACTTAAAGTAATAAAATCTGAATTAAGTGCAATGTGTGAATTTTGATGTAGGCTTAGAATCATTGGATAAAATAAATTCGTTTTTGTATAAAATTCTCTGACTATAACATTGATATAAATAATTTATTCGCGAATACCCTACACCTTTTCTTTCCTCAATCGTTTACCAAAGAACATCTGTTCTTTCCCAACACAGTATCTGTCAGTTATTGCCATTGTATGCCAAATAAAATAACCGAGTTGAGTATGAGAACAAACCGATCTTAATGCTCCTATCAATCATAATTTATACAATGTTCTAACTATATTTCTGAACAATAACTAAATTCGAGTATTATAGTAAGAATATAATTTATCTTGCTTTCTACGTAACTCTATCTATATAATTTATTGAAGCGTTTTGACTAATTATGATTTAATTTATTAAACATAAGAAAAAATTTTATAAGATACTTATGATTAACCACATATCATAATCATCATTTTTATAAAACATTTTTGAAACATAAAATGCCTGTAAAATATATAATTCAATTTGGTACTTAATTGCTCGTAAAATAATAAATGTAAGCAAATCTATCATATTTATACAACAATTTTTATATTTTTACAGTGAAAATGTTTTTATCGATGATTTTTTACCCAAATGAATTACCGTTTTTATACTTGGTTTTCTTGTGTTATTAATTGTCGATGATTTTCCTTTCTAGTTATGATATTATTTTCTTTTATCTTCTGAATCAATCAATTCATAAAAATACCAATTGGATTCTATTTCTTAGTATAATCGTGAGTAAAATGATAAAACGTCACTTAACTTTTTGTTTGGGGTTTTGTGAAGTATATTGGTACGAAAAGTAAAGTATATCATATTGGTAAAAAGAACCTGAAAGCCAAGGTTTTAACAGCAATATC
This sequence comes from Latrodectus elegans, assembly GCA_030067965.1. Taxonomy (NCBI): domain Eukaryota; kingdom Metazoa; phylum Arthropoda; class Arachnida; order Araneae; family Theridiidae; genus Latrodectus; species Latrodectus elegans. The sequence continues at coordinate 9,989,417 of CM057822.1, read as the reverse complement.
CATATCATTTGGTGTGTGTGAGTGGTGCATCACTTAAAATAGTCTAATGACTTCAAATCTTTATTGTGATAATGGGAATACAAGTTGAAGTCTATTGATAATTAATTTAACTCATTTTGAATTCATTTGTTCATTTGTATGATTGATATAAATATATAGATTTTAAGCTGTGAATTCTTAAGCATTAAAATTAGTAAGTTTTTTGCATATAACTTGAATAATAAGTTTAAATCTTTGTTATACATTCCTTTAATTAAGTAGATGCAATAAAGATATTCTTCTTTTGATTTTGAAAAAAAATGCTTTTTAGATAGAATAAGTAGAATAAATTTACACTTCAAACACACATAAAATATTATTGATATTAAATTTTATTCTGATTTTTAAAAAATTGTAAATATATAAGAGAATGATTACGTTTTGGAAACATTTAAGTGTTATAATTCAAAATATATGTATGAAAAATATTTTAATGTAAATAAAAAATGTCAATTGTAATTTACGCATTTTATGTGCAAAAGAATATAATTATATACATTTATATAATATTAACTATAATTTTCATACATAGTTAAATTGAATTTTTAATAATAACTTAAAATATTGAAAAGTAAACTATTTTTCAAATATTTCATTTAAATACTATTTAGCCGCAAACATTCTTTGTTATTATTTTATTGAATGTTGCTCAAGGGTTTCATTGAATTCAGATTTAAAAGCTTATTAATATGCTTCAAAAATCGGAAGGAATTTTTCATGATTTACATTATCTAGTAAAATATCAAGTATTTTAAGGAAAAGTAAAAGGATTATAAATTATAAAATATTCTATGGTGAAAAAGCTGCATGCTGCATTTGTTTTCCATTATTTATATCAGATATAAAATATTTATGAGCAAAATTGTTGAAGCATATTTGATATGCGTCTATGAATAAAACTCTAATATTTAGTCATTTTACATAAAATATGTACAATTGTGTTAAAATGTACAGTTTTAATAAGAAAGATAGACAAAGAAAGAAAATTAATGAAACAAAGGGGTATGATAAATGAATGTATTTCAATATATACTTCCATAAAATTCGCATTCTTGAAGTAAATATTTATTCAAAGAATATTTTACATTTTTCAGACGCTTAAGTTTGTTTGTAACTTTCATTCATACTTGAAAGTTAGAAACCTAAGTGCTTATAATATGCGGATATAAAATCACAATATCATTTTTAATGCTCCTACTTTAATCAAATTTTTGAACCTCATTAGTCATGTTTAAAATTATATTATGAATTATTATTAAAAATTATGCTTTTTTACATTATACTCTATAAGAGAGTTTTTGGTTTAAATTTAATTTAAAATACCAATATATTTCTAACATTTAAATTTAAATTTTAAACAAAATATCCATGAACTATTCTCAAACTCATTTCTTGAAATGAAAATAAAATGAAACTTTAATGTTCTGTTCTATTTTGGCATCATTTAACTATCTATCTTACATTTCAACTATCAGATAGCGTTAATAGTTAAAATTACTGCTCAAATCTGGAAGTTAGTTTCATTATATTAGAAAATATATAATTTTAATACAGTCCTGTTTCGTTACTTCACCTATTTATAATACAGTATAAAATGCTCCAATTAAAATGCTCTTTCTAAATGAATTAAAATATTTTTTAAATTATTTTTAAAATAATCATTAATTTAAATTTGAACATATTTATGAAAAAAAAATTGGAAATTTACTTAATGACATCATTTAGAATAAACTTTAAATGTGATTTAAAAATTGTTTTTTGCTTAAAGTTCTATAAGGTCATAAGAGTTATTTTCATTTCACACCAATAATAAATTTGTATAAATAATATAAACCGAAATTACTATTATTAAAACTTTTATAAAAAGCTTTATATATTTATCTATTTTATATACATAAAAAAGGTAATTGCTTTATATTAAATAAGATAGAATTAATTCAAAATTAAAATTCTAGAATACTAAAATGTAGTAGTAGATATTATTTGAAATAATGAACATGTGGAAGTAGCTTTTACAGTAAAATGGTTCAGTTACTTAAGCAATATCTTTCTCTTTAGATATAAATTCCATCCTTATCAAATGGAATAAGTAACTTAAAAAATAGTATTCTTGAGAAAATAATACACTGCTTCTGCAGCACTGCGCCATTTTTCAGCAAACCTCCAGGACGCAACAAATCCGGGAACTGAAGAATTCCGTCTCTCCGAGTAGAAAAGCTAAGGATCCATCGAAAACAGGGAGGGCTTGCTCGGCAGCAAATTGAATTTGCATACCCGCGAACGAAAGCACAGACAGACATGCTCCGAAAAGGAATTCGGAATTTACTTCCAGGTCCCCCACTTCCACTCTTCCAATGGCTTCCTCCTGCTGAATGCCTTCCATTTCGTTTAACGCAATTGCTGCAAAAGCTCGCGAGCTCTGGCATTGGAAATTTTTCTTGAGGGTTCCGCTGCCTGGTGAGGGCAAGTGAGTCCCCAGAAGACAATTTAGATAGGATTGGGCGGTTCTTGATGGAGGGGTTGTCCGCAAATTAATAAATGCAATTTAGCTTTTTCAGAAATTCTTTTGCTTTCGAGTGCAATATTTTGCTTCCGTCCACTCTGGGGAGAACTTGACAAGATTTCGAGTAGAATGCTTGTGGAAGTTTACAGTGTCGTTGCCTGAGAATAAACTCTATGAAGAACTTGTGGAATGTTTTCTATCCAAGCATCGTAAATATGTAAACTGTAACGATAAACTTTCTGAACTAACTTTACTGAAATTATAATATGAGTGACTTTTCAGAAATTTCTTTTGAACTTCTTTTCAGTGAAAATTAAATTTATTCCGTCCACATTTACAATTTACTTAAGTATTGTAAAAGATAAATTGTAAATTAATTCATTCAGAAGTATTGAATACATTGCCTTAAGTAAATAAAACTTACAATCACTGAATTGTTGATTTCATTCAAAATTATGTTTTCATTTTTTTTTCTATGTTGCAATTGTATTTAACAAATATTTATCTGACTTAAGCAAAATATTTTCAAACCATAGTTGCGTCCAATGTGTGTGTGTAAATTACTTAAAATTTATTTCATTACAAAAAAATTACAGAATAAATCAAATAATTCATAGAATCTATATTAACAAGTATTTTGAACTTAAGTTTTTTTTATAATACAAGACTAATAATATTAATATAATCAACCCCAGATAATTGAATTGTATTTAAGTTTTTTTAATAAAAACTGTGCTTGTATTTTTTTAAGGAAATAAATTAACTCTACTGTCAAATCAAATTTAGAAGAAATAAGATTAATTTATAAGAAATTTACATTTATACGAAATTTCAGTACTATTTTTCGAATGATGTACTTTATGACTAAGAAAAATGTTTTAATTAAGTGAGCTATTGAATGTAATTATCCTTAAATTTATTAATATTTATAATCAACTTTTTATTTCTTTTTAGTAATATTTACAATCTATACTTCAATAATTCACATGTAAATGTTATTCAACATCAGAATGCTGTTTATCATTTGTCTAGATGTCTAGAATATTGTCTGGTAAATGTGTTTAGCATTTCATAAATGGGAAACATTGAGATAAGAGCTATTAACTTATGTTTCTTTATTAAAATATAATACTTTATACATTTTATCAAAAGAGCTTCATATCTATTTTCTTGTATTCATTATTATTTCTCGCTTCTTAAAGAATAGAATGGAAAATAATAAGATCCTCCCAAGTAAACATTCGTTTTCTAAAAAGCATTTATTCACAGATTAAATTTTTATAAATTCTTCTTTCTATGAAACAGACTTATTCAGATCAAAGAAGTAAATGAAACAAAAAATTTAGTTTCATTATGCTTCGCTTTGATTAATGGCCTAAACAATTAATCTTGAAACAAATTTTGCGTTTCTTAACAGTGTTCAAGGATCAGAAATGTTTTCCGATTTTTCTCTATTAGTTTATATTCCTATTTAATCAATATGATGCTAACAAATTCGTATTCTTTGAAATCACACATTTTTATAGAAATTATTTTCTTATATTATTATAAATATTTATATTATTGGTTAATTTTTATTTGTCATCCAGACACTTTTCACATTCATTAATTCTGTGTTTTACAGATTCACGTATTTGAAGATTCTTGTATCAAGAAATTACTGTATAATACGGTGTGTCATACTAAAAAAGAGAAGATTTTGTATCGCACATAAGTATTATGAGCTTACGCAAATAATTTACCTCATCCAAAGTAAATAAATGGTTCCACGTATGAAAATTATTTCTCGTTTTGATATTAATTTGCATTATATTAAATTATCACATTCATAAATTCTGTGTTTTTGCACTTTTGACGTTTCTTGTTTCATGACATTATAATGTAATATGCTGTGTTGCATTAAAAATGAAATTTTTAGTATCGCACATAAATATTATCAGGTGCTGTAAATGATGTATCTCAGACAAAATAACGAAATGATTAGTCATACAAAAACTATTTCTTACTAAGTTTGTATCATATTAATTATTTTAATGAATTTTATTTTACAATTTTTAATTTCATTTGTCCATTTCAACGGATACAAATTTAATTTTTTAACTTGGATTCAATTTAATCGAATATTGTAATTCCTTGTTTCAGAGAAATGCAATTATCAATATAATATTTCATTGTTGCGCTCGCTCGATTTTTTTGTCTGAAATTTACTTTCATATGCATAATTTTATTCAATGAAATTATTTCATTCTTCCATTTAATCATAGATATTATAATCATCATTTAACCATAGATATTATAATCATCATTTAAGTATGTATATGCATTCCACTGCACGTATTATGTTATAAAATTGAGTTAAACATTGCAACAAAATCTCTCACTGTTTAACAGCTAAAAGAAAAATATTCTTTGTAATAATATTAGAAATTTAATGAAATTATTAAATCCATAATAAGGAATGAAAAATTTATGCAGGGTAAATCAATGAAATGCAATTGTTATCACCTTTAAAAGATCTAGTACAATTATTATTTTCTCTTAAATAATATTAAATTCAATGATAGATTAAGTAAAACAATAAGAAATAAATTATGGTTAAAGCAAGCTTAGAAGCATAGATAGATTTGAAGGAAATTCCTTTTATTCAACACTTAATTTTATTCATAAATTTCATTTTAAACTAGTTAAGCTATATTTTCGATAAAGTACTTCCAATATTATTTAAATTAATTAACGCATAATATATATATATATATATATGGATATATATATATATGTATATGTATATATATATACATACATATATTATTATTATTATATATATATACATATATATATATATATATATATATATATATATATATATATATATATATATATATATATATATATATATACATATATATATATATATATATATAGGATATATATATATATATATATATATATATATATATATATGTATATATATATATATATATATATATATATATATATATATATATATATATATATATACATATATATATATATATATATATATATATATATATATATACATATATATATATATATATATATATATATATATATATATATATATATATATACATATATACATATATATATATATATATATATACATATATATATATATATATATATATATATATATATATACATATATACATATATATATACATATATATATATATATATATATATATATATATATATATATATATATATATATATATATATATATATATATATATATATATATATATATATATATATATATATATATATATATATATATATATATATATATATATATATATATATACATATATATATATATATGTATATATTATAATTCCTATAGACTTATAAATAACTTTAAAATTTTATTAATATATTAAATAATATTTTCATTGTTTTAGACAAAGTGAAAAATTATAATTCCAAAATCTTTTAATTAAACTGTCTCATTTCACATTCAAATATCGACATATTTTAGTTTTTAAGGTAATAATATTGAAAAATAACACATTAAATTATAATTTTGTATTCTAAATACTTTTATTCGTATTAACTTTTGCGTATAAAAAGTTTCTACTGTGTCTCAGATACATAAATTAATAGATTCGGTACTTATAATTCTATATACTGTATTTGCAGCTATATATATATATACATAAATGTCAAAAATCAATGGAATGCATAAATGACTGCAAACTTCATTTACCTATATTGAATATATGTGAAAGAAATACATTCATCATTTTTTAACAGTTATTTGCCCTATTGTCTTGAATGTTGATAAATGAAAACGTTTTTGATAAACTTTAGATAAAGTTATGCATAATACATAAAGATGTATGCAACATAAAAATATATATGAAAATTAAGTTTGATAAACAACTTTGCTAATCATTTCTGCATACTTCATAAATTTTTAATATTTTTATGCAAAATGATCAGAAATCCTAAAATCACGTGTAAAATTACTAAAAAATATATCTACAATTTAATAAATTTATAATAAATGTGGACTTATATAACTTCCGATTCTCATTGAATGTCAAAAGTTTGAAGTTTTTGATTTCATCGTTTGAAAAATAAATTTTGAGTAAAATTGCTTACAAATAAATAAATTTAGTTTGTAAACTAGCATCGATGTGTAGTTAATAAATTAAACTTATTTTTTACTTTTATCGTAAGGTATGCATTGAATTTAATTAATAATAAACTCTTAATATATAAATTAATGAAATCAAATCTATTTTATGCACATTTTATGTAAGCAATGCAATCATTAATTAAAAAAAATATTTAAGCATTTATTATCAATGTTATATGATAAAAATTTCATAATAAATATGCCTATAAAGAGCACTGTAAGAATATTAAATATTTTAAAATTTGCTTAGAGCATTACTATTTATTGATATAGTAAAATTTAATTTAATTGAATTAGGTTAAAAAAAATCTAGAATTGTCAGATTTGGCCTAAGACAAATACATTGGCATTAATGAAATACGGCTGTTTTCAAGGATTTAAAAAACAGAAATATTCTCTTCTAAATCCTTCATTCTACTTTAAAACGCAGAGCGTTAAACTTGATGGCCTTTTCTTAATGACTATTGAGGTGATTAGAGCCCATGCTAGTGAAAGAAATAAACCTTGTGGTGTAAGAACATTTAACTTCAGATTATGTGTAGTATGGTTCATTTAATCGGTTTCTTTTACCCTAAAGCACTCGTTAAACTTTATGAACGGGCAGCAGTATAGTTGTGTGTTAATCTGAAATGGTTTGTTGCTCTTGTTAAAAATGAATTTTGCAAATAATTAGCAATATTTAGGTGAAGCTTGCACATAGTAATGTGTTTTTGGTGTGCATGTGATCAATTTAAATCTTTATGTAATGTTTATCATGAAATGCTACACACAGTTTTATAGAATTGAATTACTTGCAGCATTTTCTAAAAGAGATATTAACAAACGTGGGTGTCTTACATCTTTAAAAATATTTAATACAGTTGATTTTGAAAAAGAAAATTGTTTTACACTACGTGTCCATCTAATTATTTTCTTAAATGCAATAATTTTTCAAGATTTATAAAAATTATTCTCTGGTGTCAATAAACTTTTAATTAATTTTGCCGATTTATTAATCATAAACTTATTATTATTTTACTTGAATTTGGTGATTTCTATTATATAGGAACTCTTAAATTATTAATTATGCATAAATATCACAATAAAATTTCTAATACATTTTAGCATCTTTGAGTGTTAATACAACTTCACTCTAAAGATTGTCACCCAATCTAGTCATCAGCGTGTCTGACTGTGAGCTCCTGATCCTGGGTTGGAATCCCGATTTGGGGATGCATGTACTTTCACTTTTTCCTTTTTTTGTTCTTTTCTTTTATAAATAGGTTGTGAATGGTTGTCTAACGTATAAACGGTTACATACGGCATGTGTGCACTGAGGAAATCGAACTCTACACTAAATTACGGTTCAAGTGGAAAAATAAAGAGGCGCAACCCATTTTGCCAGACTAACTGGCATAAGACTATAACAAATCCTTAGAGGTTGTGATAACTTATCGAAGGTTAATAGCTGATCTAGTATGTTCATACGTAAGCATTAATAATCAATAAAAACTGCATATTTATGCCATTTCTGTTTCTTTTTTTATATTAGTAATTTACAACCCACAGAATCATACTTGCTCGAACAATTTTGACAAATGAGTGAAACTTTTAGACTTCATCATGATTATTTGACAGATGCACATTCAACTAATTGAAAAGTCCCAGTTTCAATCAGATCCACATTTAAGCAGCATAAAATGAGTGTTGGGTTTCTGCTTTCAGCATGCATATTTTTTTTAAATGAGAACTATATAGTTTTCTAAATTTTTCGCCTTTGTGACATATGAATTTGATTCAGTGTCTCCAAAAACTCTTACCCTAAAAGCAAAAATGTGCCTTATGTTCAAATACCTTACCATGGCCATCGACTGTTAGACTATACGCCACTTCCTGCCAAATCGAAGAATGCTTGTGATACCTTACAATCTTCAGGTGGCTTCTGAATCTTCTCATCGTACAACTTGTGATGTTCACTTAATGCCATAAAAACAATGCTTGAATACATAAAAGACAATTGTTATTTATCACCTTATTCAGTATGCTTCCTAGTACTTAGCCCCTAGTCGGGCTCAACCAGTTAGGTAGAAGCAGCTGGGTGAAGCCTTCGAGATTTTGAAACAAGAATCAAGCATGAGACCCCCAATTTTTGACCTCCCACCTATAAAGTTTTCATTATACTTGTAAGAAATTGTAACCACGCCCAGTTTTAATGTGCCCCAGCCGCCTTTACCAAGCAAGATGGACCATTGGTTAAGCTGGTAATGGAACTCACTATTTTCCGGTAACAAAGCCAAAGAAAAAGCCACTCTATCTAACCAGTCCACTACGGCCTTTGCCATGATTCTGGTAACATTGATTATATGCAACCATTGATTATATCGAATCACTGATACTCTTTTGAATATCGGCAGGGACATACTTGCATGTGTAGGCTAGAACTTGATTGCAGCCATAAATATGAGTGTAGTGCATTGAATATTTTAGTAATTTGTATGTAGCTTAAAATAGGATTTTTTCACAAAATAAATAATTTCGTTAAATAATTGTTTAATATATTTATTTCAAACCAAATGAAATACTTGCAATCATCCTGTAACGTAAATTGTAATATGCTAATCAAATATTACAATTCAAGTGAGCTATAATATTTTCTCCTAATTAATTTTTATATAGAAATTTGAATGGTTATATTTTAAGATATATTACTTAAATAGTTTCTTATATTTGTGATTGAAATTGTTGTCTGAAAGTCATTTTTGAGATTGAAATGGAAATCTTCTCTCTCTCTCTCTCTCTTTAGATTAATTTTTATCAACTCTTAACTATTCTATGTTTGCCTTTTGTAGTTTTAGAATTACAGTTTTTTTTTGGAAATAGAGCAAACCTATAGGTCAATATTTTATTTTTTATTTATATTGAATATTATTGTTTAACGTATTTAATTAAAATATCTTAAGAATACCGGAAATAATAATGATCTGAAATAAATTTATTAATAGACAATTCAGGATTACTTAAGATTTTCTTAAGAATAAGTAAAAAAAAATTATTGTGATCAAATTATTTTTAGTCATGAAAATAAAGTAACAAGTTATGGGATATTTCTTAAAAAACGCGAGAAAAAAAAAGAGAAAAAGAACTTTAAACTTCGACATTTGGAAGTCAGATGTATATATACACGAAAAGTTCAGCATACTTTCCGCACAAGCTCTATTATTTAATATAAATTAAATTTTACTTCCTCATGAAGTTTTTTTTATAATTTAATTTTATTTCATTTATTCATTTAAACAAAAGATCAATTAAAATTGTATTAAGTTATATGAATATAATCTGAGTTATTCGACTTTTACTTAAATTAATTGATCTTAGAGAAATAGTTAATTTAATAAATCTAAAATATTTCCACTATTAAAATTAATAAATCCATGTGTTTTCTCCTATTATGTGTTTTTCTTTCCTTCATTAAAATTACTCCTTCCTTCCTCTAGATTCGTTTCTTTATTTCATTCGTTGCGGCTTTTTAAATTCTTCCTTTGTTAGCTTTAATTACATTGTTTAAAATGATCTGGCTAGAATGTTGTACAAAAATTATTAATTTTCAATTTCCGTAACAGATAAACTTGTATAATATATCCAATATTTATTCAAGATATAATACTTTAATAAATTTAATAAAAATTATTCTCTTTAATTATAAAATTAATAAATTTACATTAATATATACTTAATAATAATTATCATCTTTAATTATTAAATTAAATTTAATAAAAGTAATTAAAGAGAATAATTATTATTAAAAATATATTAATTCAACTTATAATAAAAATTTATTTTAATAAACTAATTTTAATATTTTTGATGAAAATAAATATTAAATTTTATTATTATACTGTGAAAGTTTTGGGAACAATAATTTATCCAATAATACGATGAACGAAAAATTGTTCGAACAGAAGACAATAAAAATAAGTAAATTTAATTTTGTGTGAAATAAATCTACAAACATAAGAAATAAAATATTATATTATCCATAATTTTCTCGAAAAATATTAAAATTTTGCTCTAAACATAAGTAATATAAAAATTTCATGAACTACACATTCCTTTAACTTTAGATAATAAAGATAATTAAAGCTAAATTTAATTTATTTATTTTAATATTATTTCTGCTGAAATTGAAAATAAAATTTAGCATTCACTTGTAAGTCATGAATTTTATTTAAGCATACAAAACAATCACTAAGAGATAGAAACCTTTCATTAAAATCTAATTCCTTTTTATGTTCATTGTTTAATTAAGCTTCGTTCATTTGTAACTGTAAATAAAAAAATAAGTACGCTAAATGAAACAAAGACTAATTATTGTGGAAGTTACTGGTTGAAAGGAAGAAACACACAAGTATCTATTAGAAAAATTAATTTACGGAAAACTTTCAAATAAAATTTAAAAATGTAAAATATTTCTTTTTAATGTGGCAATTAATTAACTTAAAAAGTTTTCCTAAATTTGGGATTTTTGTTGATGGAAATCAGGAGATGCAAATAACCCCGTGGAGCTTAAACATTACGAATTTTATTACATTAGCAGAGGAAAAGAAAAGCGCATTAATTTTAGTAAAAAAAATATGTTTATCTGTTGCTCGATAAAAACATAGTTTAAAATTATTTCTGTGACTTACATTTTTAGTGAAGTTATATGCTGCAGTATGTTTGGTCTTGATGATTCAAATTTATGTCACATTAATATTTTTGATGGTGATTTATTTTAACTTAGTAATGCACCATTTGCTTTGAGATATCTTTTATCAATTATTCAAAGTATTTTTGATTGAAATATACTGAGAAACTGTCCTTTTTCCGGGAAATTAAATTAAGTTGATTTTTTTATTAGAAAATGTTTTTCCTTTCAGAGAATTTGTTGTATAAATCTTAGCATTGAAGTTGTGTTTTGTTTCTGTATGAAAATGGCTTTGGTGACATATCCAACAAATTTTTATTTACTGTTAAAGTTCGTAAAAACAAATTTTTGAGAATTAATTAATAAAAATGTATGTATTTATATTTCTTCCAAATGCTTATGTTCTTGACGAAAGTATTTTTTTATCCTATGTCCGTCTTCGGCTTCTTTGCTTTAAGTTGACGATAAGCCCAATAAATAGATGATGAATCATAAAAAAATAATTAAAATCATTGTCTTTAGTGTTTTTCGGATAAACTTTAAAACAATGGGCAGTACCTGAGGTGATTACCAACTATATTCTTTCATTATCAGAGAGAGAGCAACAAGCCGAGTCCTTGAATCTGACAAGATGGCTTCTGCAAACGGTCCCAAGTGCAAGTGCAAGTACAACAAGAGCAAGTAACTGCAACTGATCGAGTAAGGGAAATTGATATTCTACTCCTTCTGTTAAACTAAACACTCCTCAGTTTATTCCCGTCTGCATCACCATATCAGAAAAATCTATGATTTTTAATTTACTGTAAATGGTACTTTTTATATTACGTAGAGGCAAAGGAAATCCAAATTGTGACATGAGAGATCCTACTTAAGCTAGTGAATCAATCTGCTCATTTACAAAAACGTAATGACTGGACATCCACTGGAAAGAAATCTTTTCTTTTGGTCTTTTTAAGTTCAGTTCAGAAAAACAAATTGCTGCTATACTCCGATAAATATTTAATAAAAAGAGCTTTTAAAAATTTTTATTCTATCAAAACAAAATAGTAGGTTGTATTAAAAATATATATTTATATTTTCCTCTAAAATATTAAAGCAATTCAATAGAAGCAGCATTCCAGTGATGAACTTAACTTTCATTTAGTTCGCTCTGCGGTTTACTATTAAGAATATACTTTTTTCCATAATTTTATACGAGAATAGCAAAAAATTGCTTTCTTGCAGGAGTTTCACAGAGTACAATATTTGCCAGTTTCCACTATATTTCAGACACTGTAAACCGCAAAGTGGCTAGTGTGGTTAGGGCAACGCACTCATTACTGGAAGATAGTAAGTTTGAATCCCGAATCAACCGAAGATCCATGGCATTCACAAACTCCGGCTGAATGACTTTAACGAAGTCAGGATTGCAATATCCTCTGAGAAAATAATACATACACTAGACTAAACATTTACATTCACAAGACTAGTATTGAGGTGTTCCTGAATCTAAATTACTGAGACATGGTTGCTTACATCTAACTGATACATCCCAATTCAGATCTAGATTGAGGGAAGTATGTTGGAGAAACAACAATAATAATGGATATTCCACAGCTGTGAGAAAATAAGTCAAAGAGTTCATCTTTCGTTTAACTGGAGCATCATGCAGGTGAAAGTACATCTTGTTCTAAGACACTTCAAATAGATGGCAATACCAAAAGATCCACTCTCTCAATTTTGACTTTGATCTGGAGGAGAAGAAATTTTTCTCTTGACTATTACGCCCATGGTAACGGCTCAATTACTACCCACAGGACTTTCGATTCCACAGATTTAACGAGCATGTATATCGCATGTATTTGGTGGATCTTTGGTAGCTTTGAGAATTGAACCCAACCCTTCCGCAGTGAAGCCGGATGCCCTAACCACAATGCTACTACTAAACTATAATTTAAAACTTTATTCGACTTGCACAATATTTCAAAATATTGAAAATCTTTACGGAATTCATGCTTGGACACTAATGTATTTCTAGCATCAAATAATACTTATGTCACACAGCCAATTTACAACAACTATAAGGTTAGAACGACTACAATAAGGTTAGAACGGTAATACAACTACAATAAGGTTAGAACGGTAATACTTGAATACTTTAAGGACTGGGTTAATAAACATGACTGACATAAAAAAAAAGGATCACAATAACATAATTTTGGAAAAATGCTTTCAACCCAGTATTATGGTAGGTAGCAGCAACCTCAAAATCTAGAAACAATTTTAAGACATAGTTAAGCATTCAAAATATATTTATCTTCCCATAGGACTTTGCATTAATAATGGTCAATATTCAAGTATCACAAAAGGAAAATGTGAAAAACTTAAAGGTTCATCCTGATGGATTTATATGCAAAAGGCAGAAACGAAACTACTATCTTACATTATTGGACGATGGGTAGTATCAAAAGAGTGATTCTACGCATCATAGACAACTGTCCTTAATACTAAGACATAAGGGATTACCTTGGAAAAATTGAATATTGGATTTTTTTATCCAATGCAGCTGGCGAAACCGAACACAGTTCTGCGCCAGATGTGGATACAGAGAAGACAAAAAATGATAGGAACGTATATACAAAGTTCAGGGCGCAAGTCTGAAGAGCAGCTCTCTCACCTCTCAATAAATGGAGTAGATGGAGTCTTCCTTCAGCGCAGGACATAGTGGGAGGTGGTCTGAAGTCATAACCTGACCCCGCTGCAAAGGGGACAGGCAGGAATACTTACAATCTTCAGTTTCGGGAGATGCGCATTGAGACAGTCATGCATTGTAGCCATGCAGAAAGCAGCAACAGATTTATACCTAGGATAGTCAGGGAGGTTACGAATAGCCGAGTTCCAAATTTTTCTCTTTGTTACTTCTTCTATAAATTGGAAGTATAGGATTTCTTTACAGCTAAGTTAATTTTTGTGACGATTGATCTGTAGCAAACATTCACACAGGGATACTGAAGGATAGTGCATCCCTTCGTTGCTAAGCAGTCTGCGACTTCATTTCTAGGGATACCACAGTGTGAAGGTATCCATTGTAGGACTACCGTTTTGCCTCTTTCCAGAAGATTCCAAAAAAGGGATCGGCACTGTTGAATAGTAGAAGAACTAGGAGCATAGCAGCAGTTAACAATTGCTAGGATTACCGCCTGTGAGTCGCAAAAGATCACAGCCCAATCAAATTGAGATGGTAGGACATTAAGGTTCAGTAAAGTCGTTTATCTTGCTGCAACTTTTCCATCAAATGCAATATGTGTGGGACCAAGAAATGAGTATTGTGAAAAATATTCCGAATGAATGCCGGTTCCCGAGGCATTTAACTTCAAGCCACCTGTATATATATGTGTGTGTGTGGGTGTATCCACTCATTTATCGGGAAACGGGAGTGGATTGTCTCCATACCTGCGCCTATTAAGGCCTCACTACAGTCCCGTGCCTTTGAAACAGATTGTAGTAGATCAAGGCAATAAGGAATTTGCTGGACTTCCATTTGATTAACAGGAGGCTTTAAGGGCTCAGCTTGAAACGGGAAGTCGTATCGTAACAGTTCTCGCTCCGTGGCCTGAAGGAAGCCCTCTTGAGTCTTTAGTTTGCGTGGAGAGGAGCCAGAAGTAGCCCACTGATTACTATGTGGCATTCTTACTAGTTTCTAAATAAGTTTCAAGGCAGATTTCTTGATGTCTTGTTCAATGCTCATTTCTCCTGAGTTAGCAAGCAAGGCAAGAATTGGTGTAGACTTCATTGCCCCTGGAACCAGCCGCAATGCTTGGTTTTGGATTCGCTCCAGTCTGGCAATTTGGTTTGAGGAGCCGTTATTAGTGGTGCACTGCAGTAAGTCATAACAGGTTTGATAAAAGCTTAATAGGTTGCATTGAGAGTTGAGGTGGAGCATCCCCATTTGCCGGACGTTCACCTGTAAGACGTTTGAGGAGGCACATTATTTTTTTCAGTTTTTTCCTTGACATCATCTATGTGTAATATCCACGTAAATTTTCGGTCAAAAATTATTCCTAGGTGTTTGGTGCTCTCACTACATGGATGTGCAATAATATTGGTTTCAATAAACAATAAAAAGAGACTTATGACCTAAAATGCTAATGACCTTGAAAACACCCTAGAAGATACCTGAAACAACTACTCACAAAAAATAATGTGTTATTTTATAGTCAATCACCGTCAAGGAAGAAAATTTTTATGAATTTATTAAATCCCATTCAAGACCTTTCAATTGAATAAGTAATTAATCAATGAAAATGGGAAAGGAAACATTGATTAAAAAAACTTTAACAGATAAAAATATGAATCAAGTTTTCACAGAACTTAACGAATTTTAAACTATCATGAAAAAATGATATGATATTAATGAAATCTGAAGAATGATTGAGAAAAATGCAAGATAATGTTATCCTTTATCAATATATATATATATATATATATATATATATATATATATATATATATATATATATATATATATATATATATATATATATATATATATATATATATATATATATATATATATATATATATATATATATATATATAAAATTTACCCAATTCTTAAAAAATTTAGAAAAGAAAGGATTCAAAATCAACTAAACATGTTGCCATAACTATATTATGCGTATGTAATGACAAGCAAATGTGTTTCAAATTTACGTTTATAGTCAGTAAATTAGGGTAAACTATTAAAGACTGCCAATAAATTTTATTATACATTTTTAATTAAGTTCATTTTGTTTATAGATATATTGCTTAGTTAATTCTTATCGTTTTTAAGCAAGAATATTTTGTTATTTTTATCAGTTTATTAAAATATTAAAACAGAATATTAAAATAGATAGAAAATTTTCGATTATTCTGCTAATAATAAAAGACATAAATGAATAATAACAATATACTAATTAACTGAAATAACGGATAGTTGTAGGATTTACCTTAGAATGTTGAATGTTACACGTAAAACTCTCAATATATTTTCCTAATTAAGGTAGTTTTATTTAACCCATTGTTTCTATTTATTCTTATTTTTTAAGCAAATATTTTTTATAGTTTATACTATTTAATTAAAACATTACTTAGCTTCATTTTTTAAATTTAAAACACTTCCTTTTTTATTCTGCGATTAGTAATGTATATGAAAGAATAATAAATTAAGATGCATGAACACACACACAAAAGAACAAAGCGAATGATAAAATTTATCAAGAAATTAATATCTAAAGTAAGTAAAAATATTAGAGAAACATGATGTAATATAATCAATAGGAAATGTTTTAAATTCTAAAATAAAATATTAGCGAAAATTACATATTTTTTAATAAAATTAAATTTAAATTGTGGCACTTTTTTTTAAAAAATTTTGTTATTATTTTCTCCAATCATTAATATCACTCATTTAGTTGTTAATGCTACCTGAAATTTTCCAAATCATCACTGTACAGTCTCTTAAATCTATGCATAAAATAAAATACAACTTGATTTATGATACGAAATAAAGAGCAAGTGTATCTACCATTTATATTCTGACTCAGCATTCAGATATAAAAAGCCTTAGAAAAGGGCGATACACCAAAGTTTGTGTGTTATGTAGTAATACCAAACCTAAAATAAAAATTCAAAGTAACAAGAAAAAACAGAAATAAAGTGGGACATTTTCCTAGAAATGATATATCCTTGCTTTTTTTCCACCCACAAAATCAGGAGCGGAACGAACCAAGATGTGTAGACCATTCGGAACTTAAAGTAGCAAGTCGTGTCACTCAGTCATCGTGCATTCTGATCAATGTGCGAGAGAGGGAAGAATTGCATTTGCATTAGCGCTTTCTTTTATTTCGCCAACATCCCAAACTTTGGCTTCTTCTATGAAAGCAAAAATATTGCACATTATTTTCCTTGATTACAGTTTCCGCTTATTGATTATAGCTCATTATAAAAGATTTTTTATTTAAAAATATTTAAAAATTATTTGTATCACTCATATAACCGTGATATTCTAGGTACATTTTGAGATTCATTTTTAAACTAAAATATTCTTTCAAGTAGTTTAATTCCAAAAATTAAACTTTTATTTCAAGATGCAATATTTTAATAAAATATTGAGCTCATTATAAAATAATATGATTCAAATAATTTCTACATATAATTACAATTTTTTAAAATTGGGTGTATAATTATAATAAAATAAATGGTATTCATAAATATCTTACAATATCAAAATTCGCATACACATAATTTTCAATCTTAAGAGAGTTCTTTAATCCATAGTATTTTAGGTAATCAAACTGCTCACTTTATGCAATAAATGTTATCAAAGAAAAAAATTATATAATGATTATAAAATACCAAATAATTTCTAACATAAGAAAAATGAAAATTTCTGCAACAAAAAACAAATTGGGAACAAAAAATTCTTTTTTCCCTCATTAGTAACATGAAATACAGACTCTCAAACAAGGTAATCCTGAATGTATAAAATGTAACTTAGTTTTTTAATTGTGCAATTTTATGTATTCTTTACGGAAATATTTATTTTAAAAATTATGATTTGTAAATTTAATTCCATTGAAAATTGTAATTTCTTTTTACAATTTAATTTTGCTAAAACAATTTTGTAAAGTTAATAACATTGAATATATTATATTTTACTTACTGATAATATATATTAAATTATCAATGCAGGCTTACAAAGATTCATTTAGATGAACATTTTTGGCTTTAACAAAAGCATTCAATTTTACCCAGTTGATTACTTGAATAAAAATGGATCCTAAGAAAAGAAATTTCTTATTTTCCAGATTTATCAGTTCAGAACTTTTATTTAGGTTTTATCAAAAAATAAAACTAATGTTAAAGATGCATTTATTTCTTTTTTATATTAATTTAATTGGATATATATTTTTTACTGTGGGAGATTTCAAGAAATATATGCCGAAAAATGTTAATTTCACTTAAATAAGTATGTTTGGGGTGAAAACTATTTTGAATTTATCTAAAAATGAATAAATTTAACTTCAAAATTAAGATAAATTTAAACTAGTCTAACTAATATTGACAAAGTATTTTTTTAATTTATCCTACTCCTATGCATTTAAATTCATTGTAGTACAAAATGTTTTAATCAAATTTGTATATTAAAATGTCAATGGTATTATTGTACTCTATGGTAGTTAAATTAGTCTGACTAATTTTAACTACAATTTTTGCTTAATTTGCTCTAATGCTTTATATGCCAATTCTATGTATTGTTAAATATTTCAATGAAATCTGTGTGTATTGAAATACCTATAGAAGTTACTCAGTGTGCTAAAATTTGGCCATGTAATTTGTATAATACTGTGAATTTTACAATTTAATCTGAAAACTTTTATCGTCAGACATTTATATCATAGAAATATTCGAGCATTACATCCAAGGAAGAGATTTATAACATCCATCTTGGGGTTGAAAAGGAAATGCTAATTCGTATATCACTCGTAATATATGAATTAATTAGAAGTAAGTAATTTTCCAAGTAGCAATTAATTTATCTCTTGGAGAGCATCCTCCTGTCCAGATGTCCCCTTCTTACCAAGCATCGGTAAACACTGGCAGAAGTCCAACGTTTAGGATGGAAGAACCTTATCCCCGACCTAAATCTCTCTGAAGCCGACACGACATCATGCCACGGCTCCTTAGTATCCTTCGATTAAGGATGACGATAATTCCCGCTGCAAGACCCCCTACCTTTCATGCCGAAGACGTGCGGAGGATAAGGTCCTCCATTTCATCTGGAATCTTGATAAGAAGAGAGGCCACCGAATGTCATCCACCGCTCTTTGAAACGATGAGGTCCAAAGACTATGTCACTGGGGTAGTCGGGTGGGATATCAGAGGGAGATAAGGGCATCGTCAGATCATTCCTTCCCCATCCTCTCGTTTTATCTGAAGCAGCAGCTCCCCCTCCTTCTTGGCTTCGTAATGAATGGTGATTGGCGCCGGAATGCTTCGTAGCAAGGTCACATCCGGGCATTTTCCTTCAAAGGTACAAATGAATTTCGGAGGAATAAGAGATGAGGACATAATCGGGACGTCGGTGGATGGGAGCTAGAACTGTGCCGCTGTTGCAGGATTTCTCACCTGAGTTTGGACAGGAATTGTAGATAGTAGCTAAGTGCTTTTGCACATAACTTATGAAACTCTTTAAAAGAGGCATTGCAAACCTTGTTGTGAATGTTGGATTATTCGATAAATAATGTCCATTCTATTTATAATAATATAAATGAATTACATTTTTCTAAAATTTAATTGTAGTTAAATGCAGTGTGTAGCTTCTTAAATGTTGAATAAATAAGTAATTTATGAGTATAATATTCTTTAGTTAAGTTTTGTAGTTTTCTTTAAATAATCTAAATCAAATATCATCGAAATATACTACTAAATTGTAAATATTTACATATTTTTAAATAAACATTATTAAAATCTTAGTCTCACTTCAAATTCATTAGGTATTTTAAATCGTAATATTTTTTTTAAGCAGAATTAGCCTAAAAAGAAAAAAAAATATGTTCTGGTCACTGGATGGTAGCGAATTACATTGGTTATTCAAACAAATACAGTCGTGGTGAGAAAGCCTATGCATATTAAAAGCTTTGTTGGGTTCAATATCTTTCTTTATATTTGGAGTTAAATACCAGCTCAGATGTTGAATTCATCTCTTCATTACAATGAGTTTCTCTGTGTTACGCACCATCATTAGTCAAAATAAATTGCAGGAAATGCATAGCAATTACTTAACATGTTCTCTAATTACAATAATATTATTTTTGCTGTAAATACTTTAATATTTTTCCTATATGAATTTTCGTAATGAGACCACCATAATTTAAAAATTAAATCTGAAATAGTTTGCATCCTCTACATTTTAATATTAAATAACATGATATTTTAAGTGGGTTTTATTGACAAAAACTTATTCTAGTTAAAAATCAAACAATTTCAGCTCATTAAGGTAAGAGAAATTGTTGAAAATTTAACAGTTTTATAATTTATTTTAGTTTTTAATAATTTATATTACGAACATTATAAGCTGGTATCTATGACAAATTCATTGAAATTATCTTTCATTACAAACATTTAAGAAAACATTCTCTGCATATTTGATGTAACTATCGATAAATATACAAAAATACTCTTTTTTAACAACTTCTCTTCAAATCAAATTATTATTAACTTATTAATTAGAAAAATAAATCCTTAAGATTTATATTTGATACTGAAATACAATTTTGCACCAAGCACACATTTTTACATTGCTACAGTTATTTTCTTTGTAGTATAAATGTTTAAAATATTTACTATTAATAAATGTTTTAAGTAGAACCCTCCACAACTTAACCATATAAGGAAAAATATTTATTTAATTTACTTAATTATATATTACTTAATTTAATGTATATTTAAATTCAATATACGGAATGTCCAGTAAGAATATTTTTTAAAGAAAATATGTTTTGAAATTTAATATAATATTATTTTACACTTATCCTTGATTCCTAATAAATTTTCAAAATATTTTTTCTGGCGTTTTTCAAAAATATCAAATTTTGGAGAAATTATGTTTGTAATAAATGAAAACAAAAAAAAAAAAACTAAAATTCAGATTTAATAGACATAATCAATATTACGATGGAAATAAAGACTGCAACTCGCGCAAATATTTCTATTTTCATATTAACTTTTTCAATTCCGAATGACAATTATATAATTCCTTAAGACTATGCTTGTAACTGTGCCAAATTAACTATTTTTAAAAGCATTTATTCAAAATAATCAATTATAAAAGTAAGTTTTAAAAATTAATTAAATTAATAAAAGTACTTTTATAATAAATATTTTTCCACACACACACACAAATTTCGAAGCACTTCATCACTTAATAAATAAAAAATATTTCAACAATTATGCTATTTCACGCTATAAAATTTTAACAAAAAATTAAAAATTAAGGCTATCAATAAAAAATGAGCGAATAATTACTATTTTCTGATTAAATAATATGTTTAATATTTTCTCAGTTAAAGTCATTTTGTTATTTTCAAAAATATTTTCTCTTTCATTATATTTAGTTATCTATATTACGAAATTATTTAATGAGTACCAACTGTTTATAAAATATTATAATAATTGTATTCATCATCATAAAAAAATTGAAATTTAAATTTTAAGAGACAAGTTTTAAAAATACTCAGGTAATTAGAATAATATTAATTTTTATTTGAAGCTTATTAATAATAAAAATTACATTATATAAGCAAAAGCCTTTAAAGATTTACTGATAGTAAAAAATGATATTTTTCCTTCAGTCATTCTATACGCAAAATTTATATCGATAAAATACAAATAATAATAATAATAATGATAGTTCTACGTACTTTTAAGAGGCATTATGATAAGTATGTTCTAAAATTTCATTAAATTATACATACTATACTTAAAATTAAAATTGAATAAATCGCTTTCTCTTAGTAATAATGTGATTTTATAATAAAATTCTTAAATATTTTGAACTATTTTAAGGTTAATTTCAAACAGCAATTTAAAAGTACTTTAATAATTTTTAAATATACAATTTTTATAAATTTATATTTATCAATATCATTTTACTTATTCATTATACCTCGCAAAATAGTTTGTCAGTTGATAAATTTGTCATAGATAAATAATAAGTTTCCACTAAAGTGTCTGAAAATAATTCATTGAAATGAAAAATGGATAAAATTATATTAAAGATTGCAGTAAATAAGTTCAAATGGCAACAAAATGCATTTCACAAACTGAAATGTCAAGAGAAATTTATTTAATGTTATGCAAATGAGATTCTTTCTACTTTAATAAAAAAACTTCCATTTTTTACAAGAAAATAAAATTTAAAAATTGCCAGAAAGATAATTAGAAATGCAGTGAGATTTTAATATTTTGCATGCTTGGAAAGCTAGAAAACTTCCTAATATATACAATTGATGCTTTTTTTCTGAATGGTTTTAATAGAGAAGTATTTTTATTGCTAAGAAAAGAAAATTATACGATATTATTCTCAAGATTCAAAATATTTTCATTTTAGAA
Source organism: Latrodectus elegans (assembly GCA_030067965.1). Taxonomy (NCBI): domain Eukaryota; kingdom Metazoa; phylum Arthropoda; class Arachnida; order Araneae; family Theridiidae; genus Latrodectus; species Latrodectus elegans. The sequence continues at coordinate 9,966,893 of CM057822.1, read as the reverse complement.
TTGCTTGAATTTTACTTTATTTATTGCGCCTATAAAAATATATTATGTGGCTAAAATGGCTTTAATAAAGATTTTTAAATTTTTTGAAATTTCAATACTGTTTCATAAAAGAAATATTTTACTGTTTTGAATTGCAAATATCCTTAAAGTATTACAAAAGAAGTGAGCAAAAATTTTTACTTTTGTGTGTATTTGATTTAATTTTTCAGTTTAAATTTAAATAAAAATTAAGAAATCAAGTATTTGTAGATTATTGTTTTAAATTCTTCGTCAATTTTATTTAACTTAATATTTTAACTATTCTGTAATTCAACAAGCCTTTAATTCAATTACTAAAATTGTATTACTATATTTTCTGTGTAAAATTTATTTGAGAGACCTTAACTTGACTATTCAACTTATGTACACTTTAAACCTATCAATTTTATGAAACTATAAGTATGATAATCTAAAAAAAAACTTAATGCATTGAAATAAATCAATGTTTATTCGTAAAAATTTCTGTACATTAAAATAACAATGAATAAACTTCAATTTTTAACTACTATACACTAACTTCATGTATATTTAAAATATAATGAGTCAGATATGCGTTTTTTATATTTTTCTTTCCCCATGTGTAAGCTTTGTATCGCCTAGCAATTTTAGACTACTGTATCAAACCATGCGATTTTTATACATTTATAAATTTTGAAGCACAAACATTCGTTTATAATATTGTGCTCGCAATTTTATTATACTTAAAGCAATTTCTTGGCAGTAAATTATTGAAACTATGATATATTAAGGGGAAATACAGTAAACAATGAAAGTGAATATGGTCTCACAATGTGTAACCTATCTTCTTTAGAAGTATGCATTTAAATTTGAAATTATTATGCTCTTCTTACATATTATGATGACAGATTTCTTATGAGATAAAAGTGTTTTATTTATAAAAATTAAAAAAAACATTATGAAATTAAATTAATTATAAAAGCCAATGTATATGGTATTGTCTCTCAGTTTTTGCCAACTCTACATATAATTTTTGCATCGTTATAATTTCGAGATAATGAACCTCTCTACATTCTTAAACGGTTTTGCATTTCCGACATACTGTGCTATAATTTTTCTTATACGCTTAAAGTATTTTCCGTCAAAACTATATAAAAAATATTAGGGAGCTATGCAAATAACAGTGATAAATGAGTATGATTATGGGTATTCTTAAAGCATGCATTCTCTTAAATATAATAAATTTTAAAATTTTTTATTCCACTAACATAATGTACCATAAATATTTATAAGTTAATTTATTTTAAGAAATCAAATTCAAAAACAGTATGAAGTTATGAAAATAACTGAAATTAATTGATATTGTTATAATTCGCAGTTTTGACCAAACATACAAATAATTTCCTATGTAATATGCATCACTAAATTTTTAAAATGTTATACTATTCTAGCATGTTACTACGTGCAAATTTTAAAAATCTACAAAAAATTTAAGAATACGGAAATAGCAGTATATATTTATATTATATCTTATATATATATATATATATATATATATATATATATATATATATATATATATATATATATATATATATATATATATATATATATATATATATATATATATATATATATATATATATATATATATATATATATATATATATATATATATATATATATATATATATATATATATATATATATATATATATATATATATATATATATATATATTTATATATATTTATATATATATATATATATATTTATATATATATTTATATGTATATATATATATATATATATATATATATATATATATATATATATATATATATATATATATATATATATATATATATATATATATATAATTGTATTCCATAGATTTTTATCAATCCAACAAAAAACATTCTAAAATTTCGTCTACATTTCGTCTAAAATTCATTTACGTTTCGTCTAAAATAAACTCTAACTACTAAAATGAATATAGCTGAAAAACAAGTATTACTTGCATTACTTGAAAAACAAGAACTACTAGTATCAAAATTCAGAAGTATTACTCCTGAATTTTGAAATGACTAAAAGCATCTAATAAACTATTTTTTTTTAAAATTTCTTTTCTGACACTCTTTCAAAAACCGTTCGAAAACAATATGTAACTATAGAAATAATTATGATTTAAATCCAAGATTAAAAATATTAAATATGTATCTTCAATCAAAGTACATTTTAATCAATATGCATTTCTTTCTAAAAATGTCTGAAATTAGAAAACTCACAATAGAACTATAGTACCAGCTAATTTCATCCATCAGAAATATCGTGTTCAACAATCAGCTAAATTAAACTTCCCTCACCTAACAATTATTTCGCTCCACGTAACCATAATGATGCTCTGGGTGTTGAATAAACAAATTAAGCTAAGTGTTGCAAAGCCTACAATTTCCATATTATATTAACAATCATTTATCCTAAAACTATTAATCATCAGCTTCTATAGTGATATTTATTATACGACTGTCTTTACATAACAAAAATTTACGCTGCAATTTCAATCATTTCCTTAAACCATGACCTACATAAATGAGGATGTACAAAAATAAATGTAAATAAAAATTATAAAAATATCTGTCAGACAAATCTGTAGGATAATATGTTATAATTTCATTTATTATATGACATTTAATTTCTTCTCATAGACACTAAAATTTATATATATATATATATATATATATATATATATATATATATATATATATATATATATATATATATATATATATATATATATATATATATATATATATATATATATATATATATATATATATATATATATATATATTAAAGATTAGTGTACATGAAGAAGTTAAATATATTGATTTGGGTATATCATGGCCATAAACAAATAATTTGTCAATAAATTTAATCTTATAGAAAAATTTATAAAATATGCTTAAATGACACTTAACTAACATCACTGGAGCACTTTTTTTATTATAAAGTAAAAAATGTACCTCCTGCTTACTTAATGGAATGTATTCATGTAGAGTACATTGATAAAAAAAAGATGCTTAATGAACCCGTTTCTATTGGTGAAATAAAAACAAAAGACTTCACAAAAATTATCTGCTTTTATTTTATGAAACTCCAAATTTACAAACCAACTTGATTTTATGAAAAGAATTATATTTATGCTATTAAAAAATCAAGAAGTGCAAAAGATTCATGTTAAAATATTTAAATATTAGAAACATTTTATGCTTTTAAAAAATAATTAAAGATGCATGAGAAATCTTTAGTTATACTTATTTTTTTTCTCATGCATTCTAATATAATGCATGAGAAAAAATTAAGTGAATTTCAACTCAGGAACAACTTGCCTTATATATGGTAAATATATTACAAGGAATGCAGAGAAGAAATGATTTACTTATTAATTTTATAAAAGTTTTCTATTGTTTTTGCAGTAAAAAATAAAATTTCAATATGGTTATTTGCAATACAGCTATTATTTTTGTTGACGAAAATAGAATTATTTCAGCTTTAAAGTAAGGAAATGCAACTAATGCTGAGTAATTCACACAGAAGATCAATTTGGAGAATCAAAATTATATAATACAAGATTTAATTAAGATGTTCTAACATTAGTATTTATTCTTGAATGAAGAGAAAGAAGACGCAAAGTATATAGTAAGAAAATGTAAATTCAAAATCTACTTATTTAATTTTCTTTCTGATTCCCTGCTGCTCTTAAGAATTAAACTCCAGTGGCTTAGTAACTTCCCGCCGCTTCCCGTTAAGATCAGCAAAGTAAAGCATCATTTGCCGTAGCCAGTGATTGGGATGGTGACTACACTCTCCCAATCACTGCCCACCGAAAGGAGTTTCATGAAATTGCTGGAGCTACGTGGGCTCGGGCGTGTATTATGTGACTTCCAAATTCCTTCCCTTGGTGTGGTGTGGGTTGGGCTTAGGTGTGACGTCGTCAGCTGACCGTGGTGCAGATCTGCGAGGCATTTGGAAATTGAATTTATTATTTAAATAGGTTAGAATTTCAAACCATCTAACCTAAAGGTGCAGTCCGCGGTTCACCTTTAGCGCTATATATGCATGCCCTTCAGAATTTAATCACATTCAGCACTGCAAGAGACAAAGGTGAGAGCAATTTTTAGTAGTAGGGCACCCAATGAGAATGCAATCTTTGCCTCGAAACTGAAAGGATATGGAAACACAAGAGAGAGATAAAACGGACATCCAAGCCCAAACCAGGATTTGAACCCGACACTTACTGCTTCGAAGTTAATGACTCTAACTACCCAGCTATCAATCGATATCTGATTATTTACAATTAGAGAGATACAGAATTATAAAATAAGTTAATGCAGGGCTGTTCAGGAAGGAAACTGGCAGGGATTTATCCTAATAATTGTGGAAATCATGTTACATATTTCTAATTTTTACATGTACTGGATAATGTCTTGCAATGTTTAAATTATCCGTTGAAGGCTCAGATGTTTCACGAAGAATTTAGTTAATTTTTAAGTAAGTAATGTAGGTGGAAATGCATTAAATCTTAAATTCTAAAATGTTTCATAAAAATAGAGAATTGTTTCCATTAAAATCTTAATAACAAGAGGGCAAAATAATTTTATTATAACGTATCGAAAGCATGACATTTTGTCAACAAAAATAAAACGTCTCAGAGAGAATTTTCATCTGAAATATATTCCATTAGTTCATTGCGCATTTATGAGCTGATGTCGATTGCATGATAAAAAATAAACACTTCAAATCTGAAAAAAAAATTAAATCTTCAATGATTTCGAGGTGGTAAAACACTTCAAATATAAGAACAAAAATCATATTTGCAATGATTTTGCAGTGGAAAAATTTCCTTTAAAAACAAGAAAGCCATTAGCACGTAGAGTAATAAATAGGTTTCCGTTTCCTCGTTTTTTATCATTCACGAGTTGTAGATGAATCAGCGTGGGGCAATACATCAAACATAACATCTTCCCAACCACTTCCGCAATTTGTGGTTTTCAGATGTATAACCAACGACGTAATTTGGCTTCGTTCCATCGGGACTAAAACCGCCAAGATAGGAATCGATGGTAAAAATTTTTCTACCGTTCCAACAAGAAAATTTTTTTCACTCTTGTTTGGCCTTTGATGTTAGTCTTAATGGAATATGTAAAAAATTGATGAATAAAGGTACAATGGTTTCAATGTTAACAGTAAAATCTTTGAAGCCGTGATGAAACTGATGTTCTGATGGCCATTTTTGAAACAAAAAGATCGTTCAAGTTTTATTTTTCGTCGACAATTATTCTGTCGTTGGAACAATTTTTTTCTTTGAGAATAAAAAAGCTATTATTAAGTACTGAATACTTTATGACAACAGACTTAATCACATTTAGATTAGGGGATCATCAGCAAAATTAATAGACTCAACTTATTAACTGAGATTTAATAAAATAGGACACGCGTGATTCTAAAATCATGAAGTCTATTCGATGTGAATGCTCTAAAAATGTTGCATTTATCATAAAAGCAATAAATTCAATAAACTCTAATACAAAACATAAAATTTTACTCTTCAAATTTAACTTTAATGTGTCATAATAAAGTTAGAGTGGTTAATTGTTAGTTACATCAATCTTATCTCATTACTATATTATAAAAGTAATGATTTAATTTCATTTAGGAATAATTTAAAATATTTCTTTATTCTTACTGTCTACATCAAATTTAAAAATATCTTAATAGTGGAAGTATTACGCTCATTTATTTTATATTTTTATTTATATGTTTCTTTCCCTTACGTCATATTGTCACAAATAATTATACAAAGACATTATAATTTAGTTTCTATTAATTATACGAGGGTCACTTTGAAATTTTTGATATACAACTAAGTTTTTAAAGTTATACTTACAAAATTTTAGGTATGTTCACAATAGTTTCCTACAGCATCAATGCATTTTTGTAGACGAATTTTTCACTGATTAAATGCCTCAAGCCATTCATTTCTTGGAATAGATGAAAAAATGCATTTATAGCCACATCAATCTCTTCTTCTGAATGAAAACGACGTCCACGTAAGTTCTTTTTTAGATTAAAGAATAACCAAAATCGCACAAAGCTAGATCAGGTGAATACGGGGGATAATCAATCACTTTAATTTGTTTTTGTTTAAGAAACTCAATTGTTAATCCAGCTGTACGTGAAGATGCATTGTCATTGTGAATCATTAATCCCCTATCATTCAGTTCTTGTAGAATTTCTGGAAGACATTTAGTGGTATACCAGTTGTCTGTTACTGTCTTCCGTCCTTCCAACTTTGACCAATCCCGTACTTCTGAAGAAAACGGCATACATCACTTTTTTCAGAGCGCATTGTTTTTTCACCATTGTCGGCGTGGGATCATTTTCAAAGACCCATACGTTGCTTTCTTGACGTATTGGAACATCAAAAAACGGTATGTACGTTTCATCACCTGCTATAATTTTAGAAATGATGCGGTGGTCGTCATCATTTAGCAATTTAAGAATTTCTTTACTGATTCTAACAAGCTCCTCTTTTTGGTACTCAGTTAGTTTATGTGGAACCCAACGGCAAACTACTTTTTTCATATGTAATTCTTCATGAATGATTTTGTGTATAGCTGCGGATCCAATGTTAAGTTCCTTCTGTATCATTTGATAGGTACAGCGATTATCATCCATTAACATTTTTCGTATGGCGGACAGATTATCTGGGATTACTGCCGACGGCGGCCTTTCTGTGTGTTTTTCATCCTGGAGAAAACTGCGACCTCTTCTAAATTCTCTAAACCATCTGAATACAGTAGCACGAGCTAGAGATTCATCACCAAATGATTGCAACCTTTGAACGCATTCTTCTTAATTTAATCCTGCTTTAAAATAGTAGAAAATCATAGCGCGAGAATGGTCTCGTGTCAATTCCATTATCTCTTCTGCTGAAAATTTACTCTACGCTAAACAAGTTGAAGTATGTCAGTAAGAAAATCGTCTTCTGTGTTAAAATACTTTGTATTTTAAAATTAAACCGTATTTTTATTTTGTAAATTCTCGTCTTCGCGTACCTCAAAAATTTCAGAGTAACCTTCGTATAACAAAATTAACACGAAATTTAATCTGGAACAAGATTAACATAGATTCATTTTATCAAAAATGAAAGAGATAATTATTGCGCACTTTATATTTTAAAAATTTTACTATAATATAATTGATGCAATTATGAATGATCTTGTATTACGTTATATTCATTATTGATTGCGATTTGGAAAAAATCTGAAGTTCAGAAATATTGCTTTATTTTCTCTACATTTTTTAAAATTTTTCTGCACCCATTTATATCGAAATACGTTTCCACTAATACTTCGTATTAGCCTTAAATCAAATTTTATTTGTAATTTTATCACAAAATAAATTGATTTGGAATATTTCTACAATATACAGAAATAACTTATTAAATTTTAATTGAAATCCTACCGATAATTTATACTTCTTTATGCTAATAAATATTTTTATAAACATTGTTCAAATGTCTACCTTAAATAAATATTAAAATTAGAAGTATTATTTTTATTTTATATTTCTTTCTAATCCTTCTCTATCTAGAAGAATATCTAGAAACAATTTCTTTGTTTATCTAGAAAAGCTTTTTTGAATTAATTTCTAGAAATTATACAAAGCAAAGTAATTTGCTTGCAAATATACTAAATTTGAAGTTACTTTATAATTATTTAACCTTATAATTAATTAAAAGTTTATATTTTTATGTTATTTTATATTCGCTAAATAATTCAAATTAAAATTTATTAAAAAAGTAATCTTACTTATTTTTATTGTATAAAATATTACTCAACCATTCCTTTTAGAGGGAAGCTCAAAATATTTTCAAATTAAAATCAACCGAAAAACATCAAACTAATAATGTATATTTAAATTTGATAGAATTATTTTTTAAATTTATTATATGCTAAGAATAAGAATTGAAGTTTGTTGAGAACCGTTTTGTTTGTCATATTCTTTTAAGTAAAAAAAAAATAAAATAAAAAAAATCCCATAAGATAAGAATTCTGATTTATTTCTTAAATTATTTCCTTCACTAATCCCTAGCTATACAAAAACAGTTTCTTAAGAGTTCTTTAATTCTCGAATTAACTTTTAGGAATCTTCAAATCAAATTAACTTGTAAATTAACTGTGGTATTGAGTCAATTTTGAATAATTTTATTTTAATTTCATTTTAAATTAGTGATAGTTATTTACAGATATTCATATTTTTTATACTAAATGCTAACTTCTATTTATAACAAATGGCAGCATTCATTACTTTCCTTCTTCTTCCAAAACTTCCATCCTTCCCGTGTACCACTCCTTCTAGATATCAATGATAGTAGAACTCCAGTAATCTAAATTACTTATTATACGAATCGTTTTCAGAAATTTAGTAAATTAAATAGGACTAAAGAATAAAAGAAAAATGAAAACATGAAAAAAATGGAAAGATAAGAGAAAGAAAAAGAGGAGAATTAAAGAGACTGTTCACTTGAGTAAATCGGAAACATTCTTTTGAAAATTCCTACAAGTTCAGAAATGACTATGAATTTCGAATTTTAAATGATGGTAAACTTAATGAAAATGTCAAGGAAGAAGTTGACCTTAATGTTGAAGATGAAACAGACACAGAACTATCAGATAATGAAACATTTGCTGGCTTTGAAACTGCTTTACGTGGACGGAGCGTCAATCTAAGTGTGACTTTTCCAACTTTTCATTATCTAAGGGGATGCACGATTTTCGGCCTGAAAACAAATGAATGCCGCGATTTTCATTTATAGAACTTTATGTACAAACTCTTTTAATGTAAACCACTTTACGGACATATTGTTTTAAAGTGCAGCACTTTGAGTACACACCGTATTAATGTGCAGCACTTTGAGTATGAACTGTATTAGTGTACATCACTTTGAGTACATACTGTATTAATGTATAGTACTTATAAGTACCTTATTATGAAAATTATTGCATTTTCATTTAATGATCCAAATACTTTTCTGTATTAATGTACAGTACTTGTAAGTGCCTTAATATGTAAATTATTGCCTTTTCATTTAATGATCCAAATACTTTAAAAAAAATCTGGTTTTTTCACCCATTTTCATTATACAATAATTAATTAAAATAAACCCTTTTTTCTAAAAATTCCAACTAATCCAATTTTTGATTATTCGAATAGGTTCCGATCCCAGTTGATTTGGATAATTCGAGCTCTACTGTAGTTCTACAGTTTGTGATATATTTAATTTTTTAAGCTAAATCTCTATACCATATAACACAATTTATTTGTAAATTTATCTTAGAGTGAATCAATTTTGAAACATATGACCATAATTTAAAGAAAACATAAAATTTTATTATATTTGTTATCTTCCCCCGATTCAAACAAATCATAAAATAAGCATTCTTATGTATCTTTGTCTCAAATTATTTCCCTCCCTAACCATCACTTCCCCAGAGAAGTTTCTTGAGGTAGGACGTAGCAACTCATTACAGAGGCACGAGTCTCTCAGCACAAAATTCTAGGAGAACTTGATCTATGCGTGGACATACTAGAAACCTAATTTTGTTCCGCATTTTTTTCTCAAAGCTCCACACCACAATGCCACTTCTGTGTGAAAGCGCAGCCCTGCGAAGATAATTAATGATCCCCCTTGCCGTCGTAAAGGCTGTCACCATAAGAAAACCTCCAAGACAAGGGAAAAGCGCGGATCATCATCATCGCATTTTATAAAACTCTGCTTTTGTGGAGCTTCAAACTTTCGCCAAAGTTTCAGTTTTGAGATATTATATGTACAGAGAGCGAGAGAAGTTTTGACTATAATCGTTCTTCTCTTTTGCAACATTACTTTCTGTTTTTATGGCAGAAAATATAATTTGTAACATGCGAATAAGATACTGATAAACATGACTGTGAACAAGACGAAATTTAAACACTTTAGACTGAATTTATATTAATTATACGTCGAAAGTTTGTCTTAACAAATTTTAATACGCATTTAAAAATAGTAAAAAAGTTAAATGAAAGCAGTATAAATAAAAGTAAGTAAATCAAAAAAATGGCAGAAAATGTAATTTGCAACTTGTGAATGAGATACCGACAAACATGTCTAAACAAGACGAAATTTAAACACTTTAACCTGATTTTACACATTAATTATATGTTGAAGGTATGGATTAATTAATTTTAATAAGGATTCAAAATTAGTAAAAAATTAAACAAATGAAATATTAATAAAAACGAAAAATAATAAAATTAAAAAAAAAGAGCAAAGAGTTTAACCTTTTCATCATTTAATATATTCAGTTTTAAATATAACATTAGAAATGTAACAAACAAAAACTGTATAAATAACGTATTTTCATTTACCTAGTTACAAAATTGAAAAAATATAATTGAAGACAAGTATAATGACTTAATACGTAGCAAATATAATTGCTATATATGAATATGATTCTCTCCAAAAGATCTCTATAAACAAGACAATATTTACAAATATTTTCTATCATTTATATTTCAAAAGAATAGTTTAAGAGATTTTTAATATGGATTCATAAATAATGTAAAATTAAGTTAAATAATATAAAAAATAATGAAAAATTGAAAAATATTAATAAAAATTTAAGTAATTTAACTTATTAGTTTATTACTTGAAAATAAAGAGAACTTGAATATAAATATTAAAAATTAATAAATAAATGTCAAATATTGAAAAAATTCTTACTTTTAATCTAACTGCATCCTAAATTTATTTGAATAATTATTTTAGTATAGTTATAAATTCCTAAAGAAATGACCACTAGCTTTTTTCAAGAATTCAATGTTCAATTTAATAAACGTGTATATAGAGTGCTTGAGACATGTTCTTTAAATTTATTGGAATCATATTGGAAATCCATAAAATATGGATAGGTGATAATATAAATGGTGACTTATGTCAGCACATGTGAATCAATATTTAATGAGGAATACGCATTAAAGCTTTGGGCTATGTGCACCCAATATAATTTGTTTTTGATTTTGAAGATATGCACATTTAATATTGTTCTCAGTATCTAAAATAAACGTGTTATTCCTTAGCTAAATACATTTTCACAACTTATTCAATGCCTGGAAAGTTTAGCAACTTTATATTGTTTTGTACTATTTTATTTGTAACTTAGTTGATATTGATTATTCGTATTTTAGATGAATAACGTCTGTTACATAAATCATCTAACAAAAATATTATAGACTATAAATAAATTATGAATGTATTCTTTCTATATTTTTAATTATTAATTTAGTGCTCCCGGTGCTTAATATATTATTGATTCACTTCTTTTTATATTCAGTGAATGGTATCTGAATATAAAAATCTTAGCCATATTCTATCTCTCATTTTCCTTTCTATTCATATTTGCGCAAGAAATTCTCGGAAACTCTGGCATCACATGACTATTAAAATTCCTTCTATTTGTAATCCAAGATGTTTTAGGGATAAATATATTATCTTAAAACAGAACATGTAAATAGTAGTTTATGTAACGCATTAAAAAGTTTCAAAAGCATTTTTATACTTCTCATATTATTTAAATTATTTTAAAATTATTAAAATTTCAGGTATTTACAAATTTACGTCTGTTTTCATTTTTTAGACAAATCTGTTCTTAGTTAATTAATTTTTTAATATTTATTGTGCACACACACACACACACATATATATATATATGTATGTATGTATGTATATGTATTTATAAATGTATATGTATTTATATATATATGTATATATATAGATATGTATATATATATGTATATGTATATTTTTTTATATATATATATATATATGTATATATATATATATTATTTATATATATATATATATGTATATATATGTATATGTATATATATATATATATATATATATATATATATATATATATATATATGTATATGTATATATATATGTATGTATATGTATATGTATTTATATATATATATGTGTGTGTGTATATATGTATATATATAAATATATATTCATTGTGTTATATTACATAAATGAAAGAAAAATATTTACGTCTATTTGTTTATAGCTTGCCACACAGTTTCCTATTGAGATACATTTATATCTACATGGCTATCCTAAATATACTTTTTTCTATACCAGACAAATACTTATAGTTTTTTAAAATAAGTTATTACTTTATTCTTGCTAAAATAATGCGAACAACTAAAAGTTACTTTCCCTTTTTATTTTTCTTGAACTCATTAGCATAATTAGCATAAATAAAATGTAATAAGGTATCTTGTTTTGATACATTAGAACATTCAAGCTATATATTTATCTAATTAATGTTATTCATGTAAACATTGTGTTTAAATTCATATCTGTTTCTCAAAGTTAACTTAAAATTATAAAGATTCGGTTTAAAATAATTTTCCTTAAAATCTAAAGAATAACTCCTGGCTAATTATGTAAATAAGTACGTCTAAAGCAGAAAGTAATGCTCAAAATTTATTCAAGATAAGATTTTTATCTTTTTTTAACAAAAGTTTAGAAATTTTTAGTCATATTCAAAAATAAAATAATTGCTTGAAGAATTCGAATTTAATTATTTATGTTCATCTAAATAATATTCTTTTTAGAAGTATTTTATATACTTAATAATATTTTGCTCTTTTCTGTTTCTGTATTTATTTAAAACTCCCTAATTTACAAAGTAAACGTGTATTTATTTTATATGCGCTTAAATTTACAATTGAAATTTATTATTTCATTAGTGGATAATACGTTTTTAATGTATTTTTTATGAAAATAGAATGAAGAAAACTAGAAGTTTATAATTTATGGCACTGTAATGAAATAAGTTAAAATTATTTAAGAAAAAATATTTTTACTGACATTATTCACAGTTCAAAATACAATTCTGAAGCAGGTAACTAAAAATAATAAATATAATATAAAACAGCAGATTTATTATAAGAGTATGTTACAATTTTGAATATATATATGATTTTTGATACATTTCTGAAGCAGGTAACTATAAATAGTAAATATACTGAACACGAATATCAGATTTATGATACGCATGTGCATACACATTTATTTACTCATGAATGTTATTGAAAATAAAAACTAATCTTAAGTATATAATCTGCATTTGTTTTATATAAAAATAAATTTATTTTATAAATGCATTTTCATTAAAATTTTAATTATTCCAAAATTAAAACATATTTTATTATAATCGATATGCAAATTTCCTGTGTAGATATAAAAATTGTTGAAATCCATACAAAATATGTAAATACATTCTATTACTGATTACTTTGTTCAGATTAATATCAATTTAATTTACTTGTGAATAATAAAAATAAAATATTCAATTTTTATAAATTTGTGACATACTTTCATACAGATATCCTATTGGACCTTAGATTTACTAAAACTAATGCCAATATAACCTTCTTGTGTGTAATATGTGTAAAATATCCGGATCTCAGTTGATTAAGGAAACATTCTAAAAGATTAATTTAATAAGTAAAAAAAAATTAGAATATTCATGTGATCCCATACAGAAGATATAATTTCCTTTGTAAGTTTCACTAAAATTGTATTTTATGTAAAAAAAATCTAGTTATTTTTTAGAACAAAATAGTTACTGAGTCAGGCAATTACAAATTAATCGATACGCTGTTCCAGAAGAACAGCATTAAAAGAAACAACACATAAATATTAAATTATTTTGGACCAAAATAATAAAAAACCTACTTGTGAATCTTTAAAATACAGAAAGTTTTTGCAAAAAATTTTTAGTTATATATTATTCGTTATTTAACAATTTCAGCCAAGAGTAATCAAGATCATGACATTAATGATGAAATTTTCAGATAAGAATTTGGTTCTTTGTTAAGTTCCTGCTTTAGGACATTTTCATTGATTTCTATACCCTTGAGTTAATAGTTTGATTAACAATTTTCCGCTGTTGAGATATTATTGTAAGGAATTAAAAAAGACAATTATTTTATGTCTCATTTTCGCCATTTGTTCTTTGATTGTTAGCGATTATTCGAAAATGGTGTATCAGAAATCTTTACAAATACAATGTGCATTTTACTTGCATTACATATAGGAATGTCAACTTAATCAATGGTTATTTATTCAGATCTAAAAGACTAATTCTATTATTTGTTAAGCACTCACTTTTTTTTTTTAATTAGCCTATACCGAGAATAATCATTTCTGCTTATTTCTCCTTCAATGATAATAGAAGACCTCTCTAAAATTTATAGGAATAATACTTATCTAATCTTATAATTTGGCTTCAAATATTTATTATTTTTTTGTGAGTTAGTGTCAGCTGAGAACTTATTTCTATAAATCAGAATTATAACAATATATCTATTTTCACAGCACAAATACATATTATAAAATTCATTCCAAGTTACTATTTGTTTATCTATCTATCCATATAAAAGGAACATAAATGAGAAAAGTTTTAGTATTTTTTCTCATGTTTATATTATTTATTTTTTAATTAAACAATTCTTTAAGGTATTTAGAAACATTAATCTGTATTTCCTATTAATTTAATGAATTATGAACTTTTGGTTGAATAGTAATATGTGTCTTTCCATTAAACATTTGAGAGAAACAATTGCATTTGCAAAATTCATGATATGTGGATTTAATTAGTGGATGTGATTGTGGATTTCATTATAAAATAAAAATAAAGCTTTCGGAAATAGTTATTTATGCATTGTTATTCATATAAAGAGCAGCTTATAAATGAATACAGTTACACTTATATTTTGCCTAAAAATTATAAAAAAAATCATTTGAGAATAGCAGTTGAATGCGTAAAATTAATGTTATGCAGATTTAATTTTCTGATATGGGAATTTTTTTACAAAATAAAAATATTAAGTTCTTTACACATCGAGTTATTTATTCATTATATTCATTAAAAGAGTAGCTTATAGCTGAATGTCCAACCACATTTATTGCTTAAAAGTTATAAAGTTTGATTGAAATAACATTCTGTTATCTTTAATTGCATTAATTAATTCCTTTGTAATTAGTAATCCTTTATAAAAATATTTCCAAATCCATTCAGCAATTTATAAATGAAAGGAATTAAGGTGAGTATTATTTTTAATTAAAAACTAAAATGTTTGTAAAAATAAAAATTATTCTACTCAACTAAGCAATTCTTAAATTTCAAATAACTTAAATTTATAAAAAATAATAATTCATGGCATGAAAATAAATAACATTCTTTTTTGTATTAACAGGGACTATATTTTATTTGTGATTTCTATAATACATGGATTTTAAATATTTGGACTACAATCAGTTCGTTTCACTCTTGCAAATCTAGACCGACAGCTCAAGTTTTAATTTAAGACCGGACTCCTTTAACATGCTAACTTCCATACCTAACATGTTTACTTATTCTCTTCGGCAAAATCTCTCGCCGGGTTTGGTGAAAATTCAATTTCCTCCTATTCAAATTTAAATTTTGCTCCCCACGCAAAGTAGGAGCCTTTCAATCTGCTAACAATGAGGGAGCAAATCATGTTCGAGCGCATTTTTCTGTCGTTTCGCGCAGAGAACTCCTCAAGTTAACTTTTAAAAATTCCCTTTCTTCTGTTTTTTGTTCCATTTTATATCTTACTTAGTTTCTTTTTGAAAAAAAAGTTTTATGTCTTTCTTGAGTCTGACATTCTTAGAAGCACGATTAGTGTGAATGGTCTATATGCTAAACTTAATACTAATTATTCGATTTCTATAGTGATGATTTGTTCAAATTCATGTTAATCATTAAGAATTCACTTTCTTCAAATGTTGTTCTTTTATATATTATTTAGTTTTCTTTTGTAAATATGTTTCATAAATTTTTTCCACACTTCATACGTGCAAGTATAATAAAAAATTGTCTAAATACAAAACTTGATATCAATTATTAGATTTCTATATTAATGGGCAAATCTAGCTCCTATTCATTGTTAAGGATTCATTTGCTTCTATTTTTTGTGTTTCCTTTTATATTTCTATTTTAAAGAAGTTTTGTTTCTTTTTTGAGTATACCATTTCTACAAATATAATAAAAGTATGATTTTTATGTTATAAACTTAATATCAATTATCAGATTTTATTGTGGTGATTTAATCAAACTCCAGCTAACTTATGATAACTTATGTGACTCTCTTCTATTTTTTATTTATACTACTTTATTTTTAAAATACACATTTTATATCTACCTTGAGTACAGCTTTTTTACAAGCGCGTGTAAGAAATAGTCTGTATGTAAAGTTCAATATCAATTATCACATTTCTCTGTAATAGCACTGTTCAAATTAATTCATACAGTATTTTAAAAATTTCCTTTTTTATCTATTTTTGAAATCATTACATGTCATTTAGATTCCGTTTGATAAATATTATTGCATTCCGGCTTATACCATCGCAAAAAATATTGAAAAACAGCTACACGCGAGATTTAAATACGAGTTATCTGTTTTTTATAAGAATAATTTAATTTAATTCAAATTATATATTTGCAACTCAGTTTCTTCTGTTTTTTATTTCCTTTCATATAATATTTAGTTTGTTTTTTTTCCAGAAACATCAAGTTTCATGTCTTTCGAATAGCAATTTTGCAAAAATTATAAAAGAATTCACAGTATGCAAAATATCCATTTTAGAGCTTAATAATTAAATATTATTCATTGCATAATAGGGTACACGATGCTTTGAATATTACATAAGCGTTTGATTAAAATTAAGCAAATATGCTGAGATATAATGAATGTCATATTTTTATTACATATAACATTTACACACATGAAAGATTAAAATATTAAAAGCATAATTTATGAAATGGTTAATAAATATTCCATATGTTTTAATAACTGATAAAAAGATACAATAAAATAATTATCAAAACAATTTGGTCATCATTTTCTCAAAAATAAAACTTGTAAGTTTTGTACATTTCTTAAAACTTTGAAAAGAACTTGGAAATTCAGTTAGATATAATTAATTTTCAAAATTAATATTGTATTTTTGTACAAATATAAGTATAAGAACCAACCACCTTGCATTTCTGCGAAAATATTTGACTTCACAATAAAAATATGTAAGACTTGTTTGGAAATTTTCACATTCACCAATACATCGCCCATTTTTTTCTGTGTTTTATTTTTTGAATCGTATACTTAGACTCGTCATGGATCCTTCTGGCACTTGGGTTCACTCCAAGGTATTCTTATACAAAGGAAGATGTCTCAGAAAATAGCTGTTTTATTCTTCCCCGTAAATGTGAATTTCTCGCTTGAATTTCTTCTCGCATTCGTGGTGAGTTATCAATATTTGGGTAAAATTAATCCGAAGACTTACGAAAGTCCGAGTTTAAACAGTAAATCTCGGTCTAATTATCCCTTGATTGCGAATAATGATAATTGAGAGACAAACAAACTAAACCACCATTTTAATGTGTATCATATATCTTAAATTTCTCTAAAAAACAACTGACATATTATCCTAGATTGTCTTTAAAATATAAATCAAGATATCAGCATTATTATCTCAATATGTTTAGATGTCATCATTATTGTCTGAGATCAATATTTTATTACTTAATATCAAGAAACCACACCGATTGAAGGGCCACCTGACTGGAAAGTCTTAAATGAATTGTTGGTGACTTTCATTTCATATTTTTTAGTTACTGTATCTCTTTATATTCCTTTCTAAATCAGTTTTTAATCGTTATGAGACAGTTAAAAAACTTACAATATTTATTGTTACCTAAGTCTAATTTTTTGTAATACAGTGACTGATCGATTAACTAACAGTTGGAACTGTGAAAAAAATCAGACAACGAATATTTTGCATTCGTGCATAATGATTTTTCTATTCGGAAAACGAACACATACGAATAACGAACTAAGACGAATTCGAAGGAACACTTCTCGGCTCTCGGGCATAATGTGCAGGGTTCCCAACGAAAAAAAACCTTTTTTTCATCGCTCTTGAATTATGTTGATTTGCCTATTAAACTTAAGTTATGTTGCTAATAAACTTCAAAGTTCTATACTGGAATTGTTTTGTTACAATAGAATATTTGTAGCCAAAGAAGACAGACAGTTTCGGTTTTGAATGAATTCAAAATTGAGACTGATTTCATTTTCAGCAACCCCACCTTGTTTCTTCGTTGAAGAAATGGGAGGATCTCAGAACAATGGTCTCAGAATAGCACCAAATCAAGCTGATATCAAAAAGATTAGGTATTTTTACAACAACAATGATATTAGTAACTTAAGAAAGTATTAAAAATGATAGAAAAGCAATCGGCATTGCACATGTTCTTTAATGTTCCATAAACAAAAAATGAAAAGGGCTTATTAATATGCAAGTTTATACATATCTATTAATTAAAAAATTTCTAAAAAATTGTACACCCTTTTAAATTTTAGTGTCTCCAGAATAAATCAATTGATTTCATAAAAAATATATGGTACATCGATAATTGATTAACGAAAAGTTTGGATAGCGAACGTAGTCTTGTAACAGATTTTTTTTTTTAACTAATCACCCATCGTACTAGATTAAAGAACTGGTGATATAATCCTACAAAAAATGACTACTAATTATATATTTGTTCTTTTATAAAGTCACAATGAGCAAATTATTAAATACTTAAAGATTGATATAGTGTTATTTGAATGAATTTTAGAAAAACCAATTATTATATGCATTTCTCCTTCATAAGCTGGGAATTCCATTAATTAAGGAGCATTGATAAGTCTAAAATATTTCTCAAATCTGTGTAACTTCGTATAGCATAACAGAAAAAACTTCACATATCGATTAATGATTACATAATAAATGTAATTAAAATATTTACTTTATTTTAAGAGTTATATTTACATGTTTATCTCTATAATAAAAGAGAATCTGATTGAAGTTCTGTTCTTTTAATATTAATAACTGTTTTGATATTATTCTTTTACATTAAATTTCAAATTAATTTAATTTAAATTTAAGTTCTATTGCATTTAATTGCAGAGCCATGGTTTAAATATCGATATTCTTCTTCATTAATATAAAAATTATATAATCTGTAAAATTAAAAAAAAAAAAAAAACAGTTTTATAAAAATTTCATTTTACATTTGACAGTGTAATTCTTATGTTAAAACAAATTTTCTAAATCCCATTTCATTTCTACTTTAATATACATAAATGTTTCTTTAAAATGCAATAAAATATTTTTCAGTATGTTGAATTAATTAATTACTTCAGAGTTCTGAAAATAACAAATCCCATTTAAAATGAAACTAGTCCTTAAGAGACAAGAATTTTTATTGCTTAGTAATCGCTTACTAACATTATACGGATAAAAAAAGGAACATATTTAAGAGAGCGAAATAAAAAAGATCTCAATATATTTCAATATTACTTTACTCCAAATGTATACTTTAATTAAAATAGAAAATTAAAAAGTATATATATATTTATTTTTAAATTATTTTCCTTTTTAATGAAAGCGATTTTGTTCATCAAAATTAATCACGGAATTTTTAAAATTTCTCTTTTCCGACAACATATGTAATTTGATTCAATTTTTTCGTGTTGGTCGTTTAAAAAATACCGTTCTAAATCTCTGTAATCTTGACGTCAAATTGTACACCTTGCTTAACTTTTCAATAACATTTTAATAACGCAAAATTTTATTTCATTTTATTTTTTATCTGAGCAAACGTTCAGAGAATGTCGATGGTCACCACTCCATCATTTGGGTTTGGCAGCTTTGTTTTTACTTTCCCTCATCAAGCAAAGTCTACTAAAAACAAACCTCTTTAGAAAATTTCGCTAATGAGCCAGATGGCTGTTTTTAATTGCCACGCGGCGATTTCTTCTTTTTCCGCTCACCACAAATAGTTGTTTCACTTAGTCTCAACAAACAACCCACGCCTTCCAAAAAAAGAAAAGTATTAGGAAGAGAAAAAAAAAACTTTATGCATTCATCTGTATTTATTAAGGCTTCAACTGACTTTAAACCACAGAATTCTTCTAGATACTAATGAGGCCACTTGTTCCAAAAATGGTAAAAAAACAACCTGTTATAAAAAAAGTTACTAATGTAAGCAAAAGTCTAGAAGTGGAAAATCTCATTATTTTGGAAATTTTATGGACGTGTTTCTTTATGAATTTTCCTTGGTGAATTGTTTTCTGAAGTCAGAACGTGGTGATATGGAAAGATTTTTCTATCATATTAGAAATTGTTGTGAGAGAAACGTTTCGCCAAATAATCATATGTTAAATGTTTTTATATATTTCGCTTCTTGACTCTGGTAATTATTAGAACATTTTTTTTAAATAAAAGCAGTAAAGAAACTAATAATAAACAAAACCAATGTAATTTGATATTAGATGATTATAAATATAATGAGGAATTAAAATAAACATATTCGTGATTTTTTTTAAAATTCAGATGTATTTAGTACAAAAATCAACGATTATACAATACTGGGCCTTAAAATTGCTACACCAGGAAAAAATGCAAATAACAAAATGATATTTATTGGACAAACATATTATACTAGAAATAACAAGTGATTAAATTTTCAAAACATTTAGCTGGATATATAGATCCTGAGAAATTAGTACCCAGAACAACCACCTCTGGCAGTAATAACAGCAGTTATACGCCTGGGCATTGAGTCAAACAGAGATTGGATTGCATGTACAGGTAGAGATGCCCATGCAGATTCAACACGATGCCACAGTTCATCAACCGTAGTGATTGGCGTTTGGTGACGGCGTTTCCATTGACGTTTCCATTGACCAGACGTTTTCTATTGGTGAAAGATCTAGAGAACGTGCTGGCCAGGGCAACAGCCGAACATGTTCCGTATCAAGGAAGGTCCGTACAATACCGGCAACATGTTGTCGGGTATTATCCTGCTAAAACGTAGGGTTTCGCAGGGATCAAATAAAGGGTAGAGTCAGGGGTCGTAACACACTAGAAATGTAACGTGCACTGTTCAAAGCACCGTCAATGCGAACAAGAGGTGACCGAGACGTGTATCCAATGGCACCCCATATCATCACGCCAGGTGATGGGCCAGTATGACGATGACAAATGTAACGCTGCCAGTGTGCGTTCACCACGATGCCGCAAAACACGGATGCGACCATCATGATGCTGTACACAGAAACTGGATTCATCTGAAAAGATGAGGTCTCGCCAGTCGTGCACCCAGGTTCGTCGTTGATCACACCATTGAAGGCGCTCTTGTCTATGACGCCGCGTCAAAGGAAGCCTCAGCCATGGTCTCCGAGCTGAGAGTCCATTCTGCTGTAAACGTCGTCGAACTGTTCGTGCCGACACTTGTTGTCTTCCAAACGACCCCATTTCTTGACTCACGGCTCGTGACGTGGTTGCACGATCCATTACGGCCATGCGGATAATATGCCTGTCTTCTCGGCTGCTAGTGATAGGTGGCCGTTGACATCCCGCATGGCGTTCCGTATTACCGTCCTGAACCCATCTATTCCATATAATGCTAACAGTCATTTGATCTCGACCGACACGAGGAGCAATACTGCGATAAGATAAACCGCAATCCCGGTACGCTACAATTCAACCTTTATCAAAGTTAGAAACGTGCTGGTACGCATTTCTCCTTCTTATATGAGGCATCACAACAACTTTTCACCAGGCAACAACGTTCAAATGCAATTTGTGTATGAGGAAGCGGCTGAACAATTTCCTCATTTAAACATATAGGTATCGCTACTGGTGCTTGCTTTGTCTGAATGCTCTGAAAAGCTAATCATTTGCATATCACAGCACCTTTTTCTTTTCGTTTAAATTTCTCTTCTGTAGCATGTCGCCTTTTTGGTGTAACAATCTTAATGGCCAGTGGTCTATATAACCATACCAAAATAAAAAGAATAGTATAGCAAGAATAGAGAAATAATAAAGAACTATGAGAAAAAACGTGCTGTTTAGAATCTATAGAGTGTGTGAAATAAGCCAAATAAAAAATGTTTAAGCTTGGAATAAATATTTCACCGTTAAAATTATTTTCATTACGACATCTAGAAGAACAATAAACACTATAAGATGACTAACCAAATATACTACAGTAAAAATCATTGCGTTACACTTAGTATTTATAGTTAACTTTAGATCACAGAAAACAGTACAAAAACTAGCTTTCGAATTCGGAACATTATGTTGTAAGCTCTCCTCTTCTTGTAAGTCAAAATTCAACGCAATCCATTGTTCTTCCTCCATCAGATGGCAACTAAATTCCATTTACGATAAAATACTTATTTTGAACCCATCTCAGCAAGAAGTTAAGAACTGACCCTCACCTATTCTGTACAGAACATGGACAATAAGATTTTCAGACTTTAATTCAAGCAGTAATGTTTGATTTATAAATATACTTTCAGACAGATATAGTGTCCATGCTTTTAGCCACTTTGTATCTATACGAAGTGAAGTTTCGACTTATTTCTCTGTTGATATGGTTTTTTTTATCATATTCTAGATGGAATTTCTATTGGTTTCGTTAAAACAACAAAATTATCTATCGTTGGAAATCACTGGAGAAAATCCGTATCACAAAAAAGCCATGTATCTCGAGCATAAATTTACAATGTTTTTGCTATCAGCAATTTGTTAATTTAACCAAAACTTTTTCTTCAATATCTATTTTTTTGATAATATTACCATTATACGATTTTTTCAATTATTATCTATTATCTCTAAGTTAATTTATTTTTGTTTTTCTAAGCAAATTATGTGTGTAATATATAGAGGCATATATTTTAGTTCTACCTTTAAAACTTAATATAAAATATACAGCAGTAAGTACTGAAATACCGAATTTTGTATGACAGCATTTTTAGCAAGAAACAATGGAATAATTCAATAAAAGTCATTAAATTACAGTTTTTTTATTGTATCTAAACTAAGTTATATAAGATTTCCTTAAGCAAATTAACAAAGGAACGATATATTTTTGTGCATCAATTAAAACTGGCATTAAACGTTTAAGAAATGATGACCATTTCAACATTTTTTAACAAGAAATAAATTTCTTCTGTACAAAATCAGTGCATTCCATACATTATTTGTTTCCATTCAGGTATTTCAGGTGTTAATATTTATTAGTTCTAATGAAAGTACTAATTTAATATATATATATATATATATATATATATATATATATATATATATATATATATATATATATATATATATATATATATATATATATATATATATATATATATATATATATATATATATATATATATATATATATATATATATATATATATATATATATATATATATAGTACGTTTAAGAAATGATGACCATTTCAACATTTTTTAACAAGAAATAAATTTCTTCTGTACAAAATCAGTGCATTCCATCCATTATTTGTTTCCATTCAGGTATTTCAGGTGTTAATATTTATTAGTTCTAATGAAAGTACTAATTTAATATATATATATATATATATATATATATATATATATATATATATATATATATATATATATATATATATAGTATAGTACGTTTAAGAAATGATGACCATTTCAACATTTTTTAACAAGAAATAAATTTCTTCTGTACAAAATCAGTGCATTCCATCCATTATTTGTTTTATTCAGGTATTTCAGGTGTTAATATTTATTAGTTCTAATGAAAGTACTAATTTAATATATATATATATATATATATATATTAAATTAGTACTTTCATTAGAACTAATAAATATTAACACCTGAAATACCTGAATGCGTATATCAGTGATTGTTAATAATACGAAAGCTATGTGCATATTCTACATATTCATTTAATTACAATTTTATACGTAAGTAAGAAGTCAGCAATGAAATGTTACTATGTAAATTGCCATTTGCTTGCCTAAGTTGCAAGCTACGTTATATAAAGTAGTTCATTAGACTTTCTACTAAGCCCATTACAGAATTCAGTGTAACTCAGCTTAACTGTGAAGTCTGTATTTCACTGTTACTTATTACTCTCCTAAAATGTGCATCTCTCCGCATACTACGTATAGAGCACAGCTCCTCTAATTCTGAACTCTACTTCCTCTTGACATCCTTCAAATCATCTAAATAAGACTATACGAGCGCCAGAGATGCATTGCGCATTCCTAATAAAGGTTAAGTTAAAATCATGCTTATTCACACGGAAGAAAATATAGGTGTAAATTAAAAACACATGTTTTATAATCTACGCCTTGTGAATTAATTTTTCTCACTAATTATTCTGTTCTAATTGTCTAAATAGTGCATTCATTATATTCAGAGTTTTATATAGCATAAAATGCTGATTATTTAAAGCAATAATAATACATTTCAAAAGCATACAGCTTATTTGTTTATATAAATTAAATACTTACTGTGTTATATGTAAAATACTAGTGCAATAAAGCATAGTTGTAGAAGAACACATAGTCTAATTCGTAATAGTATCAAGAACCAATTGTATCTGTTCGTGTTTTTTTCAAGTTAATTCATTTATTTTCGTTAAATTTTTGCTTGACTTACGCTTGTAAAAATGTTTTATTTTAGCAATTTTATTGGGATTTATATTCATAAAATTAAAAAATAGTTTTTATTGAAAATCTGATTAATTTTTTGTTTTACTCAAAGAATTAGGTTAAATTTAATTGATTAATATATTTTCTTAGTAAATAACAAGATATATTAGTTAATTATTCTCATCATGCGTGTATATTGTTTATCAATAATCGTGTTAATTTTTCTCAGGTTTAGAGTCCTCACGTTTATAAAATACTTATTGAGTAAGTGCTATTTTATTGACATCAATATTCATTAAAATAAAAATATTGTTGTTAACTGTTAGGTATAAGTATATATCTAGAATACATAGTTATGGACAACAATAGTTTTGAAAACATAACTCTGTGATTGATATATCAGTAGTTTCATGTGATTTATCTTTGTTGTAAGCACCTGTATTATAGTACACTGTTTATTATATTATATCATTGATAGGAATAATTTTAAATCGAAATTATATAGGGAAAATAATATGTATTTCGTTTCTTGTAATCTTATATCTGGAAGATTTGACTTTATTTCACATTTTTTACTCCAGTATTTACAATATAGAAAAAACAGCATTAACTAAAGTATCAAAAAAATATCATAAAAATTAAATTACTCTTTCACAGGTATTTAAAAACTTAAATAGAGTTTATCAAAGCAAATTATTTTGGTTTTTTCATGTTTTTAGTTTTTTTAAATAGAGTTTAAGAAAACGAAACTTAAGAAAACCTTTTTAGATTTAAAGTAATCTTAATTTAATACCAAAACTCTAAAACAAAAGTTTGAACACAAATATAACTTATTTGTTGTAGTTTTTTCACAAAAAGAAGAAATAACGGTCTCTAGCAAAAGTCACCGAGTTTATCCTATTCAGTTGAATTTCAAATAAATATGAATTTCACAGATCTTATTTATTATCTTTTTTGGCACTCTTTTTATCAATATCTTTGGATTTGGTCATATAAGGATATTGGTGATTTATCAATTCATTTAAATGTTGCCAAAAATTTCCATTCTTTTTTTCATCTTCATGTCACTTCTTAACAAATCATAACTGATCTTCACATAAAATTTCATTAAATCAATTCATAAACTAAAAATCCTTGAAAACATTAATAGGAATACATATTATCACTGAATTATAAATATAAATTTAGATTTTTATTATACACAAATGTATTTTGACTTTAAAATAAAACATTGTTAGCTGAATTGTAAATAACCTTTTTTATTAAATTTCGTTAATTCCTTTTTGTGTATTCGAAATTCAGTAGGAATATAAAAGAAAAACATTTACTATAAAGAGCACTAAGTTATTATTATTTCAATCATTTGAATTATATATATACTTTCATTTTCAACTGCATTTATATTTTTAGTGATCTTTAATTAATTTAATAAAATGTAATTTTTCACTATGTTAAATTTCATAGGCATTTTTTCTTAAATATATTACTTTTAAGTTACCTATGATTTCATTTTCTCCTATATACAAAAGAATTAAAAATTTTAGGGAGTTACATCACAGATCATAATTTATATATCTACTAAATTTTATTAGCTCTAGTTTCTTGAACTGAAAATCTCCACTAAAGGCTAAGTCCTTCTTTTAGTCCTAAAAAATACTGTGTCCCGGGATTCAATTTGGGAAGCAATGAAATAAAATTCTATCTTTACTTTATCAGTAAGCTTCAACCGTCAAAGTTAAAACCATTTAACAAAGTCAGAAATTAAAGTGTCCTAGCTTATATTTTCTAAATTAAGGAATTACTTCCTAGATGTTATCAGTATTCCCTCACGCTAGTTCACTATTGTCAATCTGTCTAGGTAAATACAAAAAAAAAAAAAAATAAATAAATAAAAAATAGGAATACCGCTATACAAAAAAGACCCTTCAGAAATAAGAAATAAAATAAAAAAAAATGTTTCATTTTTCGCCTTCTTGAGCAACATCCATTAGCGGTATATTCCCCTAGCGTATCGAAAAATGGAGGAAAAAAAAAAGAAATTATTAAAAGAAAAAAATGTCAAACTACTCTAAGTTTAGAAAAGGCAAGAAAACTGGGTTATATACACGGATATATCGAAGTACAAAGGTAGAAGAAAACCAGGACCCAGTGAGTGAAAAATAATCTGAATCGCCTCACATCCTTTCAAAAGAATAAAATAACTGTTTCTTTTTCCCTTTTTTTTGCAGTTATTTTACTCTACTGGAAAGTTTTTCTTCTCTGGGGTAAGGCTCTTTCCCTTGGCCAGCAAAGGTGTCTTTTTAATGTCACTAAGCCGATGGAAATGATTCCCAGCAAGTCGGTCCGTTCTACAGGGAAACGTAAAACACTTTTTCTTTGGTAAAAGAGAGAACAATTTAGAGTACTTGTCTTTTTAAAATAAGTGGACGGAACATGTTTATCTATGTCAATCTAAAATAACAGCCACCAAGACGCTCTTGTTATTTTACGAAATTTCTTTCCAAGAGCTACTTCATTCGAGAATTTTGTAGTAACTTTGTTAAATAACCAAGTTTTAATAGTAGAGAGAGAGAGAGAGATTATAGTTTAAAAAATCAAATTTTTATAAAACAACTATAACAAAAATCTAAGTTTAAAATTTAATAGATGTTAAAATTAAATCAAAATCTTAATATCTCCTAAATTTTTAATCCATTTAACTCATAAAATAAATATATAGATAAAAACAATTAATCATTTTAATTTTTTTCATAAATAAATAGATGGAAAATGTTTAAATATGAAATCAAAACCTAACAAATATCTTGCAGTACTTTTAGTTTTTTCTTTAAGTTTCATTTCAAGTACTTCACTATACAAATATTTTATTGTGTAATCTTGTTTAATAAAAAAAAATAATTGTGTATTATTACCATACATTCTAATCAGTCAAAAATTTTCGAAAATTTACTTTTCTAATTGTAAATTTTTCTAATATTCGTTATTTGATCTCACAATATCTATGAATCCAAGACAAAAATATTTGCTTAAAATGTATAGAAAAGAAAAATCCAGAGAATTAATACTTGGAAAAAATTAAAAAGAACATGTTATCTAAGTAAAACCTACGAATGCGTTCTATTATAATTTTTAAATTTGCTTTAAGTTAAGAAGTTAAAAAGTTTATTAATGAAATAAAATTATTTTGTATTTATATTATTGAAAAACAAACTCACTCAAAATCAAAACGAACACATTTTCAACATATTAATGCTTCCCACAAACTGTATAATATCTTATAAATTTTTAATTTTTTAAAACTATCAGAAAAATATTTGTTCAAATATATAACAAATAATATGTTATAATTTTTCTAAATAAAAGGACGGAACATGTTTATTTTATATTTATAAATCAAAAGTAATAGCTACCTATAAGTCTTATTTTCAAAACATTTTTAGTGTAATTTTTAAAAGTAGCTTAAAATAATCTTGTTTAATAAAATAAAATATTATTAAAATACAACTTTAACGTAGCAAAGAAATTTTAATAGCAAATGCCATTTTACAATTTTTTTATTCTTTTGGCAATTTTTATACATTTTGATTTATTAAAAACAAACATTGACAATTTAAAGTATAAATTTTAATATGCATAGGGAAAAAAAAAGTACAGTTTTCTTTCATATTAATGTTGTATGTTTAGTTTGAATTTGAAATCCAAAAAACTAACATTTCCTACACTTTAAATGCTTTTAAGTCGCACATTAAATGTTATTTTTATTTATTTAAATATTGAAGTGAAAAATTAAGAAATAAATGAGCGGAATGTATTTATCTAAGACATTTTTTAAAATAGTAATTGTGCATCAGCATAAGCAATTATTTAATAAAGTTAACGTTTAGAAGTCATTTTTATTTTTAAAAAGCCTTGTATTCCTTTTCAAAGGCTATTTTATAAGTATCTTATAATAATCTGATTTTCCTAAATACGAAATATTTACTATTATGATGTATTTTTTACAAATAATTTTTTCAGTACATAAATTTTAGGTAAAAAAGTATTTTAAAGTGTAAATTTCCTTAAATTCACATATTAATTAATGTTGAACAGTTTACATGAGTGTAATAGTCTGGAGAAAATTTCCTCCCCTTTCAGATCAATATCAAGGCAGTGGATTGTCTAGTAGTGCCATTTTTAAGAGGAGTTTAGAGCAAATTCATGTTTTCATCTTTGTGGTTCTGTGATTAAACTGAAGACGCACCTTACTAACTAAAATTCGCATAGCCAACGGTATTACGAGCTCGATTTGTTCACACGTGTCCTAAGTAACAACAACAAAAGTTTAATTCAGTAATTCTTGATAAACAATCAGAATATGCTTTATGAGAATTTCAAAATGCACGATCTAATGGAATGTATGTATACGTTATTGTATATTTTATTATAACTTTTCTAATTTGAGATATTATTAAATTCAGTGAAAGATAATTATTTAAGATTGAATTTTTTTTAATCTTAATCAACGGTATCAGTACTTATTTTTTTTTATTTAAGACAGACATTTTTACTTCAAAATATTAACACAATTGTCAATAAACTTCCTTTACCGTAAAAATTATAAAAATGGTGCCTTTTACATTAATTGAGTTTAATGATAATTTCTGAAATAGAAATACAGAAGATAGAAAATTATTTAACATAAAATTTGCATAAAAATAATTAGGAATTTTCCTATAATGGAATCTCTGTTTGCTATCAAAAAGAGTTATGATTTTTGAAATGTAGAATGAGTATTCCTAATTGAATTGAAAATTTTAAAAACGCTCTCGTTTTCTATCTCAACTTTTGTTTCCTCAGAGAGAGATTTTAAGTTTAAATAAAAGAAAGACATTAAGTTTAAACAGTTGATTTAGAATCCAGATAATGAATCAGGATTTGCCTGCTCTGTAAAATTCCGTTTACTTTAATAATGAATAAACATAATTATCTAATAGCTGCAAAGTGAATGAAGCATAATCAGTTTCCAAAATAAAGGGTCGCTTAGGAAGCGAGTTTTGACATCATATTTGTTAAGTATTATACGTTTCCTTTTTCTGGAAGCTTCTTTTAAGTTTTAAGCTGTGATGTTTTTATCAATAAGCATCTTGATCTTCACATACTTCTTACAATCTCAACACTGATATTAAGATTCGAGAGAATGTTACAAAGTGCTAGTGAAATTCCATTTTTACTACTGTAATTTTGAAATGCCGAAAGTCTTCTGTATCTCTACATATTCATAGAAAATATGTAGAGATACAGAAATTTTGCTAAGAGCTTTAAAATGAAATCTTTTTCAAGCCTCTTAACTGTGAACTTCATAATTCAAGGGTTATATCTTTAAAGTTAAACCAAATGTTTAGGAAAAATGATTACTGTATTGTAGGTCAGAACCATTTGAATGTTAAGCGGCATCAGAGAGAATAGAATTCGTAAAATGTGCATCAGCTTAGGCACAAAACTCCGTAATGAATTCCAGAGGAGCGATTAGTTAACAATAAAAATATTTACCACCTGTATTCATCTATTATATTTATACTATGCATTTGACATGTTATTCTTGATTTGTTCTCATGAAAGTGAAAGTATCTTCTGTTTGACAATTAAAGAGATGAAACGGAATTCAAAACTTCACGCAAATTAATGGGAATTTTGAAAATCTTTACACCACATATCTGTATAAGGTGCTGTATATTGATATATCATTGCTACTCTATAACTTTATAATAGAACTCTTTTACTAATCTCGTTTAATTTTCCAAGATAGTACAGATAATTTTAAATTTTTACTGCAGGGAAGTATTTAAATTATCGGTCCTATCTTTTTTCTTAAGTTTGAATTTTATAGCAAAATAGAGAGTATAATCATTCTGTATAAGTCTGTGTAAGGTGCTATATATTGCTTTATAATTTCTGCTTTACTACTAATTTTCTAATAGATTTCTTTTACTTATCTCGTTTAATTCTCCAAGACAAGAAAAGTACTTTAAAATTTCTACTGCAAAGAAAAATTAAAATTAATATAATTTATTATAAAAATTACAATTTATAGAAAGAAAAACCACTTTTTTTTAAGTAAGAACCTTACAGCAAGGGCGGCTTTTTTTTTTTTTTTTTTTTTTTTTTTTTTTGAAGTATGCAAATATTCGGCAACTTTCTTATACGTCCTTCCCTTCGTAACTTTTATGTGATCATAACAATCAAAATTACAAATTTAAGGTAGTAAAGCAGAAATTTCTTATTATCTTTGTATTCTTTTTACAAAGTTCTTTAAAGTAAATCATATGTAGCAGATTTTTTTTATTCGTGGTCCATTTTTCTCATTATTTATATTTTTACAGCTAAATTCTATGTTCTAAATATTACATTATAACAACAATTTTGTTGCTTTTTATAGTACTCTAAAAAAGCATATATCATGCATTATTTTATTACATCGTTATACTTATTACTCTTTTTTCACGAGTTTATTATTAATTGGAATTACACTTAATACTGTAACACAATGTGGGAACGTACACATGCCTATTCTATTCTGGGAAAAAAATTCTTTTTATAAATCAGTTTTTTACTGTCACTCTTAAAAAGATATTTAGCAAAATTATTGAGAAAATATATTTAATTTCACCAAATTATAAAATTTTCGGTTTCAAATTTTTAAATTTGTAAGATTCCCATTTTATAATTTATGATTATTTTTAAGTGAAAACAGGAGTAATACTATTTCAAACATCAATACTCATAGCACTAAACATGAGTAATCAACATCAGTTCTCATACCAATTTGAACACGAATTTAGGACAATATTTATATTTTAAATATTATAATCTTCTGCTGGTTTTAGTAGATTTAGGGCACTGCAATGTTCCTTGATTCCATGACATCTCTTAAATACAATGTCAAGTAAGTATTCATTTGCTAAACATACTTTATAATGAGGAAAGCAGAATGACAGTTAAATTTTCGCATATTGAAAATTAATGCATTTTGTAACAAATTGGACAAAATGTCTGCCACAACAAGGATTCTGAATGTATCAATCATTCTTCCTTACCTTGAAGTTTTCGAAATGTGTTCGCTTATGTTCAACGTCCCTTTAACTCAATGTATTGAGGTCTAAATATCTCTATCTTCACTGCAAAGGTGCTGTGGTTTTGATTATCTAATTTTTGAGGCATCTGGCACACCGACCACGGTTACAATAACGGTCACAATTGCAAATCGTAATCGTTGGGACTCGTAATGATATGGAGATTTCCCCAATACTGAGAATATATACTGATGGTTCTCTAATCGTCTGTAACTAATGCCCCGGATAATACATTGGACTTTTGGGGTGGGGGTGTCTTAAAGTAACCGTAAAGAAAATGTATTGTAATTTTGGAAGCATCTATTTCTGGAACATAAACTTTTCTCTTATAAAATGTTATTTGATTTCGATGATATTAAATTCATCGATACTTTTGAAACCAATTTCAATTTCGAAAGTAAAGTATCAAATTTCTAGACAAAATATTGCTAAACATTTTAAACAAGATTTCATTTCTGTAATTTAATAAATGTAATATAAATTTATCATTAGAAAAAGGTAATATTTAAAATTAATCTTTTTAATTCCACTTGAAATGAATATTTTATTATCTAACATATTTATCTACATTAGTATGATTTCTCATTTATTTTAAAAACAATTTTCTTCTGTAATTTATAAAATGTAATATTTAATAATTATCAATTGTTTGTGAAACAATAACATTTAAATTTCTTATTCATTTGTAAACCTAATTTAGTTAAATGTATTTGTTTTAAAATATTTAGCATATTTTAATACATTTGTATACAATATGCGCTTCTTTTTAAATATAAGTTAGCTTCATTAAATCATAAAATACAATATTTAATTATCATAAATTATCAGTAAAAATTTTTAGTGGGAATTTTCTTTCCTAATATTTTATAATTAAACTAAAGCATTTGTTTTGAAATATCTGATATCTTTTTTCCACATTTCTAAATTTACATCTATTTTAGAAAAAAAAATAACTTCAGTAATTTATTAAGTAATATTTATATATAAATGGGAACATTTATTATGAAAAAATAATGCTTAAAATAAATTTAATTTAATTGTACTCTTAATTTAATCAAGCAATTTGGTTTTCAAATATTTAGCTTATTTTTTATACAGACATATACAATTCTATTTCATTTAACAGTAATTCATTTGAATATAATATTTAAAAACGTCAAGTTGTAAGTGAAAATGATACTTAAAAAAATTGTTTTTATTTATCTTAATTTAATGAAGCAAAATGCTACAAATATCTAGCGTATTTTCATACATTTCTATACAAGTTTCTTAAAATAGTATATATATATATATATATATATATATATATATATATATATATATATATATATATATATATATATATATATATATATATATATATATATATATATATATATATATATATATATATATATATATATATATATATATATATATATATATATATATATATATATATATATATATATATATATATATATATATATATATATATATATATATATATATATATATATATATATATATATATATATATATATATACTATATATATATATATATATATCACAATCACATACATACATACATATCTATGTATGTTTGTGTGTGTGTATTATTCCATAATATTAGTGACTTATGTACCATGTTCAAAAATAAAATTTTAATGTATATTCAGGAGTTTTAAAATTTACAAATGGATTTTAACAACACAATGAGGTATCTGGTAAAAATCACGCAGTTTTCCAAGCTTTTGTTTTTTTTTCAGTATGTGTAAGCGTAAGGATTTTCTTTCATTAAAATAAAATAAATCCTTAAAAAATACAACCAATAGATACCGCATTTGAATGTTAAACTGAGTAAGCTAATGCAAACTACGATATCTCCAACGGGTTATGAAACAATAAAAAATATTGCAACATAGTGCACCTTATTATAAAGCACTAAATGTTCAGTATGACAACTAGAACAAGATAGTACGCGAGAATGTCTGGTAAAATAGCCTTTAACAGATGTTGTTTCTGGCTTCAAACAGCATTTTTAGCTCTTCCACATTGTCAAGGAGCCCTAGTAAGCACGTCTTCTTATTTATCTCTAGAATTAAAAATGTCTGTCGCAACTAATTCTAGTACTTATTTGGACCACAGAACTTCTAAGTTTGGCCTAAAATTCAAACTTCAGTGACATTTTTAAGAATAAATTCTTCATCAAATGCAATAAGTGGGCAAAGACACCATCAGGAATGAAATAGGACGCAAATAACGGAAGTTTTTGCTGCAATGGAGAGCACAACTTATTCTTGCAAAGTCGTAATATAATATGCTGGTATATGGTAATAGAAAAAATATATTACATTTTTACGAAAATTCCAAATACGAAACAACTTTCTCTTTAAGACGGAGAATAACTTAAATGAAGCCTGCAGTGACAACCATTCTTAAAGAAGTGATGTGTTAGAATAATCAAGGGAGATTGATGTGGCCCTGATTCTAAGTAATGTTTTCACTGAAATTACCATTGCAGTAAAAAGTAAGCATCATCCATCCACATGAGTTATTGAAAAATGTTATGTTGCGTTCCATATTACCAAATATTCATATAGTAAGGTTATATTTTAGTGTAGTTTGCCGGTAATCAAGGAAGAAGGGATAATGTCTTTTACAGACATCGATGGAATATGTTCAACTGTTTTTATTGAATTGCGATTATTATTATTCCAGCTCCAAGAGACTGTTTGTCTGCATTAACGATGCTGATATGAAACATAATCATACAATATCAGTAAAATAAATCCTCAATCAAGATTTCTACAGTTGAGAAGTTGTTCAATTTGACCTTCAGTAGTCTAGTATTTCGAATGAATTCTCCGAACATGCCTCTTTTCAAAATATTCTTCTACATTTAGCATATTATTTAACAAAATAAGTATTTGTTCGCAATTGAATTTCTTTCCAAAAGAAAAATTTTCTCTGTGGAATTAGATGTAAGTTCACCATTCTTGTGGGAAATATAACGAAAAGCTAAAGTTGATTTTATTATAAGAGTGTGTGGAAGACATCAAATGAGGGTTTTATTTCAAGACTGTCGTTTATTTATTTATCTATTTCCTGAATCATTTCGATATGATGTAAGACTACAACATATTTGATAATTTTAATGACATTGAAGGCCTGATAGCTTAGTGGTTAGGGCATCGGCCCTCCGTCCAGAAGGGTGGGGTTCAATAAGAATGCCACCAAAGACCCACCGAGTACATGATATGCATGTGCTCGTTAAATCTGTGGAATCAAAATTTCTGTTATCGATCACTGAGGGGTTACCATGATATGGAGAAAATTTCCTTCCCCTTTAGATCATTGCGAAAATTAAGAGACGGGATCCTCTGGTGGTGCTATTTATTTGAGGAGCTTAGAGCATAATCGTACTTTCGCCTTCATGGTGCTCTGGTTAAACGAAAAACGAATCCTAATGATTTAAATTCGCATAGCCAACGGCCTAGTGAGTTTGACTTGTCCAATTGTCATAAGTAACAACATCATTGATTAAATTATTTTAATAGAAAAATTCCAAGGTATATATGATCATATTTCTACTCGTTGCAATATTTTTCAAGCATTATATATTTAACAATAATTTCCTTTGAATTTTATGTTTGCAGGGATTTGAGCCCTTTTTATATATGAACTTCATGTAGAACACAAAAATTAATTTAATCTTCAAAATCATCAAAATGAATAGACATCTAAATTTAAAATTTCAATGTGTACACTGATGCATGGATTCTATATTTTCAATTTATATTTAACTAATTCTTGTAATTATTAGTACTTGAATATTGATTAATCTCTTTCCTTTTTAAGCCTTGTAAAAAACTCACATTTTCACTCTATTCTTTACTCAATATAAAAGAACTTAATAACAGAGCGAGAGAATAATCGTAAAAATGGCGGTGGCAGAAGTGATTTTGCAGACGATAAAAATATGCGTTTCGGAACTTGAATTGAAATAAAGCTATAGAAGAAAAAATGATAATCATTTGGCATTTCTAGTCTAGATCCACCCACCTTCAATACAACGAATGGCCATTACCTTTATTTCTACAAATGTACCATTTTTTTCATTAGCAATTGCGTGAAAAAAAATGCTAATAAGGCATTAAGAATAAAGAGTAGTTTTTTTAAGCGTTTCTCTCCTTTTCCGAAAAGTTCAGAATTTTATTTTTGATTATTTTAAAATTTATTTCACTATCTTATAATTTATTTTTAATTAAACTACATTATTTCTGTTTTAAATGAAAACTAATGACAGTTTTTAATAATTTTTATAAATAACACACAGTGTTAAATAATATGAAAATTATTACAATTAATAATATTTTTGTTATTATTTATTTTAATTACCCTGATTTCTTACAGAATTATTTCTTGAAAAAACTCTACATTATTGAAATCAATGAAATCATTGGAATGCTTGTATTATTCTCTAATAAGTAATCAAAGAATAAAAATAAAATTTCCAAATATAGAACTAAATATTTAATAACAAAAATTGCATTTTTTAAATCAAAGCAAATAGAAATTTAGTCAAATTAAAAATATTACATTGACAACTGATAAGCGCATTTTCCTTTGAAAATTTTTTATTCTTTAAAGACATTTAAATGTAACTCTTTAATTTAAAGCTAATGATATTTTCAAAAATGAAAGATAATGAAATGAATTTGAAATAACAAATCATGTTTTAGTTCAAAATTTACACAATTAAAACTATTTACTCTAAGTATATTTATAAATATTTACACCAGATTTTAAGAGGATCACATTTATAAACTTCTAAGCAAATAGTACAATTTTATATTGTGCGGTTTCTTTTAATTATTGGCTGAGTGAAATTTTATCTTTAGTTAAATTATTTTTGGGAATTAAAATAAAATATTTAGTTATTAAAATTAAAATATTTAGTCAAAAATTAAAATATTTAGTTCAATTATGTTTTGCATATTTTATGAGAATTCCAGTTATTGCGCAAATTTCTATAATATTTTAATAATTAATAATTTTTTAAGTTTTAATAACAACAAATTTATTTCATAACGCATATATTCTGAATTTATTCTTATTTTGTATATTTTAAATTATATTTTGCGATTTATTTTTCTGTATTTTTTATTCTATTTCTTACCCTTATTCTACCATTAATTTTTTTTCTATTTAATACTGTCTTAAACAAATTTTATTATTGGAAAATTAAAAAGCATTATATAATTTTTCATTTTTACTTAGCTTAACTGTATATTATTAAGCCTTTTAATGAAATTAGATTTTCAGTTTAATTAAATGTACCTACATATTTTAAATCTCATTATACTCCTGGTCATCTACTTTCTTGCTTAAGACTCCAAAAAGTGGGCTTGTTTTGGACTTATTGTTTGTTCTCTGTTTATTTGATCTAGTTTCTCTTATTAGCTAACCAGACAGAAAAAGAAACAATTACAACACACATTATATATTTAAAATTCAAATTTATTTACTATTATATTTAAAGTCAAGTACCTATCACAGATTTAGCATAATTTTTTAATAATATACGTATTAAATTTTTAAAGTTTTATTAAAATTTAAAATTTTTTGAAACATAATCGATAATTATCTTGTATTATTTATGAAATATAAGGATTTGATATATCAAGATATTCCTGTCAAAAAAAAATGTTTGACCATTTTTGAAATTTGTAAAATTATTTTCCCAAATTTTAAAAAGAAGCAAAAATGAAAGAAATGAATTTTTTACATTAAATCTGAAATCTATCATTTCTCTAAAATTTAAGTACTTTACTTTAAACTTTTCATGAATTTGCCATGTATTCGAAAAATTCTGTAATGTTGTATTTTTCAAAAAACGTAGTATATTCATAGTGTGTGATGTACATAAAAAAAGACTCCTTACAGAATATATTACTTCAATTTACTTCTTTTTGATAAATTCAAAACCATGCTTTTGGCCATATAAATACAATAAATAACAATATTCTGTTATATTTTCCTCTCGCCAAGTTCTGTTGATTTCGTGGTAAGTAGCTGTTACCTGCCTCACTTGCAGAAGGACACTTTCCACACAAGCTGGAAAATGCAGAGAGAAAATTATAAGCATTTTCTCGTGTTCTTTCAATACTCCATAAGAATTAAAGTACCATATATTTTCATTTCAGGGACACCTCCGCTCATTTTGCTAGAGTACAGGTGTGTATTTCCAAAAGACATTTAAATTCTTCCTTTTGCGTTTTCTTTTTTTCTTTTTTTGATTTTTCTTGTCATGCCAAGATTACATTAATGTTTTCTATCACGCTTCTCATTTCACTTGACAGTAAAGTGCACAAATTTTGTGTCCACAGCGTGAGGTAAAAAAGAATAGAAATAAAAGCAAAGAAAAGGCTGTAAAGTTTTCGCCAAGAAAGAAGTTTTGTTTTTGAATTTTTCTTATCCTGTGTTAGAACACATTTATGCGACACGCTACATAAGATAAAGGTAGTGACTATACCCAGTGTTGTTTTTTATAGTTTAATTTAGTAAATAATCTTGTACTTCTGTGGTTAATTAAGGAAAAACATAAATTTAGGCTTATACGGCCACACTATTTAGAAACGAATGCATAATTTTGGCGATTATTTTACCTTGTTGCCTCCCATGCATCATATAATTTTTAATATGCAAATTTTAATCAGATTATTATAAATATTGCATGTAAGGAATAAATGAATATTTTCACATTTAAAAATAACTTTCATCTCATGTTCACCGTGAGTATATTTTTAGTTTTACAAATGCTTATTATAAATTTTCAAAATGTCTTATTTTGATCAAAACCAATTATCCAAATTTGCCTTAAAAGCGATTAATGTTTAAGAAATATTCAAAAATTACAATAAAAAAATTCAGGAGTAAAATTTTTTAATGATATAGTTTCAAAATTTATAGTAATATATTTGCTTAGTAAGCAAATTAATGGTTTCGTTTTCACAATATTTATTTTTCCTCATTAATACGGCATACAGTAATATTTCATTAACTAAACATCATTAACTAAACTCAGCACAATGATTCCTCAAACCAAAAGTGCTTTTCAAATATTAATTATTAAGTAAAGGACTGCATTTGGTGGGAATTTTTTACTTTAAGTGTCGATTCCTGTAAATATAAGTCAAATGTATAATTTTAAGATAGTTACTTTTATCTAGATAAGTACATATATTTTTTGCAAATAGAAAAAAATATTCAACACATTTTATTATTTATTATTCTACAGAATATTTTTATTTCAAAAATAGATGTTTTTTATTATTACTAAACTAAAATGCTCTTTGCCACTGTATTTTTACATTAAAATTTTAAACGCAATATAATTATTAATAGTCTACTCATATCAATTTACCCTATAGTTTAACAATAATGAAAACATATTATTAAAGACATATTATTAATGAATTAACAATTATTAAAGAAAATCTTTCTATTTTTCTTATTCAAAATAATTGGGTGCAAGCAAACTAGCAACAACTATTTTACATTTGTAATTAAGTAAAATAAAGCATTATTTTACTATATTACATTATTCATTTATATTTGTATATAAAAAAAATTTGAATACCTTGACTATTATAACTTATGTACTTTCCTAGTGTTTCTTAAAAAGCAGTGAAAGCTATGAAGGTAACACTTTTATTAAATAAGACAAGATGATGAAAATTCCTGGGAAAAACAAAATATTTCCTAAATTTCTATTTGCAATAAAAATTAACTTTCTGTGTGGAATTAAATGCTAATTTTAAAAATTCATTTTAATTAAAATATTTTGTTTGTGGTTTGGATTCTGTCAATTCTGATTCAGTTCAGGTATCTTTCACTGCTTAAAATTTGAATTGGTTCTGAATTTTTTTAACTAGACAGTAAAACATGAAAATTAACAAAAACTATAGCAAATTAATGCAGCAGTAGTATGTAAGTGCACAAAATGTGATTTAATGAACTTTTAGTTTGGTTTATATTAGTTATTTTAATTCATAGTTTGTTAAAATTTAATGACATACTTCACAATAATCTTACTATTCTCTATTATTATTTTATATAAATCTAAAAAAAAAGAATAAAGTTCAATTGTTTACTCTAAAAACTTAAATCGAGCCTCGAATATGCTCTGAAAATGGAAGTATATTTAATTGAGCTAATAAAACCATTTATGCATTAAAAATATTTCCTTATTAAATTTTTAATTTTTCTTACTAATTTCCTTGTTTCAGAATGTTCAGATTAATTAGGTGCAAAAGTTTGTCCAAAGGCAAAACTTCTATTCATCGGCTAGAAATAATATAATTTATTTACTGAATTATAATGCCAAATAGTATATAATATGAGATAAACAATTATATTTAATAGGAAAAATGTAATATAAATTTTAAATTGTTTTTTCACACAGATCTTTTAGCAGATAATCAGAAATATTTCTAAAATTGAATTATAACCTTGCTGCTACTTTATTTTAAAACATTTATTCAAAATATGCTATTATATTTACTGATTGAGAATCCTTTGATTTAGTTCTTATAATCATTTATTTATTAGCTTCCTTGTACAATATGTTCATGAAAATATGAGTACAATATTAATTAACCAGAAAAATTTTGACAAGGGCAAAATAACATCATCAACAAGAATAAATTATTAATTTACTAAATATTTATGGAAATATATAGTGTAAATTTTAAGTAAAAACTGGCGTTTTATTTATTTTCAAAAAAGTGGTACACAAAATAAAATCATTATTTTAAGCATCTTCCTACTAAGTAACATTAAAGTATTAAAAATGTTTATCTGTACCCCTTAAAAAGAATCTTAAAATCATGTTCCTAATTATTTTAATACACCAAAATTGCTTTTAAATATCTCTCAAGAGGGACATTTTACCAGATGCATTTACATTACATACAATCCTAAAATAAGTTAATACGTCTTGAAAGTAAGAAATTATGATTTTTTAGTGCATAATTTGGTATGAGCTAAAACTTTCTTTATATATTACTCCTCAGAAAAACCTATTTTTCTCTTTTGTTAACTATTATCTGGTTAATATTTTATATATGCTTGATATTCTTAACAATAAAATAGCAAAACATAATTTTCTAGATTCATTTTTCTGATATAATAATATTTTCACATATTTCTAGAAAACTTTAATAATTTGTCAGTAATTAAACTTCTTTGAATTTTTAAGTTGTTAACTTAAAAATTTTAATAAACTTTTCCTTAATGTGATGATAAAAAAAATGAAATAATTATTTTTACAAATAATCATACAAAACTTGTTCATTGTGTAAAAATATTATAGTTTAAAATAAAGCATTAATTTATCCTGTTAAAAGTCTTATAACAAATTGAAAACACTATGAAGAAACGGTCTTATTATACTTAAATCTGTAAAAACATGGCTCTAAAATGTTACAATTCATTTCAACTTTGTCCGATTTTTGACGAAATTAAAATTTATAAAATTTTAAAATATAATAAATACATGTTTTATTGTATTTGAATCTAAGGGATGATTCCTAAATCAAAATTTTATAAAAAGAAATATTCTAATTTTTTATTTTTATTTTTTCCTTAATTAAATTTTCTTGAATATAATAAAGATAAATGTGCTATCACAGAGAAGTGAAAATATATCTTGGGAAGGATATTGACACTGAAGTCTTAAGTCAGGCAAAAGAAAAACAACGCGTACTATCAAATGATGTTTACATTCAGTATCAAAAGTAAAAACATTAGATTTTCTTGGAAATTCGTTTTCGGTTTTTATTTCTTTTTACTCACGAATCTAAGAATGGACTCACCTACAATATGAGCGCTTTGTCGGCTTTCTTATTTATATATTTTTTCTTTTATATAATTTTTTGTTCTCGGTGTGGATGCGGAATCTTTTGCCTAAGGCAAATGCTGCTGCAGGAATGCGATTTTGTTACGTATTCATAAGTTTCTTATTCTATTTCGGTTTTTCCTCCCCCTCTTTCCCCCTTTTGTTTTGAGAGCGACTGGGAATATGGAGTGTATTTTTTGAAAAAGAATATAGGTTTATATGAAGATTTTTTTTTCAAACGGAAATTGTTTTTTTTTCCTTCTTCCGAAGTGGAAAATGGAAATTATTTATTTTATTGCTTTACATCCTTGAAGTTTATATTCCCAGATCTGACATTTTCTTTTTTACTCTTTCGTAAAAGATGCATATGCACTACTTGTAGATATATTTTGATTTATTGACTTGTATATATAAAATTTTACTTCTAAAAGGGAAAATTTAATAAATGTAAAATTTGTTTAATAGTGCCATTGAGACTCCAATCAAATCAATGAAAAAATCTT
Source organism: Latrodectus elegans (assembly GCA_030067965.1). Lineage (NCBI taxonomy): Eukaryota > Metazoa > Arthropoda > Arachnida > Araneae > Theridiidae > Latrodectus > Latrodectus elegans. The sequence goes on along the minus strand of CM057822.1, from coordinate 9,924,710 downwards.
GCATTCATACACTGTATTGTTGCTTGTTGCATAACTTCATTGAAAAAATTTCCTCAAGTATTTAATTTGAGGACAATCTTTTTTTCTTATTTTTATATAAGAAGATAAGAATAATTTTAAGAGTTAACTTTAATTCATTCAGTTTACTAAGTCAATGAAATCAATTTCAGTTAAAATGCATAGTTTAAGGGATATAATGAAAGGAAACCAGTTTTCATACAATTGAAAACATACAAACGGAAGTAGTTATACGACTGGTCATATGACTGGTAATATAAGGTTTTAGCTGTGAATATTTCTACTGTTTTTGAATATTTGAAATAATTTAAAAAGCTATAGTTGCATGTCTTGTCATTTCAAATTTATGTCTATAATTAGTGAAATCATCAAAAGACAGAAACTGCCTCAAGTTTTCAAATTTTCATTTATAAGCGCACAAAGTTTAATGCAGGTTGCAGTTTATCAAACCAGTTTACATATTTAACTTTATAATAACAACGCCTTCTATTTCTTAAAAGAAATGTGCAAGTTAGAGACCAAACATTTTAATGCCCCTTTTTACTATTTTAACTGCCTTATGTTAAAGTATATTTATTTAAAATGAACATTTATATGCATCTAAATATTCCGATATAATTGCTAATTTAAACCATTAAAAATAGATCTTTTATAAAACATTTTACTTTTTTTTCCCTTTTATAATATGTTTCCTTATTAACATTTTATATTCCTGATATAAAAGATCGGCATTTATGTTTAAAGTATAAAAAATATGACTTTTAGAATTAATTTTTACCTGTAACAAAATTAAAAATTTTAAAACAGTGTGATTGTATATGTTTGCAAATAAAAAAAAAGTTAGTAACCAAATTCACATTAAATTCTTTAATTGTATTTGAAATTCATGTTATTTTCAAACTTTTTACTCTAAGAAGTGAAATTAGTGAGGAAAAGTAGTTAATTAGTATAGATTTCAGTATCTTATAAAAAATTCACTAAAACACTTATCTTCATCTCTTAAGCATAAAAAATGACAAATTTTAAACAGTAAAAAATACAACTTTTTAAGCAGCTTATTTTTTTTTAATTACTAGGGTATGATAAACAAGCTAACATTAAGAGGAACTAATTTAATGTATCTATCGTTCTTAACTTTTTTGCCTCACTTGTTAAGCTAATTATAAATATAGTTTTTTTGAATTTTTTTTAAAAAAAGTGAAACAGTTTTAAACTGCTTAAATCTCTCTCTTCCCCCGTAAAAAGCATAGCTCCATGATTCGAAGCAAAATAGGATTTGAATGAAGTTCTATAATTATTACAGGAAAATAATCTATTATTTTTTGAACATCTTGCTCTTAAATTCAAGTTCTCTTTACCATTTTCATTTTCCTTTAATTCATTTAGATAAAAAAATGAAAATCTAAAAAAAGTATTTTTTTTAATTCAACCTCTGTCAAAATCAACAGATAGAAAGGCATTGTTATTAATTTGAGTGAAATTCCTTGTTCACTTTTCTTTCTGTTTCTTTTTTTAACAAACTAGAGGGTGAAAATAGTAAAAGAAAAGAAACATTTCATAATTGAAAAAGAGCTCGATGTGCTTGCCCTTCACCTAGAAAGCTAAAAAATGTGAGCTTGGAAGAGGAAAAAGAGGGATTGGAAGGGAAAAAAATTATTTTAAAAGGGAAAAAATATCTGAAAGGGGAAAAAAGTACGTATGGTCTAGAAAGTCTGCTAGTTTTATCGAGAGAGTTTTACTCAGTTTAAAGTGCAGTTTAATTAATGACTACTATCCACATTCTCTGAAAACTTTTCAATAAATTGTACCATACTCTTTGATGAATTGAAGCTAGTATATTTTATTTTTTATTTAAATATGAAAATGTGCACATTTTTTATTGAATAAAATATCCTTTATTGTTTAAATTAAATGAATTATTTCCACCTGTCCTTAACTAGATAGATTATATTTTCATGCATATTTCAATTTTTTCAAAAAATTACTTTATTTTAAACTTTTATCCTTGTAGAGTGTTATTTATAAATTCATTCTAACGAATGTTTATGTAAATAAATTAAATTTTAAAATTAATAATATTTAACAAAATTTTATATACTATTAAATATTGTTTTAAACTGTTTTAGTAATAAAGAATAGATTTTAAAAAAATGTAAAATTTTAGAAATTAATTATATTTTTATAATTATATTTTATATAATACAGAGTCTAGTTTTATTCTCAAATTTCTTTTATTCTTAGTTCTATTCTTTGCAACATGTTGTTAATATGCTCAAATGGATAATTTTATTACTATTAATAAACTCTGTTGACTAATAAATTTTTATTACATACTCCTATTGCTTTTTAATAATTTATTGAAGTAATAATGATTTTAATATTTATTTATTCAAAATAAAAATATAACAATCAAACAAATCAATGTAAAATATAATTTTCTATCAGGAATCTATGTAACAGTAGTGTTAAACAAATTTATTTGTAGTTTAAATAAAAAGATTTAAAGTTTAAATAAAATATTTAAACTAAGAATCATAAATATATTATTTTACTTCTGTATTTTTTATATTAAATCGATTAATTCTTAGGTAGTGAAATCATTGTCCGCGTGCAAAATTTTATGATAAAACCTACTTTAACTATATAAATATTGATTAACATTTTAGCATTAAAACAACTTACTTATTACAAATATTGTGAAAAAAATGGAATCAATTAAAAAAACGATTTTTAATTCTAAAATATCCACGAATGAAAGAGCATGAAATTTCCTTCTTGAAAGACGTGAAGATCGTATTTATTTTTATTTTTTTTATATATTTTATAATTTTATTTAAAATAAATTACCTTAAATAATATTTTTATTTAAAATAACAAACATTAATCTTTGGAATTTTTTAAATTATACTAAAAATATTAATAGAAATTGCATCTGTAAAAAACGAAATAGTAAAATTAATATAAATGAATCCATTTAAATCTACATTAATCGAATGATGCAATTTTCAAATCTGGAAAGAGCGGTTGAAAGCAGTTGCTGGCGTAGTGATAATACTCTCTAAAAATGTATAAACTGCAACAAGAAAATAATGTTCTTTTAATATTTAAATTAACTGAAATTGTGGAAATTATTTTTTTAATAAAATCATGCAATATACACGAATTAAAACCGTTAAAAGTTTTCAGGAAAACGTTAAAAGCAAACTATGTTATCAATCAATAAAACTAAAACCATAATTTATATGTAAATTTATATGTAAATTTCTGTTTTTGAAAATAATTATCGAATTGATAAGAACTAAATAAACAAAATGATACTGAAAGGATTTCCTTTCAAATGTTCTATTTGTAAAATATAAGTTATATATATATATATATATATATATTTATGTATGTATGTATATATATATATGTATGTATATATATATGTATGTATATATATATATATATATATATATATATATATATATATATATATATATATATATATATATATATATATATATATATATATATATATATATATATATATATATATATATATATATATATATATATATATATATGTATAAATATATACACAGTCAAGCAAGCATAAACATAAATATATGTGCTTGTAGAGATATGTCTATCCATGCACATGCATGCAGAGGCAATGCGTATATGTTATTGCTTGTTTTTCATAGTACTTGTTTATTTGAAAGAAAAACAACTTCATTTATTCTAAGAAATATAATTAATTTTCAATAAATGTATACATTGCCCATTATTGTGACAAAGATAAATGTGATATACAAAAACAATTTGATATGGAAATAGAGCAAATTGCACAATCGTATTTTAAATCTACATGGAATAATGAGTGTTTGTCATCAATTTTGTGATAAAATAAAGTACGATTCAGTCATTTTATTTCATAAAATTAAACTTACACGTTTATTACTTTTTCTGAAGAAAATGTTATGCTAAAATTATCCAGTTATATAAAAATAAATAGTCACGAGCTAAATATTTTTATGAAATGTGTTTACTTCAACTAGGATTTTTAAAATGTTAAAATATGATTGTGAAATAAGTTATTTTGAAATATTATTGATCTTCAGTTCGTTTCCTATAAAACTGCTGAATTCCATATATTTTTTCGTTTTTTTAAGGAGTAAATCATAATATTGTGATGTTATTTTTAAATATATGCACTTTACATTATTTCATTTCAAAAGTATTGATTAAAAATTTTTAAAATGATCATCTAAATGCAATTTATTAACCTGCTATAAAACTGAAATATTTAAATAACTTTAGAAATAACTATGTCATCTGTAGAAAGTTAAAGTTTGCTCAAAGAAATGAATAAATATTTTCAAATAATGAGAAAAGTATTTTTGCGAAAGATCGATACTTATTAAGATTCTGCTTGAGGAAAGTTTTACTTAACTATTCTCAAGCATTTTGTTTAAACGTAAGGAATTGGTCTGGAAAACTTGTAAAATAAAGTAACTATATTCAGATTATTCAGAGTAAAATTTTTGAAACAGCTTATTGGATATTTTAAATAACTTTATTATTTTTCTCTTTATATTTCAACAAACATTAGTGGAAAAGAGAATATGCATTTACAGATTTAAATGAAAGGCATAGTTAAGCTGATAATTATGTTAAATTAAAGGTTTTGATACATTTTTCACTAAAATACTAAAAATCCTTTGATAGTTTATGATGTATATTTAAATATCAAAAATATTCAATATTTATTTATCAGGACTTAAATCATGAAACAGGAAAAATATTTAGAATAAATGTAAATTGTAACTAACTCGTACTTCTAGACAGTGAATTAAATATTTTAAAGTTTAGCCTTTACATTTTTCATTGATTTCAAAAATATATTGAATATATGGTGTGGTATCATTTATTCAATATCTAAAAAGAAAAGAGTTATAATATGTATATTTTTTAATTACATTTTTGTCAAATTACTTCTATTTAATCAGTGTTAAGTAATTAAAACTCTCAAATTTATTATATTTTGCTTTTAATAAATGACACTTTAAATTATTAGCTTAAAATATATTTTATTTTTTCCAGTTAAATATTAACATCTATTTATGAAAATAAATGATTTTGTTTATTTACCCACAATTATTAACATTCATTTAATTACATAACAGTATGCCTTAATGATGACATAACTTTAAATATTAATCTATCCTTCAAATTTAAAAAAATTTGAAGCACTTAAAGCATTTAAAAATCAACAATAAAATTAATTTACATGAGCATATTTTAAGTTTTATATTCTAAGTAATATACAATGGATTAAACAATAATGAAAGCTTTCCAGGATCACTCAATACGCTTATGCAAACAATATAGAAACATTCGCTCTTTTTAATTGCTTCCATTTTTAATTCTTTATTTCAAAACTTTTATTAATTACATAATTATATTTTTATAATTACTATGATAATTTTTATTAAATATTCATGCGCTTTCTAAAACCTACGAAATTGAAGTTTTTAGAATTAATGCACTTTTATATTATTGGAACATTAAAAAGCAATACATAAATATTAATACACCTTGTTTTATAAGTCCAATTAAAATGGTATAAATAAATGATGAGAAACAGAATATTTATTTTTCTTTATATTTATGAGTTATTAAATGGTGAGTTTTAAGTTCCATATTTTTCCTTTCTCCTATTTAACAAATAAAACATTTTCTACAAATAATTTTAATTGAATAATTTTCTTAAATACGTTTCTTTTTCAAAATAAACTAAAAAATTCAAATTATGTTACTAATATTAAATGAAGAAAACATTAACAATATACACAATTCATATTAAATATTCTATAAAATATTTATTCTCAGATATTTTAGAAAAATAAAAAAAAATTTATCCTTTAAAAAAATGTTTCAGAAAAAAATAACACTTTTCTAAATATTTTTGGTAAAATATAAATTTTTTATACTAATATATTTAAATTTTTTATGAATTAAAACACAAATTGTTGCATTTTTTAAAGAAAAAATTATGAAGGAATGAAAAAAATTATTTTATTTGTTATTTAATTACAAAAAATTTGCCAGCTGCTATAACGCATTCTCTCTTAAATACACTATACACAATTTTTAGTTAACAAGCTTAGCTTTACTCTACTGAGTAGCAGATACAGTTTGAATAGTAATTATTGAAATCAACTACATTCATATTTATTCATATTTAAAGCTAGAAGTAAAAAAGTAAGAAAAAATAAGCATGAAAATCGAAATAAAATTAAGAATTCTCATACATTTGTGCAGGATTTAATATAGGAAGAACTCAGCATTAGATAATCCTACACATATTTTATTCATCAACAAATAATTATAAGAATATTATATATATTACAATTAACACAATCAATAATATATATATATATATATATATATATATATATATATATATATATATATATATATATATATATATATATATATATATATATATATATATATATATATATATATATATATATTTTCGAAGAACATTTTATTCAAAAAATATTTTATGTTTTTAACTAATTAATGGAAATTTTCCAGTAAGTAATAAATAAAATAATAGATTAAGTAAATATGTTATATTTAATAAAATGAAAAATTGTCTTAAATTAAATTTTAAACAAATAAATCTGCTACTATTTTAACATCTACTACTATTTTGATACATTAAGCGTTTCCCAATTGTCAGTCTTTATTAAATATTAGCGATGGATTTAATCTCACTCCTTTGAAAGAGACATCCATTTTAAAACTCAGAATGTTTTAGAATCAATCTCCTTAACGTGTTTTAGTTTATCTCATTTCAAGTACTTTATAGCACTCGTAGAAATTTTCAGATGATTATTCTCCTCATCAAATCTCTGCTATTTAGATATGACAATTGCTTTGTTACTTTTCTTGAGTTATTCTGCTACAGCTGTTAAAATTATTCAAATCTCATATTACATGCAATATTTATCGCGACTGCACTCTCATCGCGACGCATAGTGAAATGTACTTAAAATATTTTACAAAATCCTTTCTGATCTTAAATATGTAATTAAAAAAGTTTTCAAGCATAGATATTACTGCTATTTATTTCATTGTGATTACTTAATTTGATACTTTTCATAATTTTTAGCGTTAAAAAGTATTTTTTATCATATTTGTGAAATATTCGATTTCCCTTTTGTGATTATATTTTCGGGTCTTATAATATAGTATTTTTACTGGAACTTGTTTTATAATAGACGTAAATAAAATAATAAATGACAAAAATTATTTATTAACAAAACATACTGTAATTATTTTAAAACCTTCATTTAAATAAGCAAAATGTTTTGATTAATTGAAATGAATTAGAAATCAATGATAATTACTTGTTACGAAAATCTTGAAGAAATTGATTTTAAAGCATCTCAACTTCCAATCTTGATATTTGAATTTATAGATAAACATTTGTCTGTACATTTAAATATCATTTAATTAACATTAGATGTTGAGAAAATTTACACTATTCATTTATAGAAATAAAGGGATATTTATCCTATAAAGAGTGATTAAAAAAAAAGTCAAAAGAATATATTTTTCACACTATAGTGCAATCGGGTATTTAGCATAAAAAAACTAAAAACTATTTCCGTTTAACATTAAAATTTTTGTTATTTCCGTATAACTATCGCTTTAGCGAAAATGTTTGCTATCATTATTTTATTTGATATTTTCCTCCTGATTAATCATTTGACATTATAAAACCATCTAAAACATAAAAAAAGTAAGTATATCTCAATCAATACATAAATAAAATAATAATAACGTGTTTCACTGATTCCCACATAAGAAAATCAATTTTTTCTCAATTATAATTGTTTTTAAAACTTACTTTGTAATAATGACTTTTTAATACAATATTTATCAAAAGAAGTGTATTAATACAGATTTTTTAAATACTAATTTTTAAAATAAATTTATAAGTTTTCATATATTTATCAATATTAGTTTTATAACTTGTTTACGTAAATATGAAATATACTTCACCTTTTTTTTTAATAATATTCTTTTTTAATATTTTTGCCATTATTTGAAACACACCTTTTACGCAAAAGCGGAAGCAAAAACAAAAACATGAAAATTTAAGGACATAATTTAGTTCTCCCCCTTTACAGAAAAATTAAAACAAAAATGAAAAATATAATAATAAAATTAATAGCATTGTCATTACTTCATTAACTTGTAAAATAGGATGTGTTATACCTCAAAACAAATTTTATTCCATCTGGCTTATATTCAAGCCCGTGTTTTCATTGGCTGACTTCAAATGTTTGACTGAGAAAATAATTGGGTAATCTATGTGTACGTAAGCCTTAAAATAAGAGATTTAAATTAGGTTTGGCAGGAAGCCAATTTAAAACTAACTTCTTTTGCATCTTAATCAATGTGTAGGCAATGTAGTATAGTGAATCAAAGCATTGTTCTGTTAAAAGTCAATAACTTTTAGATCTAAAGTTTTTTTTAATAAGAAACAATAGATAGAAAAGTATTTTTGAAGGGTTTCAAATTTATTGTGATCAATTATATAGATAGATGTTGCAAAAATCACAACATTTTATGTGTTGTAACTGATAGTGTAACAGTCACACAAAATATAACAAGATATTTAAGTATTCCCTGCATGTTTATTTCAAAGATATGTTTTCACTGATTGTGGGTAACATGCTGGTAAGATGGAGACTTGAAAATCTCCTATGCGGTCATGAAAAACACTCTCATAAAAATTAAAAACGCAACACTTATATCTTATTGCTGAAAATGCTTGGGATTGAACCAGATACATTGCACACTGAAAAGTGAAATTTCGTTCCAAAAAACTATAGAGTCCCCAAATATAAGCACATAGCAAAAATACTTATTTTTAATTGAACAACTTTATTATATCTGCTGAGTTAGACCCTAACTGTTTTTCAAAAAACATTAATACAAAAAAACTTTGATATCTCTTATTTACTAAGCTAATTATTTCATTGTTTTCGTAATATTCGGAAGTTTATTTTCAAACACCATTTGTTAAGTTGCCAGTATTAAACAAATTTCTTATTAATCCACCTTTACTTATACCCAATATCATAGAGCAAATATTTTGTCTCCACAAACCTATTCAAATATTTTTTTTCGAGATTTACCTTTAAAACTTTTATATCTAAGGTAATACAGACTTCAATGATTTCCGCTAATCTTATACTTTGGTTTTTCAATAAGTCAAACCTCTTATGTCAAACAAAATTCACTTTGTCTGTTTATCCTATTTTCATTCTGCCATTTATTTTAAAGCTAACTGCAGTTTTACACACTACAATTGATCGTCATTAGAAAATCATATTAGAAAGTTTTTTAATCAGTAGATTATATAATTAGTCAGTTATATATATATATATATATATATATATATATATATATATATATATATATATATATATATATATATATATATATATATATATATATATATATATATATATATATATATATACATTTATATATATATATATATATATATATATATATATATATATATTCTGTCTCAAACTAGTTGCACTGAATTTTTCATTGAAAATTTGCTTATCGAATTATTAAATTATTAAAGTTTAATTATTTTAGATGTTGAAGTAATCGCTTTTGAATAGATAGTCACAATGACTAGTTATCTGTTGTTTTATATAATTATATTTTAATTCAAAATCTTTACTATGGGACAAATTCAACACTATTATATATATATATATATATATATATATATATATATATATATATATATATATATATATATATATATATATATATATATATATATATATATATAAACTTCAAATTATAAAGAATTATTAATGAATAAATTTATAGGTATTTGTGTGTGTAATTTTTCTATATGTATTTCTTTTCATCTAATACATATATTACTATCGTTTTTCTTTTAATTCAATTTAAAGTGTTAATATTAAGACCTTATTCAATGAGATTACACGCAAATGTCAATGCTTGTCATCAAATAATACTATATTACTTCACATAGACTATTTTTTTACATAAGACATTAAAGACCAATTTTATGTAAAATATAAATAAATTAAACTTATTACAGTAACCATGAAAATAAAAAAATTTAAAAAAATATTTTATAGTAAATTTTTATTAAATATTTAAAATAGTTCAGAAGTTTTTTAAATAATTCCAGAATTGTAAAGACTTAAACCTTTACGTTACTAGAATTCTACATGTAAACAAAGAAAAGATAGTATTATAGAACCTTATATTTCACTATCAATCGTAATACGTTGTCTAGAATGGCACTTAGCTTCTTAGATTTACTTTCTTTTCCTAGTTTCTGTCTTTGAACAATAGTAGGGAAGAAAGTAGTTTGCCAAACTTCAAATTCGCACAAAAGTAAAAATCCTGACGTACCCTCCCCATTTCACAATCCTTCTAAAGAAAAAAGAAACGAAGCTATCTGAAAGAAAAGAAAAATCAGGGGGAGGAAAGTATTTCTATGCGATAGAATAAAGAGATTCAAAGCCGCACGAACTAAGAAATTCTTTATTGACCTTAACGTATGAAATGCATTTCTGAGAGAAAAAAGTATGGGAGGAATTTTCCCTTTTATACTCTCCATGGCGGAAAGCGAGTAACCCAAAGTAAATCTTGCATAGGGAGGCAGAGAAAATGAAAACCTTCCTCCTTTACCAATAGGAAATGCTGGCAAAATATGAGGTCTTTCAACATATTTCTCGCTTAAGGCTTTAAGCGAGTCAAAAGGGATTAGCAGATGCTTTAATCCGAAGCAAGGCCTCATGACGATTCTTACCTCGGGTGCGAAAATTTTCCAACGAGTGAAAAGAATTAATATGGGTAGCTCGAGAAAGGAGGCGGGAGAGAAGGTAGAATTCATAGATCTTCCATACAGGAAGAAATTTGATTTAGCTCAAAGGCGAAAAGGAGCCAGGCTTAATCCGGACAAAGTATCTTTACACTTCACGGAAAATAAATTTTGAGTAATGGAGTTGTAGCAGAAACATAATTCTCCGCAAGAGCAATAGGTTTATTTAGAAGTTACCTTTTGAAATGTTACAGTTTAGGCATCAAAGCTGTATGTTCAAAACAAATTAATAAATGATAATTCATACAAAAATATTTTTTCTTTTATATAAGTTGGTATCAGAAGTAAAATACACTTTAAATTTATGGCATTAATCATGATTTCTATCACAAAAATATTTAATGTTCTACAATGAAACACAATTAAAGTAGCTTTAATTTTTGCATTAATTGTTCACACAATTTGCTGATAGAAATACTTTTACCAGAATTACATAGTAAAAAAATCAAACAATTGACTATAATAATGAATTTAAAAAACAACATTGAAGTAATGCTAATTTTGCTGAAATACTTACGGATTTCTCAAAAGATTAAAATCAAATTTTGTTTGCAGCCATAAAACAACTCTCGTTTATAAAAAGAAGAAGATTTCAATCACACTGCAGATTGATTACTGCTTCAAATATTAATGACAGATTGTTAGCTAGCATTTGTGATGTAATTTAAAGCAGTTAGACTATTTAATATCGCTGAAAATATTTTCCCTCTCATGAAGAATTTGAAATTTATCTCATTTAAAAACATTAAAAAGGAATGTAAAAGTCCTCTTTGATCAGATTACGGAACAGATATCAGCACATCAAAAAATAATTTCATGTTATCAAAGTAGATATCAAAACATTGATGATGCGAGATTCAACTTTAAGATTGTTAAGTGTATTTTTAGGCAAAACCAGATGAATGTGGTCTTGATGAATTTTTGTGATGCTTCGTACATGATTTGAATTTAATCTCATTTGTAAATGCAGCAAACACTCATTTATTATAAAAAATATTTGGTCGTGATTTGCTGATCTAACAATATCTTTGCTCTAACTAATATAACAGCATATAATTTTCACATTCATCTACAATGACGTATATAAAACATAAAGTAATGTTCATTGGCTTGAGTCACCATTTTCGTTTCTATATATTGTTATTTTTCTATATATTGTTCCCCATTGTTCCTCTCTCTCTCTTTATTTTTTTATTATTATATATATATAAATATATATATATATAACAAATTTTTGCTAAAAAACTCGGAATTTTACTACATTTATTCAGCAATACTTATGTCCCTTTATGATGTTTGCTTTCACATAAATAACAAATTCTATTTGTGATATTTATTTTACATACAATCAGACACTTAAGTTAAATTTTAATTTTTTATAAATTCTTTCCAGAACAATAGATCTAATTTTGACACTTATAAAAACGGGAAATATGAATAGTAACATTTCCAAAATTAATATTATCATTTATCTAATCAATTATTTGAAGTTCAATGTAGCTACTGCCACTAAATATGCGATTAAAATGATGTTTTTCTAAAAATTAGTTTTCCTTTAAGTTAATTAATTTATCATATTTGAGAAATTTTTTAATGAAACTTTAATCTTTGTAGAGTTTTTTTCCCAAATTTTTCAAATCACTGAATATACCACTTATAACTAATAATGTTAAATCTTTCTAAGTAAAATATTTGATAATTAATTATTTAATATTTTTTATAAAGGAATCAAACTTCAGTAACTTGATTAATAAAGATATTGCTATAAGTTGAACCTTAAAGAAAATTTATCGTTATAAAAACGAAAATTGGTATGTTGTTAAGACTAATGAATTCTAAATTTTTTCCAATTATTTATGTTTTTTGTGTTTCAGCAAAGAATGATAAAGCAACTACCAATATCCTAATTTATTGTTAAGACACTGATTTAAATTGTGCAGTGAATGTGTATCACGCAACACATTAGATATTTATTATTTTCTCTGATTGCATATAACACAATATTAGATTTTCAGGAACATTATATAAATGAAAACACATAGTAACATTCTCAACATTCAATTCTACATCCTTCTTTTGCTTAGAATACAACAGAACAGCCCGCCATTCTCTCTTCTCTTTCTATAAACTAAGTTTTGCTGCCTCCGCAAACCCTCTCGCATTGTCAAAATAATTACAATATCAGAGCTTAAACACTGTCAAGCAAGTGCTTATACATTAAAATGCATACTGAATTGTCATCTGAAAAATTCCTCACTTAATGTAACAAAGAATTAATACGAATTCAAAATTCAAGTTCATATAATTTACAGTTATGTTGTTGTGTTGTGGCTTATCCTTTAAATGTCTGAAGATGTCAGACAAGATACATCAGATCACTGACCCTGAGGAAATTGAGAACAAGAAAGGGGATGAGTAAATGTCCTCCATGGAAAGTCCCAGACAGTCAAGGATTAGTTGAAGAGAAGCCTACTCAGTTTTATATTTAGAGCAGACCTCAAAGATTTCTTTGCCTTTGAGATACGAGAGACCCATTATGGGGCCGTTTTTTAATCTGGAAATAATGGTATAAGTCACATTTGAGGTCACAATTGAGGGTGTGTAAAGAGTCAGGCTCTTTGCTCGCGTACTACTGATGAAGGGAAGAGTCTTCCACCTCCTCAAAATTTCAGAATTAACAATAGACTGATGTTCTAAAAAGGTGAATGTAGAAGAGGAAGGATTATCATAGTAACAGCCCTCCAAGGGCAGGCGATCTGCTTGCTCACTGCCATATATGTCTACAGGAGAGGGAATCTATTGAATCTAGACTTCATGGGACTCCAAAACGAAATTAATTTTGAGAAGAATAGATGTACTATGTTAATCAACAATTCCAATCCAGTTGTGAAGGTGCTGAAAAAAATTTTTTTTGTCCGAAAATATCCAGAGGTTTCCAAAATCAGTTTGATTAAAAATAACTTCAAGATATTGTTCGTTAGCTATTAATTCACTTTTGAAGATCGTTGATGAATCAGGGATGTGAAGGCATCTATACTGTGAAACCGGGGTTTTCTCCCCTAACCCCGGTTTCACAGTATAGATATCACTACCAGCATGCTCATCCTGTTTATGATCTCTAAGACCAACTGTTTGAGGGGAACAGGAATTAATTCCTTCTTGATGATTGAGGTAGTGAAGCTGAAGGAGAAATTGACTCTGGGTAGTCCCTCTAAGGAATTCAGGCAATACTTCAAAGAATGGGTCTCAACTTGATTGTAAAACCGATGTAAATTTTTAGCCGGACTGAAGGGAATGTTCTTCATTCCTCCTCTTGATGGTATTCTTTCTTTGTCGAGGTGGTGAGACTTGCGTGCCCCAGTGACCCGGAGATTTCTTCTGGGAGTAACTCCCGACTGGCAGGGTTTCCTAAACTCTGTAAGCCGAAGGATGGGTGCCTGACGAAGAGGAACACCAGCCCTTACGAGTAAGACTAAAGTAAGACAGACTTCTACCATGGTGGTCAAAGGTGATGGTGGTCAAGGTGGTCAAGTCCTCAAATCAACAGAAGCTGCGTCTCACTTTCTCCTTATGACTTTCTTTAATGTTTTAATTAGGTTATATATATTTTACGCTTTATATTAGAATCACAGTAAACACCATATAAATTAATTTTGCGCTATTCTATTATACCCTCGTGATCGATCATAGAAGGGATTGCTAAGTAGTTTCCATCAGAAATAAGATTTGACGTTCAAATAAATTTTGTCGATAAATGATTATTATTCGGTTTATAAAATTTAAACAGTTTTTGTACTATTTTTAGTAGTTTCTGAGGATATAAGCAATTTTAAACAATACAAAATGCAAATATTTAGGACGGTAATTGTTTTTTTTTATTTCCCGCTACATTTATCATCTTGCGGTGGTTTAAAGGAGTTGTTCCATTATTATGTGTCATTATTTATTTTTCTCAAAAAAGTCATATGAAAGCAATTATCCATATATTTTCATATGTTTTATATCAAATTGCATTAATGCACATAAATCCGCAAAAGATAATGTTATTTTATTAAATGCAATCCACTGTTGTTTATCCAGTAAATTTTATCACATAAAATTTGATTTATCTTTTTAGAACTAGAAAGATAAATCAAATTTTATGTGCTAAAATACCAAGAAGTAAATATTTGACTAGTTTCCACATGATTAATAGAGCTTTCGAAATTAATTATAATCAGGATTTGTATCCTTTAATGTGTAAGACACTAAATATTACAAAACCAATTTCATTTGCTTCGTTTAGGAAGAAGTGTTTTTTTCTTCTTTTTTTTATCAAAAGTAATTTGCTTTTTGAAGCGTTTCAACACTCTGAATACAAATTGTATACTTAATGAAATTGAACCTGAATAATGAACTAATACCAACACACAAAACAATTATTTAGTTGCTACAAGAGTATACAAGCATAATGAAAATCACTTTATTTCGTGCGTACTTATCACAAGACATTGTAACTTTGTTTCTAAATTGGAAAAGTACAAACTTTCAAGGCTATATTTAACGAGAAATTCAAAAGGCATTTCTTGTTCAAGTAAGTAGCAGATTTATCTCTTATTTATACAAATTTTCACGCTACAATTTGGAAGCAGATAAAAATGGACACAAGCTATTGTTTGTTAATGGTTAAAATGTTATATTTATAAAAAAACATCAAAATATAACTGATCCATGATATCTATTTTTGAAGATTTATGAAAATAATAGTTGTGAATATTGAAATTTAACTAATATCTAAATTATAAATGAATATATATATTTGAGATTTCATATTTTTCTGTTTTATTTGCTTTTAACAAGATTATAGGAAACGTTATTTGACTAAATAAATTTTTGTTCATTCAATTTAAACTCTATAACTTCATAAATAATCATGTATACTTTTTTTTCTTTTCGAGTAACTTCTATCAAAGTATAACTAGGCCTATAATATTTGGTAATTTTTTTAATAAAAATAAACACATGATTTGAAAAATATTCTAAGTTTTAAATATTTTTAATTTCTATTATTGTGTAAACAAAACTAATTTCTAACTTTTTGAGAAAATTTTATCAAAATATAATTAGTTCTATATAATCATTTTTATTTAACTATTCAGTTATTTGTAGTTTTGTAAATTTATGAAATATGTTTATTTAGCAAGAAATTAATTAATTCTTATGTATAGTCTTAATTCATAAAAAATGAAAACAAATTGAATAATGATTACTTTCAGATGTTCCGTTTTTGTCTTATTAGGCCGATAACCTAAGCATTTATTTGTGGCCTAAAAATTATATCATAAATTTTAATCTTTGAAAGGTATTAATTCATAAGAATAAGTATTAAAAATTTCAGTAATTTTATAACTAATCAATCTAAGCCCGATTAAAAAATTCGAAAACTATTAATAAACTTAGATCTATATCATGAATATCTTAAATTATTGGGAGTTACTAAAGTTTTAAATTTGTAATTTATTTACGTATCCTATTTTTTCTCTTAAAATTGGTAACAAAATAGAGAATGACTTTTAAGTTATTTCAAAATCCTGCTTTTTTGTAATTATTAATTATTATAACAACAACTATCTAATCAGTTAGAAAATAATGAGAATTGAAAAAGAAATTGATCAAAATTTCACAACCATTTTAAGAAATGTTTCCTGTGAAAGTAATATTTTTATGTAAAGTTTAAGTATCTTTATTTTAAATGTATGAGTAAAAAATCATATAAATTTTAAATGTGGGAAGAAAGAAATAGCTATAAGTTAAAAATATAAGAAATAAATCATTTTAGTACTGATGTTTCGTACCTTAGTCAAAATCAAACAACTACGTTTAGTTAAAATATCAAAAAATGGAAATGAGTTTGAGATTAATTATGTTTTTACATAGCAAACTAATATAACTAAAGAATTTTTTTATAATTTTACTTAAAATATATATGAAAAATAATAAAAAATATTAATTGTAGCACATTTTTAAATTATTTTCTTAAAAATTTTAAAGATGTGATGTTTTTGTATCAAACATTAAAAATAAACAATTTGAATTAATATAATAGACATCCAAGCAATTTTAAAGCTTTTTACCAAATATTAAGTAAGATTGCATTTGGTCATAATTTGTAGTTGGAAACATTAAAATGTCTTAAATACTAGATTTGACAATTCTATACGCAGAAATTAAAAACCAAATACCTGTTTTCATTTTTTTAACAGGATGTGGTGTCAAATTTTTCTTGATGAGAACGCAATCTTTCTTTTTGGTCACGATAAAATACATGCAAGAAATATATTTTGACATTGTATAGCCTTAAAGCAGAAAGTTATTGTAAGAAATTTTAACAAATACCTGCTATTATAGTCCTTAACTCTATATTTTGTAAGTAATAGACAATTGTATAGATGGTTGATTGTAGTGTACCATCACAAGATAGTAAATGTAAAAAATTCCAAATAATTGATACCAACCGATGCAAGCAGGATGCATGAACTATACTCCCTTTTCTATTGTTCGGAAATAGCTGGGATCCAACTCACGACTTCAAAGATATCTAAGTCTAAGATATCAATCTTAAATCAATAAAGCAGTTTAAAATGAATTCAGTTTTATTATAAAAGTGAATTTTATATGTAGGAACAGCGAATTTACGATGATTAGAAAAGAAAGAAATAGGTCAAATGTATTTTGGCGACAAAAATATTTTCGTGTTTCAGTCAATATTATAATTAAAAGTTTTCTTTTAATCATATGATTTATTAAAATAAGGATATCTAAAATAAATTTTTTTAACATTAGCAATTTTTTTATTTTTTTGCACTTACATGAACAATAACATTTAGCTCTTAATTATGTGCTTGCTTAAAATAAGGATATCTGAAATGAAATTTTCAAACATTGGGGCGTAATTTTATAATTTTTCATATTTACATTGGCATTAAACGTTTGATTTTATAATTATATGCTTTCTTAAAAAAAGGATATCTGAAATATATTTTTCCATCATTAGCATTTTGTGTGTGTGTGTGTGTGTGTGTGTGTGTGTGTTGCACATTTACATGGCTTAAAACTTAGCTCTTAATTATTTGTTTTCTTAAAATAAGTATACCTGGAAAATATTTTTCTACCATTCATATTGTTTTCAGTTTTTTGCATTTACGTAGGCAATCTGAAATAGATTTTTCCAAAATTAACCATATTTTTACCAAATTAGCATACTTTTCCAATATTAGCATTTTTTAGTTTTGCACATTTACATGGGAATGAAAAGTTATCTAACCTTGCTCAAAATATGGATAAATTTGCAAAACTAAAGAAAAGCCAATATTTTCAATATTGGTGTTTCTTTAGTTTTGCAAATTTACATTGCCGTTAAAAGTCTCCTTTTAATTTTCTTAAAATAAGGATATCCGAGATGTATTTTTCAAACATTGATATTTTTATTATTATAGTCATATTTATTCATTTTTATAGTAAATTATATTAAAAAATAGGTGTAGGTTATATGTCTATCTCCATGCATAGTGATATAAATGTTCAATCATTAATATTATTTATGAATTATTTAAATATATTGTATCAGTGCAGCTTATTAAATTTTCAAAAAAACTATATTTCGAGTCCTTTAAGATGTCTTTGTAACTAATTTCAAAAATCTATTTCCCCATATTATAAAAATGAATTATATTTAATGGTGACACAGAAGGATCTTTTTCAAACCAGAATTTAAAAAAAAATCCCACTGCGTTGCTTTAATGCGTCATTTTCAGAGATACAGAAAAAATATTTTCGCCAGACTCTTTTCTCGTTAAAGAAATGATTTCTTAGAAGCCATGGTAGCGGAGAGGACCGGAGACACAGTTTTTATGCAATCCATAAAGGATAAGAGGCTGATGAAGAATGAATAAGATGGGAAAAAAACATGATCATTAATATTAGGCAAGTAACTCAATAGCCCGGCCTTCATTAAGGTCAATCAGGCGCAATCCTTTCACAAGTCTAGGGTTGGCTTTTTGAAAGAAAGAAAATGATTCGCTTAAAAGATCATCTTCCTTTATTTAAACGCATCGTTCACCTTCATTGGATGGGAGCCAGAAGCCAAACCCAATGCAGATTTTGCAGTGATTTAACTCGTAATATGATGCTAACCGATTTTTTTATCCATTATGTTTCAGGATGAAGATAAGCTGTGAGGATGCGTAGGCGTCGTTCATCCCCTTTATTTAATGATCACCAACCTTCAATTAAATCTCAAGTTTTGATTTCTTTTTAAAGTTGTTAATGCAGTCTAGTGTTTTTAGGGATATGTTTCTTTCATAAGGTTGTGTAAATAATTTCTCTTAAATTGAAATATTATCTTTTAACTGTTTGACATTTTTCTCGTAAATTCATTGCTCAATTTCCAAATTATACAGGGAGTGGTTTCTGCGAATTAAAATAGATTGAATGCATCTAGAATTCAGTTCAAATTGATTCACTCAAATTAAATGTACAATTTGTATATTACCATTAATTATACTATTTGTATACACCACAATTTGTATACTATTAAACAAACAAATACTTAACATGCTTTTAATATTTAATAAGGTATCTCGTTCTTTTACCCTTTATGTTTCAAACACAAATGAAATCCTGTAACTAAACCATCAAACATCAATTAAATATCTAATCTAATTTTAAAAATTGTTATGGTAACGTAGCGACCTCAAATGCTCTTAGATATTCAATACTCCTATGAGTGTTTAAATAATTTCTCAGAAAACCAAACATAGCACTTAACTGCTTGATATATTCTCATTTCATGGCTTAATTTTCAAAATATACCAGAGATGTTTTTGCAAATTGAAGTCGATTAAATGTTAACAGAAAATACTGCAAGTTAGATTTATTCAAGAACTCACATAAAGACCACAATTTCTATATTTTTAGTCATGAAAGGATTCATTTAGTATGATTTCGAAACAGTATTAAAAACGTTTTATTTTCATTAATTATGTTTGAACAAACCAGGTTAAATACCAGGTTTTTATTTTTAAATTTTACGGCAGTCTATCTTTTAAGAAAATATTGAAATTATCTATAGAAAGAACGGTGGGATGCGTTTCCATAATATTTGAGAAACAGAGGATAATTTGACGTTTTTTGTAAGTTCATGTCTTAAATTTTAAATCTGGTTGTAGGAGGGATTTAATAGTACTAAAGAAGATTAAACATACATAAAAACGTTTTAGATTTGATTAATTCAATAAAAGCACACATAGATACCAGAACTAAATAAAATTAATATGATACAGCATATGAAAATTTAATTGATATGATATGCTTTATGAAAAATTAATTAAAATAAAAGTTTTTAATAAAGTTTCTTTTTGAAACGTTTTTATATAGTATAAAGACAATATCACAAACTATCTGATAAAATAAGTGTATAATTGAAATTTTTAGTACAAAGCTATTTAGTTTGGATGATATATTTTCATCTATTTTTAAGAGTTTTCTTTATATATTACAGAAATATTTTAGAAAAATTAGCAAAAAAAGAAGTTTTTATGTAACAATATATTTAATATTATGTATAAAGTATTAAAACTTGTAAAAATAACACAAATTACTGCTGCATTCTTAAATAGAACCTAACAGACTAGCTTAGAAATATAATTTTTCCTTGAGATAAAACATTAAATTTTTATTTGATACGAATTATATTCCAAATACACTGATGTGTTCTATGTGAAATATTTGCAATCAATTTAAAGTATAATAAAAACTAATAATAATTCCTATCTAAAAAATAAAGTGAACTAATAATTTCACAGATTTTCTTTTCAAAAGTAAATTTTTTCGATTTGTTGGCTCTTGTTGAAAATGTTTAATTAACTGTATCGTAAACACTTCATTTTTATACAAAACGAATAATATTATCAGAAAAATTTAAAATTTTAATAACACTCATAATACAATTCTTGGTTTTTGCTTTGCAACTAAGACTATTAAATGTCAATTACTTATATATATATATATATATATGTATATATATATATATATATATATATATATATATATATATATATATATATATATATATATATATATATATATATATATATATATATATATATATATATATATATATATATATATATATAATATATATATATATATATATATATATATAATATATATATATATATATATATATATATATATATATATATATATATATATATATATAATATATATATATACATATATATATATAATATATATATATATATATCTATATCTATATCTATCTATCTATATATATATATATATATATATATATATATATATATATATATAGTATGAAAAAGAGCATTTCAAAAGATAAAGCAATGAGATAATATGTGATTACATAATTTTCTTCTTAAACACGATATGATAGGCATTAAAACATGGTACTCCCTAATAAACTAAATAAAGTGGAATTAAAGAAACTAGAAACAAAAAATTAGTGGAAAAGTGCAATATGCATAAAATTTTAAGCTGTTTTTTATTATAATGCTAAAATTAATTAGAAATGTTTCCAATAGATGGGGCTGTTCATAAGGCCAAAGTATAAAAGAAGAAAATATTTTAGTAAAATCAGAAAATATCGGTTATAAACAATATAAAATAAATTTTTTCCTTTAAAATGGCCAAATCTAAAATGACACTTGTTGGAAATATTTTCAAATAACTTTGAATCACTTAATAGTTTTAATGCATTTATTTAATGCGTATTTTTTCGATTTTTTCCAAAGAAAAATTCATACATTTTTGGAGTAAGACTATTCTTGATAAAAACAGTTTTTTATACATTAAAATATGTTATAAATTCTAAAATATTGAATTTAAATTTTAAAAAAGTGCTGTCTAATTAAGCATTTTCGTTCAAAATGTTCTGCGATAGAAATAATTTATTTAATCAAAATTTAGCTACTAGTTTCTTTCTTGCAGCATACAGTTTTTCAACTGAAATACAAAGAAAATAAATACATATTTTATCTTAACAAATTAATATTCAATCATTAGGCCACGGTCAACTTTTCCCTAAGGAGACTAATAAGAACTAATCTTTCATTTTTGAGCTTCAAAAATAAAGCTTGACCAAAAAAATTAATCTAATTCTGCCTCATCTCAAGAGACATAATAATTTTTAAGAAAAAAATTACAATCTCACACGGCAGTCCCCATGGATATCCAAACGCACGTTCAAGTCGTAATGAAGAACGTACTTGCGTCTTAAATACACCAACGTAGTTCGTGATTCATCATTTAAATGTCTCTTTTATGAGCTTCATCTCAGTACTTAATAAGTCACCAGCCAATGAAACTTCACAAGAAATAGCACTTCAGGTAATTACAGCTTCGTTCAATTGGAAAAGTGTTTGTAATATAAACTGCACGAAGTTTAATCACTGAGCTAATTTACATGCTGAACAGCATTCAGTTCTTAAATGAGATAATAGTGAGATCCGTAAAATGTATCATTATAACTGGAATTTTCTATAAATGCCAACTTTTTGCTTAATGGACATTCTTTTTGAAGAATAAACTATGGAAATGGATTTCTTGTTTTTTTAAAGTGTCACGTGTATAGTATGTGATACTGGAAGAAATAAAAATGAGCTTCATTCTGATACTTATTTTACTTCTGTATATTATATACTATACATAGTTATATCTGTTTAATGCTGCAGTAAAGTGCATTTTTATTTTGATGAGGGAAATTGTTCCGGAATTTCACTTTTGTAGCTTCGTGATGTTGTGAGTAATAATTTTGAAAAGAACTTGATGTCACTATAATAAATTCTTTAAATACTGTCAGATAATGCCAATCTTTTCTCAAATCTTCAACAAAACAGGGAGAAAATATACACATGAAAAATTTCATAATTTTATCCAAACAATTGTTAAAATATAATAATGTGATTGTATCCCAAATACTCGACAATAGTTCATTAGCGATGCTTAATTAAAACAAAATACAGAACCATCTTATTCTGTTAAGCTATTTAGAGAAATGTATATGAATTTTTCTACTTTGTTTAGTCCTTTAGACTTTTATTTTAGAAGTAAATACAAATTGCTGATACTGTATAATTTTTATAAAAATATTTTTTTATTTAAGTTTATGCATTAATTACAACGATTTATTGAAATAAATGTTACATTAATACTTATTGTTGTGATTTATAATTTTATATGTTTTATTAATAATGTGCTTTTAAATTTAACTGAAGAGTAAATACCAAAAACATTCATCATAAATGTCATCCTTAATTATTCGATCATATTAAAAATTACACAATTTATATTTTTGTTTAGTAACTTGATGGATGAAATTTATTTCAAATTGAAAACTTTGTGTATAACTTTCTAAATGGTTGTTCTGCAAAACAATGTACAGTTTTTCATTAATAATGATGAAGTTTTTGTATATATTTATTGAGTTACAATTCCGTTGAGTAACAATTTGCACAAATGTAGAGAAAATGGACAAAAGTTTATTTTTTATGTTATTCTTTCTTTCCCAAAAAGCTTTCGAAATGATTTTGTTTTCTGAATAAAAACTAACTTGATCGAACTTTATTTATAAAGAAAGGAATAAAAATAAATATTAACGACTTTTTCTTTGAGGAGAAGGGTTGGTTTTATGAAGATGTGTTCTGTTGCAACACATAATAATGCCGCTTACAGAAAAGTTCCCCAGAAAAAATATTTATATGGAATGTAGAAAAATGACGAGAAGCGAATATAAAATAGTGTTGCCATATCCCACAAAAAATAATTTTTCCCCGGGATTATAAAAAAGGACACTTAAGCTTTTTTCCGTTAGACAATGAAAGAAAAAGAAATTTATTTCTTTTTTGGAAACAGAAAGGAAACTATTGCTTAATGCCACACATAATTATTTTAAATTTTTTTGAATATTTGCAATTTGTTTTCAAAATTATTTTTGATGTCAAGTATTTAAATTATAAATTTAATGTTTTTAAAGTAATTTTTTGATAAATAAACATGAAACAAATACAATGTTATTAAAACAGCGTTAGTTAGTTTTTAAATTCATTGATGAATTTATGTTAATTAGTTCTTAATGCTTACTATACACCCCATATTCTTAATGAAAGTTTTGAACAAGAAATTGAATTGCTTATTTTCAATTCCATTTTACATTTTTTACAGTCTCATAAGGATTATGATAATCTATTTTGAACATTTTTAAAACTGAGCTTTCAAAAAATAAATGAGATTTATCGAAACCAACAATAGGTATCACAAAAGAATCTCAATTGATAATTAATTATTTACGAAATATGAAATAAAATTTTTCAGTAAATTTAATAAGGATTTATTCTTTAATTAAATATTTCGCAAATATTTTTATACATTCTTTATCAATATCTTGAAATATTTTTTTTATTAAAATTGAGATTTTGCAAAAAAAGATTTCTGATCTACATATATTCGGTTTGTGATTGCCAAAGTTGCAAGAAATTATTGAATGCATTTCTTAGTTTATAAAAATATTTGTATATTTTATTAAACTGCATTCATTGTGAAAAAAATCTCATTAGATTATTGTTGAAAAACTTAAAAAATTACCAAGAAATGCATTTACATTTAAAATTATAAATACATTTAAATTCTTTTATTTTGCATTATTCTTCTAAAAGAGTTTTAAGACTATAAAAAAACAGAATTCGCATTGAGATTATTTTATGCTTTAATTTAAATAAAACATTCTTTTCGAAATTTGAAACTTCAAAATACTATTAGGTATGCACATTTACTAATAAATGTATTTTTGAAACAATATTTCTACAAAAAATTTACTTTTGAAGATTTTTAATGAATATGAGAGTATAGTATTTTAAAAAGTATTTTTAAAATAACAACTGCGTACAAAAATTCCAGTATTTCGTGGCGTCATTTTTATCTTCTATACAAAAGTATTTCTCAAGCATATTTAAACACAATATTTTTTCATTCTTTTGTCCATACCTTTACTCTTCGTTGATATTCAACGCACACTTATACTGTAATTTTTATTAATTTATTCATTTTAAGAAATATTATATAAAAAAGAGGAGAATTGGTAGAATTTTCTGCGGTGCATTTGACGAATTGTTAAATTATATTAAATATTATAAAATTTTTCTGTGACTATGAATGATTTGAATTTATTGAATTTTAATTATAATTCAAGTTTATCTAAATCAAATCATTTTTAAACATTTTTAAATAATATTATGATTTTCCTAAATGAATTAATAGTGCAAAATGTGTGTGCTTCTGCAGTTAATAAAATGCACATAATATTATATCAAATTAAACCCAAAAGAATTGTTTACTACGACATTCTCGAATAAAAATAAATGCTTCTCTCAGGAATAGATATAGAATAATTTATGCCTAATATAAAATTTTACGGTCCTTACTTACTTGATACAAGCAAGAAACCAGTTGATATGGAAAAGGATGTTTTATGTTCTTAGAATATTATTTGAGAAAAGATCTTTCGCTGATATATATATTATACATTCATCAATAATTTGCTATATTTATAATACTTTATAGAATATTTCAACTTATTTTCTTTAGCGAATTATGGTAAATTTATTTTATGTTTTAGTTTTGTTATAAAAGACATGAATAGACTTCCTATATTACCAGCTTCATTGATAAATATTAAATATTCAAACGACAGGACGTGTATAAAATTAATAAAAATTTTGCCTATTGTCACTGACTGGAGGTGTCTATTTCAAATTATTGCATAGTAAATTCTCATGGACTAACAGTACACACTATTAGGCTTGTCAGTTAATTTAAGGAATGGATATTCTTAAATGAATATAAATCAACAAAATAGACATCAAAGCAATATATTAAACGGGAATATGTTAAGTTACATTTTTTTTTATTTTTTAAATATTATAATTTCAAATTAAAAGAATAAACATACCATTCTAATCAATCTATTTGTTTTTTCAATCTGATTCTATTTTAAATTCACCAAAAAAAGTAAAAACAAAAAACCTTACATTCCACAAAATAGTATAATTTTAAATTATTTTACAATAGTTACCTTAATGAATGTTTTTACATTGAAAACATTTTAAAATAGGGAGGTCACTTAACATCTTACAATATCTGGTGTCTTCAGAGAATGACAGCACATGTTTAATGAATATTTCTTCCTAAATATTAAGAAATAGGAATGCTTCAAAATATATTTTTAATTGTAATTAATAAAAACTTCACATATTGAATTGGATGCTTTCTAAGAATTGCAACATACAAAAAATAATAAACACAAAGTTTGTTGCAGAGTTAATAAACTAACCTAACCTAATTTCTATTCTAAATTACCAGACAATGTAACATTGACAAAAAATAAGAATATGTTTGCATGAAATTATGATGTAAGAATTTAGTTAAAATAAATTTTATAACTGAATTTGTATTAATATTATCACTTTTTGATCTTCCCAATTAGTTTAATTTATCTAATATCTCAATTAACGTTTAAGATAAAATTTCAGCATCTTTTGTTTTTTATAATATAAATATTGATATATGAATTTTACAATTTTCTGCTAAGCAAATGATAAAACAGTAATATTTTACAAAACTTCAAATAATGAATATTGCGTTAAATTTACAGTGCAGAAATTTCACGTAAATAAGCAACAATCAAATTTTGAACATAAATTAATGAATGCTTTGATATTTTTATAACTCATTTGGGTTTTTATTCAAATAAAACGTACGACTCTCATCAGCATTTAGGCATTACTAAATTTTCTTAACATTCCCTTTCATGGCTCCTATAAAACATATAGTCCTATAAAACACAAGTCTTCCATGAAGTGAAGAGCAAATACATTAGTTTTAAAACTCCATTCACGAATATGCACAAATGAATAAAAATTGATGAGAATTCTCATCAAACTGTTTGACTTTGCAGAGCATTCCAGCGTGATTATTAAACAATCCATCTTCAAGTCACCACTTTATTTCCCCGCTAAGAAAGTCATAACGTTTTCTATAGAAAGTCCCGCAATTAATTTTAAAGACATCTATTCCGACAGAGATATACCAACCTCTTACGCAACTGCATGAAAAGCACCACTAAGAAGACGTCCTCTCTTTGGCTTCGTTCGTCTTCATAATAGAAGCTGCTGGTGAGCTCGACTTCAAAGGGCCTTCGCGAAAGTTAAAAATACGTCGGGAAATGACTTTAGATTGACCGACATACCAGAAGAAAATTGTCTTCCACGTTTAATAGACAGAATGTGTCTTCTATGATGTGAATGTTAATTAAAAGATGGGGGTGTTTTCAAAGATGAAATTTAATAGCGGTATGCGGTTAGAAACACATGTCCAGTTGATCAAAGTACGAACCACAGAGGGAAAAAGGGATTTCTAAGTTACCATTCCTTAACATTTGAAGGAAGTATTCCAAATTTAAACTTAGTTTAGTCAAAAGGAGTGTTCTTTTGTAGAATTTTATAGTGCATGCTTAGAAATAAAGCATACTATATAGTTAGAATGACTGCTACTCTCTTAATACTGTATTTTGTTGCATATGATAAAAATATACCTAACATAAATCTAATGTAAATAACCTAAATTATGTATACCAGCATAAATTATGCAAGTATATATAATTTAGGTTGTACTT
The DNA here is from genome assembly GCA_030067965.1 of Latrodectus elegans. NCBI lineage: Eukaryota > Metazoa > Arthropoda > Arachnida > Araneae > Theridiidae > Latrodectus > Latrodectus elegans. The sequence continues at coordinate 9,897,000 of CM057822.1, read as the reverse complement.
ATTTTAAAATTAATTCTTTTTTTAAATTTCGTACAAATCAGATTTCTAATGATAAGCTTTTCCTTAAAATATTATTATAAATAAAAATTCTTGTGATTAAAAATTAGAAAATTTTTATATAATACTTTTCTACATATATATGTATATATACATATATATATATATATATATATATATATATATATATATATATATATATATATATATATATATATATATATATATATATATATATATATATATATATAATATCATATATATATATATATATATATATATATATATTTGTGTGTGTCTATATATATATATATATCTATATATATATATATATATATATATATATATATATATATATATATATATATATTAGTGCTAGTTTAAGTAAGTCATTTTCTTAATCATTGAAAATATATTTCTGAAGCTATTGAGCTACGTTTTCATCCTAAAATACAGATGTATAATATATTGTTTGTTCGCACAAATTAAGAATTTATTTACTAAAGTAATTTTCTTTGCAGTATATAAATATATTTTCTTCAAGTATATTTATCATATAAAATACTACCATAACGGTAAATTCATGAAGATGATCTAAAATAACATTTCCATACGAAAAATGTATGAATAATAATATCCAAATGAAAAGGAATGCTGTCTAAGGTCAGTTAAAAAATACTTTAGCTGGTAAAGATTATCAAATAATAATAACTGAAATATAAAATAATAAAAACAAAGTAATTACTAAATCTCAAAATAATAATCTACAAAGCTTTATATGCATTTCTTGGGCTATTAACATGCAAAATTTTTTTTAATTACTTCCTCACATTCAGAAAAATCAAAACTATACAATTTTAGAAATTTTCAATATTTATAAATAATATATCATAAATTGGTATCACGAGTATTACAAAATAATTTCGAGATATCTCATAAAAACAATTCAAATCAGACAAGAATGTATAAGAAGATTATTTAGATTCAATATGCACTTAAGCCAAAACAAATGCACCGTAATAAAATGGAATACTTTTATATTTTTATTAAAGGAGGAAAATCTTTCAAAAATGAAGTTAGTTAATAGTTCATGAAGCGTTTGTGTTGATTTCATTACAAAAATCTTATCATTTTCGGAGCTATGCTTGCATAATATGGAAATGATATATTCAAAATATATAAATGAGTCGTTTAACTCTAAATAATATTATACGGCGTTTAAATTTCAAGTTAATTTTTGCCTTTGATTTTAAATTAAAATATGTGGTTAAATATTACCATGCAAAAATAATTGGTGAACTAATGTGGTTATATTCATAATTAATATACTTTAAAAAATTTCACTCTTGTGTTCAAAGGTAGAAGTATTTACTAAACTTTTTTTAAGAAGTAGGATAATAATTGAAAAATACTTAAAAACAGATTTGATAATTTATGTAAGGCAGTGACAGCTTAGTTGTTAGGGTATTGGCTTTTCGTCTGGTATGGTAGGATTTGATTCCCAACACCACCTAAGATCCATCGAGTGCATGCGATATACCTGCTCGTTATACGAGGGTCACTCTGAAATTTTTCACAAATACAACTAGGTTTTTAAAGTTATACTTACAAAATTTTAGATGTGCTCAAAGTAGTCTCCTCCAGCATCAATGCACTTTTGTAGACGAATTTTCCACAGATTAATTGACTCAAGGCATTCATTTCCTGGAATCGATTAAGCAATTGCATTTATAGCCAAATCAATCATTTCTTCTGAATGAAAACGACGTCCACGTAAGTTCTTTTTTAGATTAAAGAATAACAAAAAGTCACACATAGCTAGATCAAGTGAATACGGCGGATTTTCGATCACTTTAATTTGTTTTTGCTTAAGAAACTCAGCTGTTAATCCGACTGTATGTGAAGATACATTGTCATTGTGAAGCATTAATCCCCTAACATTCAGTTCTTGTAGAATTTCTGAAAGACATTTTGTGGTATACCAGTTTGCTGTTACTGTCTTCTGTCCTTCCAACTTGATGACTTTGACCAATTCCGTACTTCTGAAGAAAATGACATACATAGCTTTTTTCAGTGCGAGTTGTTTTTTCACTATTGTCGGCGTGGGATCATATTCAAATACCCATACTTTGCGTTCTTGACGTCTTAGAACGTCAAAAAACGGTATGTACATTTCATCACCTGTTACAATTTTAGAAATGATGTGGTGGCCACCATCATTTAGCAATTTAAGAGTTTCTTTACTGATTCTGACATGCTCCTCTTTTTGGTGCTCAGTGCCGAGCTGGCAGCCGAATGGTTAGCGCTCTTGCCCTCGGTTCAACAGTTCGTTGGTTCGAATCCCACCTTGGGTATGGATGTTTTTAGTTGTTCGGAATCCACTTTAAACTGTAGGTCCCGGTCTTAGTACCCCTCATATGCAAAAAATGACCGTTGAGCGACAGACAAACCAACCAAACCTGTTGGTGCTCAGTTAGATTATGGGGAACCCAGCGGCAAACTTCTTTTTATACATGTAATTCTTCATGAATGATTTTGTGTATGACTGTGGGTCCAATGTAAAGTTCCTTCTGTATCATTTGATAGGTACAGCGATTATCATCCATTAAGATTTTTCATATGGCAGAAGCATGATCCGGGATTACTGCCGACGGCTGCCTCCCTGTGTGTCCTTCATCCTGAAGAAAATTGCGACCTCTTCTAAATTCTCTAAACTATATTAATACAGCAGCACGAGCTGGAGATTCATCATCAAATATAAATTGCAACCGTAGAACGCATTCTTCTTGATTTAATTCTGCTTTAAAATCGTAGAAAATCGTAGCGTGAAAATGTTCTCGCGTCAACTCCATTTTCTCTTCTGCTTACAATTTATTCTACTAAACAAGTCGAAGTAAGTCAGTAAAAAATCGTCTTCTTTGTAAAAATTCTTTGTATTTTAAAATTAAATCGTTATTTTTATTTTGCAAATTCTCGTCTGCGCGAATCTCAAAAATTTCAGAGTAACCCTCGTATATGTGGAATGAAAAATTTTGTGCTCAGTAGTTGAGCAGTTACTATGGATGTAATTTCCTGGAGAAAATTTCCTCCAGTTCCAGATCGAAGTCAAAATTAAGGGAGAGGTGCCATCTATCGGGAAAGTACCATAAGCAAATAGTTATTTTCACTTTCGAATTTCTCTGATTAAAATGAAAGATGCACACTTCCGTTTTTATTTCGCATAGCCGTACGCAAAACGAGCTTGATTTTTCCACGTCTCATACGTAACAACAACATGGTTTAGGTCTATGCTACCTATCTTTTAAAATATTAAAAAATACAAATGCGTTGAAATTTATTAACACTTTTCTTGTTATTTTTAATAATTTAAGTAAAGATAAACATTGTTGAAATTAATATTTATTAGTAATGAATGCGATGAATTAACATTATTTCCAAGAAATTTTCTTATAAATATGACAAGTATGTAGGTAGGTCACATTCATATAATCTGATCAATCTAGAAAAATGTACTGTATATTTTCATATAAATTTACATTCTTTACAATCATCATAAAGACATACTTTAAAAATAAAATTTTTGAATCTAAATCATAGAAAACGGTTTTATTTTCAACGAAATTAAAAGAACAAAAAGGAAGAAATTCTGCATTGAGTAGGCATAGAGTAATTCAATGATTTTATATATTTGAATGAGCAAGAGAAAAATATCTGCTTTACATTATTTTCAGGGATTGTAAAAATGGTCAATTTTTGAATTACAATTCCTTTTTAATGTGTAAATCTATTTAAGATTGTAAAATCCATGATTTTATGTTCAAAAAAGTTTTAAAGCAGAGTTTTTTACTAAAGAGTTTTGGCAATTAAAAGTAGCTTAAGATTCCTAGAACAATCATTGATTGATTTTTTTAATGTAATTATGAAAAGTCAATATTTTGCTTATCAAAAATCTTTTCCAAAATTTTTTCAGCAGTGTAGATTTATGCAATTATTTATTAAAACGTAATGATAAATCAAATGTGTACAAATGTGATATAAATGTTGTGTGCAAAAAAGACAAACCACAAGTGTAAATATTTCCAAACAGTTTATATTATCCATAATTGCTTTATTTATGTCTATATAATTTTTGGGGGTTTTAAATCCATCGAAATTTTATTGAAACGAAATTTATTTTGTTAAACTATTGCAAAAATAAAATAAGTTAGAATATTGTTTTAAGAATTTTTTTTTTACTCTCAGTCTTTGCTTCTATGGTTTAACTGTAGAGTGGGACCAACAATTTAAAATTTATCCTGAATTTGCCTCCATAGATATATAAAGCATTTGTGGAAAATTAACCTGAAGACATTGAATAAATATTTTAATTGAATAATATTATTATATCTTCATAACTGATATTCATATATAATGATTATATATATATTTATAAATATTATTGCTATATTTTATTTTAGATCTATAAAAATATAAATATCTATTATTTAAGAGTTGTATGCATATACCTGAACTCGAAAATATTTATACAATATATTCAATATTATAGAATATAAAAAAATTCTTATTAAATTCAGATAATTTAAACTTTAAAATATTTATTGCTCGTAAAGATTGCAACAGATAAATGAATTGCCAGTAGAAACACATATTGCTGAATGTAATAAATAATTCAATAGAATCATTAATATTTAACAAAAATATTACAAAATAAATATATATTTAAAATGTCTCTAAATTTATAAAAACATTGAGTATTTCAAAGAAATTTATTTATTTAAAGACGAAATATTAAGCAATTATGTAATTATGTATCTGTGTGACTATAAAATCTTTGTTTACAAAAGACAAAAAAGATTAATTAAATTTAATTCTTAATAACTAAACTTCAAATAATTTTTTTTGAGATTATATAAATGATGTCGTATTTGTTTGGAGTTTTAATAACTCCAAACAATTTCCCTCCCCCAATTTCCCTTTAAATAATCAAAACTTTTTTTTATACCATTAGGATTTAAATTCATTTAAGCAGATACCTTAAATGTTTTTACAGGGATTTATTTTTATTAAATATCGCAAAAACACGTTTTTACAAAAAAATATGCATATTAAATTACATTTATATTTCATCCTAGATAACAATTTCCATTGCAATAGAAAACAAAAATCTGTTTTCATTTTCAATTTCTTCCAGAGGAACAAAGCCTTTCGAATTGTATCTTGCATTTTAAATTTGGCGAATCCTTTTTGAGAGCCTGGTGCAGAAATGGATATGGATCATCACGAACAATGTCTTTTTAGGGCGTGATAATACTATTTCTCGCCAAACACAAACCCACGAATACATCAAAGAAACGATTCGCTCATAAAATGCTGAATTTATAACTTTATTTTCAAACAGTTTTCGGAGTGAGAGTCACCCTTATTTCAAACCGTCGTTCTGCATTTAGAAAATATCTAAAACGTGACGACAATACTAAAAGTTACTTTTCATTTCATCTCTGCACATGAATAAATTTTCTTTTCAGGATAAATTGCGCCTTCTTACCTTCCCAACGTGCTTCGTCCCAATTGAATTCTCACAGCTTTTCTTGAACGAGAGAATAATTTTTCTTGCTTATTGCAGGAAACAATATTGTGTGTGTAGTTTTATCGGTTATTTCATGCCAAAGCTGACATGTCACTTGTGCATGTATTTAAATTTTTAAGGGGAAAATATGAAATAATTGAATATTATCACAAATATTTCTTCTTCTAATATTTCCTTTTTTTAGAAGAATTATCCATTCAATTAATCCAAAAAAATGACTCCTAATTTTCTTTTATTATTTAAATGAGAATTAAATATTTTTATATAGATAATATATTATGATGATATAGATTTTTCATTAATTGCTTACAAATTATAAGATTAATATATTTTATTTCATATTTTATTAAAAAGCAAATTCAATTTTTCTTTAAAAGGGCAAATTGGTGCTTTTTCAATGAAATGTGATTTTAATGAGTGATTTCTCGCTTGCAGCAGAAATATATATTAAAATATACGTATTTGTTAAATGTAAAATCTATTAAACCACTTGTACGATTGCATTAAAATGTAAGAAATGAGAAATTAGTTTTATTACATTATTTAATTAAGATAATTCCCATTGAATAATATAAG
>CM057822.1:9860840-9885840 GCA_030067965.1 Latrodectus elegans | reverse complement strand
ATTCTGTTTAAATTATATAGTTACTACAGTATTAGTTTACAAAATTCCATACATATTAACAATAAATATGTAGCTGTTATATTAAAAAATTCCTGATGTGAACGATTGAATTTGTGGTAAATTATATATTTTATGCATTGCAAATACGTTGTTTTTAAATTACTCTTTACAATATTAAGTTATAGACGCCTCAGTATGTGACATCAATGAATAAATGGCTGCCCCTTATAAAAATTTGAAAAGATTCAGAAAAATACAAATTAAATTACAAAGTGTATTATTTACTGATAATGAACAGCATCTTAGTAGTTTTTCTAAGAACAATTTATGGATATTTACATATAAGTTATTAATCAATACAAAGCTGTCACTTTTAAGAATAAGCAACTTTATGCTTTGAAAATTAAAATAATTGTAATGTAGCACTTTTTGTACTGTAAATGATTTATACGAGTATTATATAATTTGTTTTAAAGAAAAATTTACTAAGTTTCAAAAATATACTACTTATCATTGTATTGCTTTAGTAGTATATTTTTTAAATACTACTTCAAAAGTATACTTACAAAGTAATTTTTGAAAGAGTAAGAAATATATCAATTATTCTTTAAAGCAGTTCATACTTTCAAAAACAGAAAAGTTTCTCAAAAAATATATTTTTCAATGATAAATCAACTGAAATTTTCTAATATTTTTTTTGTAATTATTTAAAACTAATACCTGGAATTTCTTTAATTTTAAATAATATACTAGTTTTAAAAAAAACTGTTTCAAAATATAATTTTATTTAATAAAAATCAAAAGTATTGTAAGGATGTTTCTAATAATAAATTGCGTATACTCAAACACATTTTCTTAAATTATAGAACACAGTTTATTCTAAATGGATACGATTTCAAGCTGTGAAAAAATAAAAATACTTTTAAAAATGTATTTATATTGTAAAGGAATTATACTGTACCAAACCTTCAGATTATGGTTCAAAACACTCCATACTTTTACTACCTGTCTAATTATGCTAAATAAATTTAAAAATTTAACATTATGTTAATACTGCATTATTTTCACATTTACACTGATAATTATTTATAATTTAATTTTCTCTTCTTATTTAATTTATTTTTTTCAATAATACAAATTTGTAATACGCATGGAAGAAATCCCCATGAATGAAAATCTAATACATTGCAGTAAAATATCTAAAAAACAAATGAAGTTAGAAGAGCAACTAATTAAAAGAGGAAATATTGTTACTGACAAACATTTTATATATTTAGATATTTAAGAAATATAATAATTAATTTCTATTCTCTTATAAAAAAATTTCTGTGAATGAAATGCATAATTTGGTAATGTCACATATAAGAGCAAAATTATTTTTGCCTTGTGATTAAGAGCAGAGTAAAATTTATGTAATAAAGTTTAATAATGTTGTTTTCCGAAATAATTTCCCAGCATAAAAAAAAAATTATAGAAAAGGAACATCAAAATATTCTGCAATCCCTTCGGACTAAATAATATTCTGTAGCCAATATAAAAAGCTTTTGTGATCTCTTAAAAACATTATTGAATTTCAAGAGTTTGTTTAAGAATTTATAACGAAAGTTAAAAGATAAATGGGTTTAATCTTGATATTTAAATTTTGTATCTTGTTAGCCACTGTAGATTTATTTAAATTTTATATATATATATATATATATATATATATATATATATATATGTATGTATATTTATATATATATATATATATATATATATATATATATATATATATATTATATATATGTATATATATATATATATATATATATATATTAATATATATATATATATATATATATATATATATAATATAATATAAAAGGGTATAAGAATCATATATATATATATATATTATATATATATATATATATATAATATATATATATTTATATATAGATTATTTGTATATATATATAATATATATATATACATATATATTTATATATATATATATATATATATATATATATATATATATATATATATATATATATATATATATATATTTTATATATTTATATATATATATATATTTATATATATATATATATATATATATATATATTTATATATATATATATATATATATATATATATATATATATATATATATATATATATATATATATATATATATATATATTTATATATATTTATATATATATATATATATATATATATATATATATATATATATATATATATATATATATATATATATATATATATACTATTACTTTTCAGTTCAATAAGTAAAAAGATTTAATATAGCAGCTTCATTTTTTTAAAATATATAAATATCTAGATGCATTAACTTTTTAAAAAAATTTTATACTTTAATAAAAGCAATTTTAAATTGATTTCTTAAGTGGATAAATATTATAATATTTGCCTCAGGGAAAATAAAACTATAATTTAATTATTTCAAATAAGTTTATTCTACCTTAGAAATCTCAATTAGTAACTTTAAAACGAATCGAATTCAGTGCAAAATATTTTATAAAAGTTAATTAAAAAAGGATTAATTAACTTAAAATTATTCACTGGTAATATGGAAGATAGCATTGAATATTGCCAATTAATTGTATCAGTATTACAAGATATTTTATATTATTAATTTGAAAAATGAGTAATTAACATAGAATTATTCATTGTTATACCCGTTGTGTGTTTATTTACAATGTGCAAAATAAATTTTTATTTACTGAATAAGGAACCAAATCATACATGATAAAAATTAGGTTTTTCCTTTTTAATAAAAACAATATATTTAACTATATATATATTTAACGTGCTTAAATAAAACTCCGTATTTAAATAATAATATGACATTGAATGATAAAACCTTCCATTTTTCTTATTGAATATAACTAGATTAAATTTAAATTAGTTCAAAATGTTATTAAATTTAGCCAAGTGACTGTCAGGGCACGCCCTGTATAAACAGTAGGTAACTTTCTTGATGGCGAACTAAACAACACTTGGCGCCAAAGCAACTTATATTAAGGCAATGAGATGAAAAGAGTCTCGTGAAAATGAAAGTTTCGAGTTTATCCCTTTTAACGATATATTTCCGCCCTCGCTAATGTACAATATATGTGACACTCCTACCTTGCTCAAGAGGTTTCCTGAAACTAAAACTAAAAGGAGACAGAAAGTGGCGAAGATTAATGCCACGTGCAATCGGTAAGTACCGGGAAGACTCTCCGGTAATCATCAACACTGTACCATGTCTTGAGGAAGAAAAATTCCCTCTCCTTAAATATGATTTATTTGGCGACGAAATGCAACTTTTTAAGGAGTTTTATTATTTTTAGTTCAGTTATTCAGTCTTAGAGGCGCTTAGGGAATAATTTTCTGTTCTCTAGGTCAGCAGTTCCGAATTCCCTGACATGTTGTATTCTTATTGGTTTCATTTAGAATTTTTTACCTGAACAAAAGGCAGAAAAAACAAGATTATATGCGCACATGTTTAAAAATTAGATGTATACATTTATATTAGAATTTTTAGATGAATTTGCGTGACGGTCTAAATATCTATGTGTTTGAAGTCTTGTTATTTTTAATATTTTGTCTGCTGTAATTTATAAAAAGTATGCGTATTCAGATACATATTATTTGCTTAATGCGTGCTTATTATTAAACAGACAATAGAGTATTTTTTAAAGCTTATCTGCTTCTTTTTAATGTTAGTTTAATAGCGTTTCTTAATATTATTAAAAAAAAATGTTATTTACGAAGAAAAATAAAGCATGTAAGCATGAAATAAACTAAATAATATGAAATGTGTTACTGTTTTCATAGTCCAAATTATATTATACTTTATCAGTATCCATAAACCATGTAAAATTTGTTTATATGACAAATTGTGGATATAATTATGTTTTTCGGTCTCGATTGTTAATAAAACTGTAATTTATAACATGTTAAAGCTGAATAATATATGAACATGAGAAATAAATATAATAAACTTAAGTGACTTTTCAAATTTTAAAAAATATTAATTTTTAAAGTGACATATTCATACTTTTAAATGAGGCAAGCAAAATTAACTTTATTTGCTTGTTTCTTTTCCCATGAATTCCTATGCCTTTTTCGTTATTTAAGCCTAATTTTCCTCTAGAAATCTGATATTATCCAAACAACATATAAAATATTATTATACCTACAATATTTATAAGTTTACATTTTAAAAATATAACAAATCAATTTTCTTGCATTTTGAGAAAATTTATTTAAAAGACAGTTTATATTTTTTGTAAATTTATTATTTACTCAAATAAAAAAAGCAAACACATTTTCTATTTATGTAAAGCAATTTCTACAAAATGTGCTACTGGTTTTACTTAATGTGCTGCATATCATGATTACAAGATTTATAAATCCCATTCCATTGTGAATAGTTTGAAATTTATACATAATTTTTTATACAAGTTATTTATAAGGGTATCCGTATAAGTGTGTGCATATATGTATATATAGATTATAAATATTTGAGTTTTTACACTCGGTTCTGCTAGAAAAATAACTTTAAAATTCTTAAAATGAATATTGGGGAATTTTATGTTGATTGCTGCATAGCACGCTCTTCACAGTAATGATTTTATGATTACGTTCTTTATTGCGTGATACCTTGCCAAAAATTTATTGTCCGTCACAAAGCCAGGAGATACATGAAGATTCTCTTGGTGGAGTTAAGTATCGGTTATTTTATCTTTCTACATGCATCTCCATACAGCTGTAAGGTGGTATCCTATTCGTAGAAAAGTAGATGGCAACAGATAAGTGATAAAATAAGTCATTTTCGAATATTGAAAAGCTTAATTTTATTTTTGTTTCTTGCTAATAATTTTTATAAGAACGTATAAAGTCTGCGAAATATATACCTCATTTAACCACTTCTTGAAACTGTTGTATGAGCGAAATTGAAGAGAGCTCACTATTATTAGCGCAATCATAAACTTTGAGCGAATTTTTCAGTGCTTGACACTCATTGGACTTTTAGTAACAAAGTTGAGAACAAAATATTACTCAACTCTGTATGAAGTAAAAATATTATGTTTTTAATTTTATAAAAGTGTGTATGTGTGTCCACACAAACTTCTTGTATCAAATTTCTTCTATTTCGGGCTATATGTACGTTACCACATTCAGTCACTTTTATTACTACATTGTTTCATTCACTAATTTAGTTTGAAGTACATCCCTGTTCTAAATCAGTCTTTCCATCATTGCACAAATTATCTATTTAAAATAATAGTTTATCTATTTTCACTGAAAGTTAAAAGTTGACTCGAAAAAAAGTGTAAAATATAAAGAAATAATAGGAAAACTATACAGAATAATCATAACTGTATAAAAGAATATTTCAATTGAATTATAATTTACTATTTGTATCAAAGTTGAGTGCTAAGCCAAAAACTCTTAGAAATTCCTTATAATCACGATATTTTTGTGATTATATATATATCAAATATGCATTGTCGTTATAACATATGCTTTAAACAGATTGATTCATATTTTTTTCTGCATATTTGTTGATAATTATCAACATTTTGCGCGGAGATTCTTATTCATTCAAACTTACATGTTCATCACTGAAAATGACATCGTCGCCTATAGATTATAACTATTTAATAAATCTATGAAAATAATACAGAAATTCTAAATATAAATAGCTTTATTTTATGTAATTTTTTTACCTTAGTAATTTCCACTTTTCTTCATTAATTTATCTCTAAATTGAAAAACATTCAAACCTTAAGAAAATTCATATTATGAATTACTACAAAACTTAATAATAATGAAAGTTAAATAATTCAAGCTGAATTATTTTGTCAATTTTTGAATTTATTCATTATTGAAGAAACTTTCAAAAATGCATTTTAATGGAAAATTTTAGAAATTAATAACGTGAGAGTTATTTTTAAATTATTATTCATAAACTTTTTAATGCATTAATGTAAAAGAAAAATACAGTTTGCATTTTCTTTGCAAATTAATTTTTTATAGATGATAATTTTTTTCATGAGAAATTCTATTATATTTTCTGTATATTTTCATCTTATTTAAAACTTAAAAATTGTGATTTTAGTGTGTAAATATTTTCCTTCACATGAAATATTTTCTTCATTACACCATTCAACTACATAGCTTTAAAATGAAATGAACTTTTAAATAAGAAATCTATAAAATAGGACATTGATTAAACATGTTTAATACATTTTAAAACAAATAAAAATTTGATAACAAAATGTAATAAATAAACATAAATTGCCCCTCTTTTTTTAGAAAAAAAAAGAGTTTATTTTAAAGAATAAAAATAAAAATACATTATGATGATAAGTATGAAATAAAACTGTAAAGGGGAAAGCATTTTTAGAATATGTCTAAAAATGCATTAGTAAATCCTAAGTGAGATATTTTGAAGAATAAAATTTAAAAGCTTGATAATATAGTATATTTTTCCATCTTTTAATAATCATCAAAATTTTGTTTTGTAATTGTTCTTCCATATTGAAAAAAAAATAAAATATAACAAATAAGCATTAATTTTTCAGATTAAAACAAACTTCAAAATGAAACGTTTCTAAAAGAACAAATTAAAAAAAAATAGATACTTTTCTTGATAACTTAATTCTTTAAAATTAACATAATGAAAGATGTAATTTAACATTGTCGATGTTTAATTAAACATAAGAATCAAAATTAAAAATAAAACTATTAAGAATTATTATATTTTCTTTGTAAAATTCAGCACTTGAAAATAGGGACATTTATTGTGAAGAAAAACTCAAATTGTTTTCATGAATTTTATATTACTTTGAATAAATAGCAGAATCAGTAAATAGGAATATAATTAATTATCATTAATGTAAAATATTAATTAATTTAATAGTCATAATGATAATTAGCTATTCATGCTTAGATACCTGAATGTAGATAAAAAGTATTTAAATATCTGAATAATAAATAATTCTTCCTTAATATAACTGAAAGTCATTTTTGCTGTTAGATAATTTTGCACTGAAAGAGTATGAAACAGGATATAATCATTTAGTACAGTTTTTGTAACTAACTAATATGTGTATTGTGTAGGAAAAATGTTACAGCAAAGTAAGCATGTTTGATAATATTTCTTTATCTCTTAGTATTAAATTTTAAGTTTTTTTAGACTATATTTTGTATTAAATTATAAGAAGTTGTTTTTCATACACAAACGTTCTGAAACATTTTAATAATGTGATATATTTTGAACATAAAATATTACTGAGGAATTTTCGCAGAAGAAAGATAATTTATTAGTTTCAAATCAATTAATTTTGCATTACTTGAAAAATTTTTAGTACAAAGTTAAATATTGTATCATCACATCTTACATACATATATATATTTAAATTATTATTCAATTTCCACACACAAATTCATACATTGAAACTTCTAATGTATGCTATCTTTCAAAAACATGTTCGTATTAAAATCGTTGAGTAATGCTTAGATTTCATTTGCGCATATCATTCTATTTCCACCCAAATAGAAATGCATGGCTCTAACATGCTTTCAAATTAAAATGATCTGTTTTAACATATTCTAAATAAAGTAAATCTACAAATTCAAGTAAAACAACATAATTATAAATGAACTTTATCGATCATTATTGCTTATACGATTTAAATATGCTTAAGCAATATAATTCTTGATCATTTAGATTAAGATATATTTAGCAAATGCCCTATAAGTCATCAGTTAAAAATTGATTTCCATTAAACTGCTACTTTTACCTAAGTTGTCTCCAACACTCATGTGCACAAATTCTATTAGCTGATTCACAAACAAAATGAAGGTAATTCGAATTAAGAGTTTTTGTAAATGTAACATACCTAGTTCCGTCCTTTACACTGCTATATAGGCAGATTTATGCAATAACAACTTGAGCAGAAATTTTGTTATTGTAGCGTTTATGATTATTATTTTTTGCTATTTAAGACGTAATATTTTGTTTTTGAAATTAATTAGTCGATTCAATTTATTTTCAATTTTATAGTTAAATTCAATTTCATAGTTGATTTAAGTTTAAGGATACAGAAGGACATTTTCTTAGCAGGACTCTTATCTAGAAAGGAACTATTCAATATGAAAACAAACATTTAAGGGTACAGAGATTAAAAATTACGGTGATATTAATAATTACCTAAAGCCCTTATGCCATGTTTCTAATATAATGAATATAATTATAAAGTAAGCAGTTTATGTAGAAATTCAAAATAAATTAGTTTTTGTCTAATATCCAGTAAATAAAATAATTTGTATATCTGAATGCGTGTCTAAAATGTAACACAAATTACAACTCTCTTTTGTTTCATGTGAGTGCTTAACGAAATATTTTAAACAAAATGATACTGTTATATTCATCATAACAACAATCAATAGAGCCATAATTTATTTTATATTTCCATTGTTAATCATCTATTTTCTATGTATATATATATAACGTGTGCGAGAAGAAAGAATTATATTTATTTAAGTATAATCCTAATAGCACAGCGCTTAATACTTCTCATAAATTTTCTCTTTGCACAATATTTTTTTAAAAATTAAATATAAGTTAATCTATTGCAGTTACAGCATTCATAGCTAAAAAAATTAAAAACTTAGCGGGTATTTAAATTTAAAAAAATTACCTCAAATATATTCTGCAGTGCCTTTCAAAGAAATTAAGTTATTGGATTAAATTCCGTTAAGAATTTATTTATTTATATAAATGTTTTACTCAAATGGAAACTATTCTAATGGTATATTTTCCTTAGAGATTTTACATATTTTCTATTTTATTACATGATAGCAAAAAGGTGGAAATACTTTGGAAAATGTTTTTCTCTTTTTAATTCCATTTCCTTTACATTTTCTTCAGTACATAACATATTTAAATTTCCTTAAATCATTTAATGTATTTTAGAAATACTTCTTTTTATACACAATGAAACTTTATCAAGATTTATTTTTCTGTTTTAAAACATTCCTCTTATATATTGTGCAAATAAAAGTCGATGAACATTAAGTTTATTTTTGATCATATGGATAAAATGTTATTTCTCTTTTATTGGTAATAATTTAGTTAGTAAAGTTTATAGTTTAAATAAATATGCGAATGTACAGAAATATATATATATATAATATATATATATATATATATATATATATATATATATATATATATATATATATATATATATATATATATATATATATATATATATATATATATATATTATATATATATATTTCTGTACATTCTATATTTATATATATATTATAATATATATTTATATATATATACATACGCGTATGTGTGTGTGTATGAATGTATGAGAAAGAATATGCTAGGAGCTTGCTTATACATTCACTGGTCATTTTTCCATTTTTCTTAACTTTTACACATATATTTAAATATACGCATTTAAACATCTCACAGGAATTTTGAAATTAAATGCTTGAACCACAAGAAAAATTTCTGCATCTTATGCATTATATGACGAACTCTTTTAATTAAAAAGGGAAGATAACTTTATGTTTAATTTTGTACATAAATGTTGATAATATCTCAGAAATTTTCTTAAAATTCCCAAACATGATATTAAAAACTTACATATTTTCTTTTATTTTGGCGTAATTAATATTTTTTTGATATTATGTTATCTTGTAAGAATCCCAAACAGATTTTTTTTCAAAGTATTTTGCCAAATTTCTTTACTGATTTAGGATTGGAAGAAGAAAAGTAAAAATTCAAGGACCATTTGTAAATATAAATATATAATATAAAAATCACAGAAACATGACTTCAAAAATCTTGCAATGCATTTTTTATTCTCACATAATTGCTAATTTTCTCAATTCAATGTTTCCTTGACAGAGTTTAAGCTATGTTTCCTTTGTTTCACCATAGTAATTATTTGTATTTTAAATTATTTAATTTAATTGCAAATGACAATCATTATAAAGAATTCACTCATAAGTCTATGTTAATATGGATAAGCATAATAAATTCTCAGTGATTCCTTTAAAATTTCACAAATTGAGATTGTCAAAAAATACATAAAATTTGTTTTTATATTAATGCAGTTTTTAACCATTTTCTCAATAATTTTCTTTTACATAAAAATTATCCTAGAAAAAATATTTTCTTACAATATCGATTTAAATTTGACTCGAATTAAATTAAATAAATTAATAATCTATAACATCTTTACTATGTTTAGAAATTTAATCACGAAAAAATAATTCGATGTTTTTTTGTTTGTTTGTTATTCACGCAATTTTTTTGTTTTATTTTTCCGATATCATATTCCTTTAGGAAATTAAAAGTTGAGTTCTAAATGAGCTAATTACCCTATTTCTGATATTAAATTTTTATATTTTGTTGTAAAGAAAATCAATGAAAGAGATATATGTGTGTATATCTATAAACTTTTTACACTTTTAAAATTTAAAAAATAAAATAAAATTTGCAATTCCTTTTTCAAGGTAATTTTTTTTCAATTCTACTTTAAGATATTCCAAAGAAGGTTTCCTTTAAAGTTTTAAATATTCCGAATTCAAAATAAAATTTGTCCAAAAATTCTGTTTTCAATTTAAAATCAAACAATATAAGTTAATAATATACCAGGAATTTCTTTGATGTTTTGGAAATAAAGTACAAAAAATAAAATTTTATAGAAAATACTTTCATGTAAATTTAGTTGAGTAAAGGCGCAATTATTCTCTCATAATTGTTAAGTTCCACAGTTTAATACCATATAAATTTTGACAGTAAGTACATAACAGTAAGAATACCATATAAATTTTGAAATTCAAATAAGAAGTAATGCAATCTAAGTTTATAATTATTTACAATTTCCTTACAATTTCAGAAATTAACTTATTCAAAGCTTATTATTATATTTTCCATTTATAATTGTTTATTTTCCATATTTAATTATACATTTGTTTTATAATACTCAATTTTTCATTTAATGCTTATTTTACTTACAAAGGGAAATAGCTTAAGTTAATTTCTCTGAAAACTTCTTAAAATTCCAGAAATTAAGGCATTAAAAATTCAATCAGATTTTCCTTTATAATCATATAATTGTCTATTTCCTTAATTTAAGGATACCTTGAGAAGATCATCAATTTTTTTCATAATACTATACTAAATTTTTCTTTAAATTCAGGTGTTATTTACAAACGGGATTTCCTTAAAATTCCAGAAATTAAGGCATGGAAAACTTAAAATTAGATTACAGCCATATAATTGTTCCTTTTCTGAATTTAATGATATTTTGTGAGGATCATTATATTTTTTCGTAATGCTATACTTATTTTATCATTAAACTCCGATCTTAATTACAAAGGGAAACAATGTAAGTTAATTTACTTGCAAATTTCTTAAAATTCTAGAAATTAAGGCATGGAAAACTTGAAATCAGATTTTCCTTGACAGTCATACATTTGTCCAATTTCCACTTTAATGATACTTAAGAGTATCATTAGATTTTTTTCGTAATATTATAGTAAATTTTTCATTTAATTCTGGTGTTACTTACAAAGTTGATCAATGCAAGTTAATTTATTTACAATCTCCTTAAAATTCCAGCAATTAAGGCACAGAAAACTTAGAATCTGATTTTACTTTATAGTCACATAATTGTTCATTTTCTCAATTTACTGTTTTGATGAAAGAGGTCCTAAGTAGATTTCCTTCAGAGTACTTCCCTGAGTTCTGGCATTGTTTGTCACAGCCAACTCCTTTGAATAGCCTCGATCCATTACTTATCGCTTTCTTCAAGATTCGTCCATTTGATATAGCTGCTTATTTCTTCTCGCTGCTGATGGATCAAATAAAAGAAGGTAACGAGTTGCAGCTGGATTTTTTTTTCTTCTTTTCCACCCCCTTCTTTTTCTATTTTCCGTCGTCTTCTCCAGGAACTTCCTACTAGTCTATTCCATTAGGAAGAAAAAGATGGTCTACCAACAACGAATGGCATCACGTGAAGAATGGTGGCTATCTTGTCACAATTCCATTTTAAGATAGGCGAACAAAATTGAAAGTTCCCCTGATACCAAGTATAGTAGATTTTGCAGGCTAAGTAAATAATGATAAATTTCAATGATAGGAAAGTGTTCCTATAGTTTTCTATCTTTAATATAAATGTATTATTAACCAATTATACTTCATAAAATTGTAGTAGACCTATAACTTAACTGAAAATTCTGTTTACCTTCTATAAGACTATTATGAAACTAAAGTTTAAAAAAATCGATTTCTGCATAAATATTAAATGAAAATTTAAGTAAAATTTGATTATAGATTTCACAGACTTAAATTGCATTTCTTCCGATAGCAAGGACCTTGCACAAATTCTTAACAATACAAAGTGTTCCTTTGGTTTATAATACATCAAAGATAATTAAAAACATTTTACTTTCAGAATAATCATTATCCTCCTAGATTAAATTTTTAAAATTATCATTTATCTCAAAATTGTTATTCATTAAAAGTAAATATTATCGTAATATCTGTAATTTAAAATTTCATTGTTTTGAATTTCATATTATCATCAATATCTTGATAAACCCTTTTTTGTCACATAGTTTCAAATCAATTTATTATTTTGAGCAGTTATCCCTAATAACAGTGTTTGTTACAAGTAATAATAATAATTATATAATTTTCCATGTGTCAAACAATGAATAAAGATAAATGCTCACAGTGAACAATTGATTACACATTACGTCATAGCAAATAACAAATAAAGATCATAAGAGAGAAATATATTTATCTTAATAAAAATACTGGATTCTTTGTAAGTTTGAGAAACAAGTAAAATGTTACAAAGAAGGTTTTCGTTCAATGAGTTTATGAATATAACTGGAAAAAAATTAATGATATTCGAAAATTTAAATTAATTGTTCAATCTAACTTACTTTCACTCACGGGCATTTGTTGAGATATGAATTATAAATTCAATATAAAATTTTGTGCAAAAAAGTTTAAATCATGCAATAATACTTTTGGTAGTAAATATTTTTTTTCTGATCAGCTAATCTTTCAATAATGAAATAGTCCTAAGTAACTTATTACATGTTATTGATTGTATGAATTATTATCAGATTATCAATCATTATTCATAATTGAAAAATAATAGTTATTATTTACAATATGATTAATTACTTTAAAATTATTCATATTTTAAGTAAGCTATAATATTGTATTAAATATAACTTTCTATTTTAATTACTCAAACCAATCTAAAAATATTAAGTATTGAAAATTACGCATCATGCAATAATAATTACCATTAGACAAATTTTAAAAAGGAATGTTCTTCATTTCATAATCATTTGTTTTTTTTATCATTGCCTTATTATTTTTTAACCGAATTAGATTCAAGCATTCTTTAAATCGAACTTGATATCTTCTTATTAATCTTATATATGGGCTTATATTTTAATTCAGCGTCCACAAGATTCATAAAATATTGCATAATTCACCATAATTCAGTGGATAATTGATATATTATTTATGTACATTTTTGCACTTAGTTCCATTTGTTTTAGTAAATAGCTTAACAAGAAAATAATTTTTAACAGTAGTGTGTTGATCACTTAATACGAAAACCTGTTAATAAGAAGACGCATTAATTACTAGCGCAATAATTAGAATTTCCGAAGTAAGATTATAGGGCACAAATGCCATATAATCTAGGATGCCAAATTCTGAGTTTGGTGATTCTTTTGGCGGATTTTCTTATACATCTGGTAACCTGGTTTTTATTGCGTCATAGATATAAAGACCTATAGAATAATACAAAAAATTCTCTTTTAGCAACCCCAGTATTTACGTCATCGCATCAGTCATAATACATCATCTTGGCTACATTTCTTCATCGTCAAAAAATTTAGAATTTAGGATCCTGGATTATACGGCATTTGTGCCTATAATAGCTAAAAATTAATACATTTGATTCTAGTTTAAAATAAATAATAAATTTATTAATAAACTCACAATTTGCACGTTTATCTTACAGGTATCTTGGATTCGGCGTAAAGACCTCCATGTTTTAACAGTCGGCCGATTTACTTACACTAGTGACCAGCGATTCCAGAGCATTCATCTGGAAAACTCGGATGACTGGACGCTGCAAGTCAAGTATCCGCAAAGCAAGGACGGCGGAGTCTACGAGTGCCAAGTTAGCACAGTTCCCAAAATGAGTCACTTCGTCAACCTCAATGTCATTGGTAAGTCAGTTCTTTGGTACTGAACTATACTTATTTACAATGGTTTCTTAAAAATGCCATCAATTCTGCAAAGAAAACAGTTACTATACATCAGAAGCGATATTATTTCGTTCTTTCTTAAAAGTGCATTGTGCATCTTAAATGCGCAAATGAAAAATGTCGTCAAGTTTATGCAATTAAAAGCAATGAATAAAATATGCAATAAAGCTAAAAACTTTAAAATAATTCATAGATTTCAATGTCATTTGTGAATTCATGCGAATGTGAATAATACGTTTACATTTAATGATTCTAAAAAATTATCATTTATTTTCACATAAAAAAATAACGAACTTTTCCATTAAAACCCCCCTTTTTGTTCGTATAGAAATGGCATGTTTTTCTGCGGAGAAACAAAGACAATATAACGTTGATACGATGGATTTATTGCTTCTACATTTCCTTTTAAATATAATACATACTAATCGAATATTTTTGTACAAAAATTGACTTAAAAGTGATAAACAAACTAAATGCTGAACAGAGCTAAAGATTACTCACTGATAAATTTGTCAGTTAAAAGGAGAATTAAGGTCACTCACAATTCACCAAGAGCAAAAAACAGCAAAATTTAACTTTGATTGATTGAAAAAATGTCCTAATACATTATTATGCAAATGATCAACAATGTGATTGCTGAACAATTTCCTTTTGAAATAAATATTAGAATTTAAATAAGTTTTGACAACAAATGATAATATATATTATTCAGTTTATAAATGTAAATATGAAATGATTGTTTTATTTTTTTAGTTGTCCCTAAAAACATACACCTTTATTACAATACACGATGCATGCAAAGGGAATAGTTGCGACAGTAATTTACGATTTTTCTTTTCCATTATGGCGCTTATCATCAAGGAAATGTACCAAAGTAATCAATGATTATCGAAAGTGTTATACATTTTAATATTTCCTCTGTGTTTTCGTTTTAAACAAGAAGAATGTCAACATGCTTATGTAATTATATGGGATAAATTTATGACATGTAATTTACATAAAGTTATGATATTAATCAGAGACTTAATTTATTTAGAAATAAACCTGTGTATCAGCATTAGTATATTAAAAAAAGAAAATATTAAAAATTTAACTAATGAAAAATAATTAATGCATATATTAAACACATTATATTAATAAAAAAATGCAAGCATTAAACTTCGATGACTATAAAAATGCAAGCGTGTTTAAATACAAAATACAAAATGGGGGCTATTTTTAATAACTGAACATATACCCAAAATCTATAAATATTTTATTACACTTAAAAAAAGATGTTTTTGGAAAATGTGTAATCCAGAATTACCTAAATTAGACTACAAATGAAATTATACGAAGAAAATTAAAAACAAGGATTAAAAAATTTCAAATAAAATTATATTATTTCAAGAAATTCGCTTAAGAAAATTCACTTAATTCACTTAAGAAAATCTCACTTAAGAAAATTCAAGTAAAGTTAAGAAGTTTTAAAAATTATTTATAATTCTGCTTAATAACATTAAAGAGCTGCTAATATAAAGTTTCGAAAAAATGATCGGAAATTTTGATCATTCAATAAAAGTATGAAACAATGAAAACCAGAAAAAAATATATATACCAAATATATTCTCCAAAAACGAAGTCGTGCATAGCAGATAAATATAGGAATTTTTGCCAATTTATTTTTTACAGTCCATTCGTTTCAAATAAATTTTTTATGAATAATTTTTAATTTACTACCTTTTGTAACCATTGAAAGGAAATTAAAAACTTACTATATTTTTTCACTTTAAAGTTCTACTAAATATGAAAAACCTATGAATTATCTGAAGTATCATCTTATAAACTATTAGTGCTTAAATATTAAGAACTATCATTAAAGCATTGACGTGAATCTGATAAATATAGTGACTCATGCATATGAGACCAAGATGAATAAGTCTCATTATAAAATTAATCTTGAAATTTATATTTAGGCACAACCATACTATAAGAAAATAAGCTTGTAGGGTTATTAGCTTTATTAAAATTCAGAAAGATGGTTTACATAAAACTATGAGTAATGAGCAAGCTACAGTCATTATAAGACCGTTACACTTGTTTCTTAGGATTTTATCTTATCATCCCATAATTTATAACAAGCTAAATATAGCACACATTGCAGAAATGTTTGTTCGATAAAAGCTAATTTAAACTAAACAATATTTTCGTTGCTCTAAATTTAAAAACTATGGCTATTTATTTATTTTTAAGCAATCAAACTCAAATTCATAGAATAAATATAAACAGACTTTTATGATGAAGCAGTGTATCAAAACAAAATTTAAAATTTTTATTTTTAAGTAGTAATTATAAGTGGGTTGATCAAATCAAATAAAATTGCTCGAATACCTTTTAACAAACACATTATCTAAATAATTCTGATTATTTTGCATTTCAGATTTCGGTGTATTTCGATATCACTTTGAAATAATAACGATAACTATTATACAATATTTAATGAATTTCATAATGAATATTGTAAGAGAATGATTTGAATTTTTGAGAAATATGTTTTTAAGATTAAAATAAAAGGTTTAAGAGTTAAACGATTCACTTGATTAGCATGAATATAAAATATGTAATAAATTATATACGTTTTATATTTCATTATAAAGTTTTTCAGATAGCTTAGAAGTATTGAGTTCTTTTATCATCTCTTTCATAAATAATGGAACATATTTAAGATCCTCAGGAAAAGAATTCTGAATTTTTTTGAAAACAAAACTAACTCATGTACAAATAATTTTATGTCAGATAAAAATAAACATAAGAAAACAGAAAGCTGAAAACTTTCTATTAAATTTGAGTAGTTAGCGAGATGTAAGAACGAACCAAATAAAATTTAAGGGATAAATTTTTAAAATAATTTATAAGCCTTAAATTTGTATGTTTTTATGTACATACATATATATAAACACACACACACACACACACACACACACACACACATATATATATATATATATATATATATATATATATATATATATATATATATATATATATATATTTATTTATTTATTTATTTATTTATTTATTTATATATATATATATATATATATAATTGATTATAATTGACTATATCTGGAATTGAAAGAATTTTATAATATGAAAACACAAATATATTGGGAAGTTTTGATGCATATTTTATATACTGTAACCACCGGGTTCGGTATGTCTACAATAAGGTGACGAGTAGTCCAATAAAAGAATGAAAAAGAATAAGAATTAAGTTTCGTAGAGTTGTCTTCTGAAATTTTAAACCATGTGTAGAATCCCTGAGATTTTTACCGTCCATAATGTCACTGAGAGCATGGAATCGAGTCTTTGACTCAGATTAGATGTAAATGCTTTTGAAAATAGTTAAAAGTTGATACAGTTACGATGTAAGAAATAATTAAAATATTAATACAAATCGTGCACATACATATTTATAACTAAATACATTTTATCCTATTATCAGTTAAAATTAATCAGAGATAAAAGCAAACATTTACTTCATTTATCTACATCTAAATACATTAAACAAGATATCATTAAATTCCTAATAATGCCAGAATGTATTCATAATAATATCAGAAACCTACAGAAATAGCTATTAATTAACGATGAAGATAGAATTAAATCCATAGGCCATATGTATCTGTCAGTAAATATATTACATGAAATATTAGTAGAAAAATTGTTGATATAATCAATCATGTGTTGTATATCTCTGTAATTAAATATATTGCTTGTGAAACTATTAGTTGACAGTAATAAATTTTACCTGTTATTATAAATCATTGCTTGAAAGTCATTTCTTCTGCATCACTTGAACAGAACAACTAAGCAATGTGCATGATATGATATTATATATCATCGTCAATGTTACATGATATTGTAAATCGTTAAAATAATCGTAAATTTTTATTAATATTCTACATCACATGTACTTCATGTACATGTGATGTAGAATACTAACAACTGAACAATATAATATAAGATAAAAGTCAATTATACAAATATAATCCTTTTCTGTGAATAAAATTTAGCACTGTATTTTTATTGCTGTTGAAATCAATTTTGAATGAGTTTTATACTATAAAAGTTATGAAATATAAGTTTATATACGTACATTATCTTCTTGAATATTTGATTTTTAAAATTTATTCATAGTGTATGAAGAGAGAAATAAAGCAGTAAGTTTTATTTTGCATGTTCTAGTGTTCACAAGTCATGAAAATATCGCATGCTATAACTCGTTCAAAAATAGACCAATCAGCAGACCTGCCAGACTGTAGAAAATATTCCCTGCCTGCCTTTCATTTTGCTAGAGAAACACACTTTAGTACTTTCTACCACATAAAGCAATGTACTTTATGCTGTGGCTCCGGTAATTTATGAGTCTTCCTGATATCTTTTCATTCTGAGTTTCACATTCACCCAAAACTTGCTTCTAATGCATTCGATTTGAAGGCTATATTCGCAGCTATTCACACTATTTTTATCTTTTTTTTTTCTTACACAAATTCAAGGAAACGTAATTTTTTTTTAAAATTCAAACTATAACTCATTGCGTAAAATTAAATTACATAATTGAATATTAAATGATAAACTTAAATTATGAAATACATTTTTATAATATTTTAATTTTTTAATTAAATAATTTTAATTATATGACTCTCAAGTATTTATTTAAATATCGATTGATGTATGTTTAAAATTTATGCACAATGTATTCAGATTACCAACACACACATAATTATAAATTTCCACATAATTATAAAAGAATAAACAAATCAATAAAAATATGCATTGCAATAATTTGTATGTGTGCACAATAAACAACATAAATATATATTCATTATTCTTCCAATAATAAAAGTATTTCTGTCTTCTAAATTTATAGATTTATTTCTTTAGAAAATTGCTTGAAAATTTATGTTTCGCTGCACGTTGAAGTATTGTTTTCTTTATTGAGAACTGACTTTTTCAAACTTAGAAATTTCAAATAAACTTATTTTGATACTTGGACCCTAAATATAATACTTCAATAAGAATTAATTAATAAAAAAAAGTGTAATATAGTGCAAAATTCCTGTTGTACACGTATTCTTCACACCTATAGCAATTTCTATAATAAACGGTTAGTTTCGAAAACCATTGAATTTCAGAACAATATTTTTGTGATGTCGGGATAATCGATTTATTTGTTTTCGTTTTTATCTAACGTCATTTAATTTATATCATTACTTTTCCCATGATTAGATCTAATGTAATCAAATATTTTGAAATTATTTCGTTTTTAAGTAAACGTTTAACTTAAAAATTAGACAAAATATAATTTATTTCAACTTTGAAATTATCTCGTACATTAATTAATGCTAAATTATGGTGAAAACTCCATAAAATCAGCAATATCTATTCAGTTATATCACAATAATTTATAATTTTTCTGCTCATTTAAAGTAAGGTTACAGTTAACAAACTTTTCAGCCATTATAATTGAAATCTTTATTATTATTCTTAATTTCGGGATACATTGAACCTTTTCTTGTTTTAAGTTACCTAAATTCAATTAAATGAGATATATATATTATTCCTGTAGTTTCTAAAGTAAATTTTTTACTTACATTTAGGGGAAATTAGCACTCTATTAAGTACACTGTCTACCAATAAGTATTTGGACACTATGCAAATGACGATATCATCGTTCCTGAAGTACGTCACGGCCTTCGCCAGTATATATCGCGTAGAAAACAGCATCGGCATTAGTCGCATGCAAGATGCCGCGCAGTTGGGATCTTTCTGATTTTGAGAAAGGTATAATTATCGGGTATCACAAAGGTGGTTGATTCTTAAGGGGCATGTATAGTGATTGGATGTACCCAAAACCTACTGTGGCCTATGCGATTAAGAAGTGGAAAGTGAGCAGTGGTTATCGGAATGTGTCCCGGGTCGGTGGACAAACGAAACTGGGAGAGAAAGACCGAAGACTGCTATGCAGAGAAATCCGGAAAAACCGACCCAACCAGTGGCGCTTATCCGCGAGGAGCTTCAACAGGTATCCGGGAGTATTGTTTCAATAAATACCATCCATAAGGAAGCACATCTGCTTGGTTTTCATGGTCGTGCTGCTATCCATAAGACTTTGATCCCAAAGTTCTACCGCTCTGCTTGGTTCATGTAGTGCAATACACATCGAAAATGGACCGTAGATCAATGGAATCGGGTGCTTTGGAGCGACGAATCAAGGTTCAATCTTTACCATTCGGATGGCAGGGTTTGGGTCTAGCGTCTGTCTGGAGAACGTCTCCTGCCAGAACATTTTGCCAACAGTCAAATTCAGCGGACGTGGAATTATGGTCTGCACATGTTTCTCCTTGTATGGACTGGAACCCTTGGTTCCCTGAGCTCAAAGCCGATGCCTACTGCACCATTTCGGAGGACAATGTGCTTCCTACGTTGTGGTAGTTTTATGAGTTGGATCCATGTTACTTTCAGGACGATAATGCCAGTTGTCATGTTTCGAGATTAACCCAGGCTTGGTATTGTTCCAATAGAGTTCATCGAATCGCCTGGCTTGCCCAGACCTGAAACCTATCCAGAACCTCTGGGACGTGTTGGATCGTTAAATTAAGGGGGCAACTACACGTCCGAAATCGATGAAGGAACTTGTCTGTCTTCTCCAAGCCGAGTGGAAGACAATACCATTAATTGTGGAAAGTATGCTCCGAAGGTTTCATGCTGCAATTATCTCTCGTGGAGGCTCATCAACTATTGATTTTGAATAAAGTTAGTTTTTCTTTTCTATCACAGGTGTCCAAATACTTATTGGTAGACAGCGTACTTTAATTAATTATATTATTTTTAGATAGAGACAAATATAAATTTGTCTCAAAAATGCTACCGTATAAAACAGAGAGAATAAAAGGCCTTCTTTATATCTAAATTAGAATTTTTAAAAAATATTTTCTGTCAATATTAGTTTTAACTGCAATATTATTTGCAATGTTATTTTTTTCTATTTTTAAACTTTTGTTCATTGAAATTCAATTAAATTATGTGATTCCCTTTATAATGATTAAAAATCGAAGAATAAGAATATTTTTAATTTTTAAACACAAATTTTACTTCAATATAAGCAAAATTTAAATAATTGAGTGCTTTTAGTAAAGTGAAATTGAACTAAAAATACTAGTTTGTGATAAATTGCCACTATTTAAACGAACATATTTATGTTCTACTAGTTTATGTATGATCTTTTCATTAAAACAAAATTTGATTAAAGAAAATTTTTATTCATAACAGTGAATAAAATCTCTTTCCTAAAGTTACAATTTTTCTGTTAATATTTGCTTCTACTTTGTAGATTTTATATCGTCTCCATTTTAATTGTTATTTACCTAAATTGAATTTAATTATATTCATTTTAACAACAAACCTATAATTAAGCATAGTTTTACTTTTGTAACATTTAAACACATATTTCTTTTAAAACTTTTGATGAAATATCAGTAGGTAAATGTTTTAAGGTAATTTATTATTTTACAATTTAAGCAAAAATGTATTCATTAAAATTATATGTAACAATTTAAATATATTACTGATCATCACAAACATATGAAATATGCCTTACTCAAAAATGGTTGCATAATTTCTTGGTACGAAAGCTATTTATCAAAACTTTTTCGATGTTGTTAACTTTTAAACGTCTGACATAGCAAGATCCTAACAACTAGATAACAGTAATAATTTAATATAATTTGTAAATAATTGTTTTTGACGTGTGTTTGCTATGAAACTTTTCTATAATTCAGAACTATTTTTCCGATTCATCCTTCATTTCTCGAATTGTCTTATAAGTCATGAATATAGCTACCACTGTAGGAAACTTCTTAACAACCCCTATTGATTAATGATGGTTGTAATTCACCCATGAACGTGCATTTTACCGATTGCGGTCTTTTTACACCAATCAATCTTCATTTTTAATTCAGTGAGAGTAATTCATGGTCACGTAATTCCAATCTTTATATCGAATCACGCGAGACCATGTTGGCGCAAATTCTGAAGATTATTTTTTTAACTGTAACTGTAAAAGGGAGGATATTCCAAAATGTTCGCGTTCGTTAGTTTTACTATGCGTCTACATTTTACTGCGGCGTGTATTGAATACCAAACTTAACTGAACCATTTCATTTCAACTTTAAGTTATTGTTAGAAAATGTTCTTTACATTATTTTCCTTTTCAATACATACTAGATCGACTTGCTCGGTTCGAATCGAAATACTAAAATTTAATTTAATTATTCTGTGAAATATTAAGAAACAGCTATAAATTTAATGTTTCCACCTTATTATTTTACAAGTAAAATGGAAAGTAAAAATTTCTTAAATCAAAAACTCAGCAAATGCTCAATTTTTAGAAATTTATATAGTTTGTTATCAAAAACATTCAATATTTATATATATATATATATCTATTAAATAATTTGGAAATTTAAAATAAAATATTTTTAACTTATTTTATTATTAATATGTTGATTTTAAAAGACGTTTAATATTACCTAATAAGATGAAAATAATAAATATATAGATATTAAAATATATGTTCAAGTCAAATGTTAATATTTTTCACAAAAAAAAAAAAATAAATAAAAAATTCTTAATGTAAATAATGTCCCTTAGAAGGAATATATAATAAAATGTTACTAATTATTTGAGAACAATATATTCAAAAAATAGCTTCCATTAACGCTAAGTTTCAATATCCTTCATTTTAAATAATAAAAGTAAAAAGGACAGATATAAAGACTTCTTACAAATTTAATGAATTAACAGTCTATAAAAACTTTGTAAAGATAATTGCGGAGTTTACATGGATAATTACTTCTATTAAATGAAAGAAAAGCACGAAAAAGTGAATTTTTGAATTAAAAAATGAACCTTTTAAATATTAAAAATAGAAAGTAGCTTGTGTCAAACTAATTTACCTAATCAAAATTAATGCATTGACTTTTTTCTCTTTGAATTAATTTATTCAAAAATGAATTCTGCACATAACAAAGAATGTAGAGAAAAAATTTCGCACGAAGCAAATACTCTTAAAAATTAGCTTTTCTGAAAAAGAAACATGTTTTAATACTTTATTTTAATGCTTATTTTTACTGTTATAGCACAACGATTAAAAACATTTCTTCTCACAACAAAAAGAATGTGATTCCTCAATTTACTTAAAATGCCTTGCCAAAATATTTATTTTCCTCACATTTTTATACCAGCCACTTAAATGGATATTTATGAGTCTCTTCGTGTAAAATCCAGACGTCCAAAATTAAGGCTAGCAATATGTTTCTTGCATTTATTTTCAGAGTTTTGTGAAATGGTTTTAGAGAGACCGTAAACTGGCGATTATGGCCAACGCTTATTGATATTTATCGCTAATATATATATATATATATATATATATATATATATATATATATATATATATATATATGCCTGAAACAATTTTATTTTTTGTCCCATTTTTCAAATTATAGTAAAGAAATAAATTTAAGATTTTTAATAAGAAATAAAGAAATAAAAAATTACGGAAAATGTATTTTAAATAAACTGAAATGACTGCAGACTGCATGACAAATTATGCTTAAATGTCATATGAAAGATGTTGTAAATAAATAATATAGTTTAAACGGTAATTAATCTATTATAAAGATTTATTGAGTAAAAGCATTCATATTTGTTTTCTATTATTTATAAAATGCTAGCATTAAAAATTATATTGCTTAGAACATATTTACAATTTTTTACGCAAGATTATTTTAGCTTATTTTTTCAGTTCAGTATATTTTTATTGTGCTTATCATCGTACAAATAATTTTTAATTTCGTTTTCTCAAAATACAAATGTTAATTAAGTAATTTTTATCAAAGGATCGATATATATTTATGTTTTGTATGTTGTTTATAATAAAAATGTAGTTATGACTATATAGCTAAAAATGGGGAATTAGTTTCAATGGTTTGTTTATTTAGTCTTAAATATTCAAGTTACATTTATGTTTTGAATAGTGATTGTGTGTGCGTGACACAAAGCTAATTTAATATTTTATAGTAAGAAATTATTAAGTAAATTTTTAAATTAAAAAAACCATTGATGCAATTTAAATATCTAAAGCATTAAAAATGTTAATGATTTTCTAATTAAATATTATATTTGAAAAAAAATAATAATAAATGTTATTAAAAATTTAAAACTCAAGAGCAAGAATTACATTTATTTTCTTCTACTCCATTTTATAAGAATATTAAAGAGGATTATACTAACATTTTTGAAAATTAAACACATTACTTAAATATTAAATTATTTGGGGAGCTGGATAATTTACAATTTGAAAATAAGGGATTTAAAAATAATAAAAATATTATTCCAAATAGTAACTACATGAAATAATTAATATAACATGTTTCTATATTATCATTATAGAAATGTAATCTTGTGTTGTTTTTGTTGTTGTATATGTCTGGTGTTTAGCAACGCTCTAAATTAGTTCTAAGGAATTTCTCACTCTAAGAAAATCTAATCCCTAAAACTGGGCTTGTGAAGTGATCAATTGTTGAAAAACCTCAGACAA